>JAYRBT010000082.1:53728398-53757176 GCA_036023395.1 Myiotriccus ornatus | reverse complement strand
CCGCGCACACTGTAACTCACCTAAAAAATCCAATGCTCAGGCTGGAAGGTGTAAAGACCTTCCCCGGTTCTTCGTTCACGAAGACTGGCCATTACTTACTTACTTACACTGACACTCGTTTTGACTGGCAATCAGTGACACTGACTGTAACACTGTAGAGTCCTCACGAGTGTAAAACATATTATTTGATCACGTAGCGTGTTTATCACTGCCTGGCCATCAGCAGGAGACTGCACACATCTGCCATGGGTAAGCACTCAAGTAAAGCACATGTACTGGCTGACTGAGTGAGCAGTGCATGCTGTGCCTCTGTGCTCACTCCAATCCGTGAATCAGGCAGACTCTGATGAGGGACAATTAAAATCAGACTGAAAGCTCGTTTCACTTTTCTCTACAGCATAGTACTGTTATGCAGAATCACCAGCCCAAAAGTTGGCTGTGATTTTTAACAGCTCCTTCTGGTGACCTTCCCAATTTGCCTTTCCAGGTCAGCTTTCTACATATCTCAAAACCTCTGGCCTTGATTTATGCCAAAAATGACATCATGTATTCACATCTCAAATTTATATTATGTGACGGAGAAGTTTGTGAGCCAGTACATTCTTATTTCTGTCCTGGCTGTATGGAATTAAATTGGTTTTTTCTCTTTGACACCAGTTTCTGACAAGGCTTAAACCCTGAAACACATCTGCATGCAGATGTGTTCATAATGGGACTCTGTTCTGATCTACCATTTTTTATAAGAAAATTTGATTTAATATGTTTACAGAAAAACTGATTGATTTTCTCTTATTTCTACAATTATGAAAAAAACTTACCTAAACAACCCACAATGTATTTAGTTGAAAAATAACTGATTATCTAGCTCTACTTCAAAGTTATTCATACCCTTCTCAGTTTACAAACCTTGTACCTGAGTGAACAGAGACTTAAGAACGTCTCTAGCAGTACATCCACAGATGAAATCTGTCATTCTCTTGGAAAAGCTGTAATTTTTTTCATTGCTTAGGCCACTAATTTAAGTGACTGAGTTTTATTGGTTCATACATGATCAAGTCTTTGCACAAAACAGGGCTAATTACTGGAAATTAATTTAATAAATTTAAATTACTTTAACCAAGAAAAGAATGATGATAGCTTCCTATCAAATATGATAGTTCCAAAATTATCCATATTTGAGTATCCAACTTATTATGTGCTACATTATTTCTATAAAATTAAATAACTTCAATTTTTAAAGTTAATTTTAAACATAACTGTACCAAATTCAAATACTATTTCATCTAAACAGAAGTGAATTTATTACACGGGCTTTAATGAAGAAGTAATTTCTTTCAAATTTATTTTACAAACTTATAGTTTTCATGTTTGGCCACCATACATTAAAAAAAACAAACAATCTGAGAGAGAAAGAAAACAAATTTTGTTTCCTACTCTGAAATAAAACTTACAATACCTAAATATTCTAACAAGTAATTAAGAAAGGAAGCCTATCTTGGAACTAATTGAGAATTATGCCAGACAGATAGGAAACTGCCATCCACAACCTTGCAAAGTTTCCTTATGCAAATGCGAAGTGCCTTTGTTATTTCTAAACTTCAACAGTGTGGAACACTTGCTTAATGTTCTAATAAGGTAAATGTTCATGCTGTGGAACTGCAGCAGCTCACATCTCCAGTTAAAGAAGGGAAACCATTAATAACCATTAAAAAATTGTATTAAGAAGATTTCTAAAAATGTTTTGAAATGGAGTTATTTCAAAATTTCAAGAAAAATAAAATTGCTGATAAAACAGCATATTTATTGTGGTCATACTCATTAAGAGTACAAAATATTTTTACCATATTTTTACGTTATGAATTTAGAATCCATATCACCTAAAGAGTCATACTCATTAAACCCCCCAACAGGTACTGCGAACTTTAGCTTTCAACTGTGTGAGTAATGGGTGAACTTAGAGGCTGCCATTGTAAACAGCAAATATATTGGGGAAAATTACAGTCATACTGTACTGCATACTGTAGTGTTTCAGTTGGAAACACTTTTACAGTTCTAATGCCATCCTCTGGAAGGCATTAAGACCACTGGTACACAATTGTATTACCAACGTTTTTATCATTGGTATTACACACATTATCACAAGTATTACTACAGTATCTCAGATAATAAAATGTAGTTGTCTATGTATACTGTAATCAACACAGTATCAAGCTGATTACAGTCAGGATGCAGTGGTAATACATGACTTCATTAGTTTCCTGAGGAAACAATTAAGGACTTGCAAAAACTATTTGTTTTCAGTGGAGCTCATAATCCAGAAGATTTACAAATCCATATATTTATAAATAGGCTCATCCATTCAAAAATTATCCCAACCACCTTTAGTTTTAGGGAGTAAAAGGTATTAGGGACTCTAAGGTATTTTTGAATTTTATTAATGCATCCTTACATCCTGGTACTTGCTTTGAAATCTTGTCTGTTCTTTCTAGTACAAAATTTTCTCACTTCACCCCAAGTATCTGAAACAACAGTAGTGCATGTATCTTACTGCAGAAAATCAACTCTTCTTGCTCTACATTTTTGTCTAATAAACTCTCTCCTGCTCAACATCAGTATTTTCTGCTAATGTAATGATAAACAGTATCTAAAATACAAAAGTGTCCTTGTATATGACAGACACCAACTTGCCATCTGAAGCAGCTTTTCATAAAAAACCTTCATCTAACAAAGCAACCAGTCATTCATCTTGCCAATCACAGTGTCACTTCTGAACAAATCAGACTTAACATTTGCATTATCACACTCCCACTATGTTTTCCTCAAGGCTAGGAAGTTATTAAACAGTATCAACACTTTCACCCATGCTCTGACTGAAATAATTTAACTGTGCTGTGTCACAACTTCCATCAGAATGGGAGGAAATTTGATATACAAATGTTTAAAATGGAATCTGTGATTATATACCACTGAACATATTTTATGCTTATGTCTCCATTTCATGAAAGTCTAATCTTAGCACCTACGTTTGTTGGATTTTTTGGCATATCTCCAGCTAGAATAGCTACATCTGTAGTGTGCTAGCCCTTTAAATGCCCCTTTGAGGAGAGAGGTTTGACCTAATACTAAAAAAAAAAACAACACCTTTCTTTATTAAAAAAAATTAAAAAAAAAATAGAAAAGATAGCATTAAACAGAGTAGAATTCTTGCTTGAATTTAGGACATTTATTGCATTATTTTCCAGGGAAAGAATCGTAATTAATTAAAAATTAAAAATCTTGGCGTTATGGAGGATAATCCTGTCACTCATGAAGACCATGTAAGTTCTGTTACTGATTCCAATATGACATCCAACGTGCAATCCCTTTGTATTTTTTATAAGCTTTGACATGCATTTGGTCTATAGTTCTTCACCTATATCTCCTCTTCGCATCAAAGATCTTATGCCTTATATGTGTTTGCACAGCAAATGAGCAACTATATGAATGCATTGCACACTTTGGAAAATTTTACAGCAGTAAACAGTGTCCACAACACCAGCTATAACACCTGAATATGACAATAAAAAATTAGCTCAGTAATTGTATTTCCTAGCCACATTTAATATTTTCGACTGTGAAATCTTCACTGTGAAGGATATTTCACTTTATTAGTATGCTTTGAATAGTAAGCAAGCAAATGACTTATTTAAACTTGACTGCAAAATGATTATGAATTTCATCTTTGAAGCTTTCAAACTTGAGGTAGAAGGACCATCAGATTTAGGCAACCTCATTACTTCAAATTGTCTTCTTGGGAACAAATCTGTCTTTAGAAATGGATTACACTTACATGTAAAATCAATTAATTCAGCAAGTAAGATCTAATACATCTTTTCTTTTTAAGGAACTGAATATTATTGGATTAAATTTGTTATTACTGGTATCTGTAAAACATCAGATGCCTGCAGTTCTGAACTGTTACCCTTATTTTCACTAGGCAAATATGAAGCATTTATATAAAAGCTTTTACTTAAATTTTTGCCATACAGGGAATAATATTAAAGAGCTTAAAAACCTTAATGGACAATAAAAAGATTATTCTAGCCTTGGGCCTAAATTGTGCAGTAACCCTTTCAAATGCAAGAAAAAAGAGAACTTTGAAGGGTTAATATTCCTCTTCCATCTAATGATAAACAGAAACAAGGAGAGGAAGCATCAGGACCTTATTCATGGCAGTCTCTGACTGCAGATGAAGATTGGCACAGAGATTTCAGAGTGTGAGGAAATTCACATTAAGGGATCATAATGGAAGAAAATTCCTGCCATTCTCTTACTGAGGTGCTCAGTAGAAGTCACTGAGATATCTACTGGGAATCCACTGACTACTCCTGTGTAAGGTGAAGTTCCCACTTAATTATTTATTATATATTAATTAAATATAATACACAGACTTAAAAGGGGCTTAGCAGTAGGCACAGTCTCCAGGGGAAATGAAAAATCAGGAAAGGGAATTAAAATCTCTTCTACAGGATCCACATAAGTGTAGGAATTTAAGGAAATTATAACTTTAGAATGGATTAACCCTAATCCTAAAGAGCCCCAAAAGTCACTGCCACTGCATGCTATGTATTAGCTGTGATCACGTACATATGCAGTCGTTTTACCTGTTTTACCTAAGCAAGCCTTGTAGGATTAATACCCATGAGTCAACTAGAGCTAAACCTAGTTTACACTTCAAAAATATAAATAAAAGGACCATCATCAGGTTTTCAAAATACTTTATCAGGTCTAGACTCTATCCTCCATTAATGTTATCTAAAAAAATAAAACGTTTTCCATTTTATTTTTCTGGCAGATGTTAGTAAGCATATTTTTACTAAAGTTCATGACATTAAATGATATTTCTAATATGTAAAATGAAAATGATGTTTCTTTGTTTGAAAGATCTGTACAACTTAAGAATAAAGTGAAAAGAATGGCTGTCATGGTTCAGACTGAAACTTGAGAGGTATACTCAACACCTTGTCTCTGATAAACTGAAAAAGGAGAAAAGGTGGATATTATGCATTTTTCTCTCTTCCATAGGTTTTAGCAGTCATCAGTGAAAAAGCTATTTTAGAAAACTGAGAAATTATTTTTCAAATTCTTGGTTCTTGTATGTGTTGTTCAGCATAATTTACTTATATGTGAGAAAACCAGATCTTTCATTCAGAATTCAAAATATTTTGTTCGGCTTTATGTCATAAAAGTTAGGTCCTGTTTGGGCCAATTACTGTAAATATGTGAAAGGAAATCTAAAAATAGATGAATAGAGCATTTAGGAGAGTAGGTAGGATGAAACACTGAAAAAAAAATTATTTATTGATAGAATAGGCATTGAAAAAGCATCCTACATTTCTACTTTTTTTGCAACTTTAAATGTTGAAACCATATCCAAGAGAACAATTTCTATCAAAATGCATACATCAAAGTTCCTTTCTTCAGCTTGGGCTTTGTGATTGCTGTATTTCATTCATGTTGTAGTCTAATTATATAATTAGCCCTTGTAAGACACGGGTTATTACATGATCTCAGGTGTAACGCAGACATAATCATTAACATTTCTATCTGTCCTGAATAGCATTTCTTATCAGCAATTACTTTTCAGGGCCTGTAGCCAAAGGAGTAGAAGTAATTTGAAGGCAGGCAGGCAGAGATCATAAGTGTTTGTCTGATATGTGCGGTGTTTAGTACTAAAACTTGAACATATGCTTATTTTGGAAACTCATATTTATATTTGTCTTCAGATTTATCTAGCAATCTGCCCTTGGGAAGTTGTTACTGTGGTCAGAAGATGGCAAAAATAGCACTGTTAAAGAAGAAAGCAATGCTTATTTCCAAGGGTTATGTTATACAAAATATGTCTTCCTCATGAGCAGATAAAGGACAAGGCTTGACAACTGACTATCACCGCTACAATAGACTGCAAATGGGATCACAAGCGTTGGTTCTGCAATATTTTAAGAGGGACAGCACCCTCAATCACTAATGGATAGTTTCATGTGTACCTGTATCATCTGTTTTAGTTTCACAGACTGGATTTTATTGCAGACGCCTTCTGTCACTACAGTGGAGCATTGCCCGTCTAAACCACTGATCCTGCAGTCAGCATCTGACTCCTGCTGCAATGCCACTGTTCAAGTTTCTCTCGTTCAGTTTTTCTTTCAGGCTGAAGAAAACAGGCCATGCTGGAAGGAAGCCACAATATTTGAGTTGCAGAGATGCACATCTTTAGTTCCAATTTTTCCAGCCAAACTTATTATAACAAAGTTTAAAAGTACTAAATCAAATGCAGTAGACTGGGAATGCCAGTCTGGAATGGTGCTATGTAATTTATCAGACTGCTTAGAATGGGGAGCTACTGTATTTAAGTTTTAATACCCTATTTTTCCAGGAGAAAAGGTGGATTCTGATAAATGAAAAATGAAACAGTTCAGTAAAGTTCATTAATTGTTTTTTTAAATATTCATACATTTACACATGCAGAGTTGAAGCCCATGAAGATTGATAAACTCTTAATTCTTAAGATTAGAAACTTCAAGCTGTCTTATTGATACAGAGAAAAACACATGTCTAAAGGTAATTTTAACCTGGTACCACACCTCCCACTTCTGGATGGCATAGCCTGACACAACTAATTTAATGCCATAGTCACCACAGAGGAAATCTGTGTTAAGTCTGGAAGGATTCATGAATGTATGTAAACTTTTGGCAGGGGCTCCAAAACTGTTTTCTATCTGACCAATTTTTTATCTTTAAATGGACTCTGCAAACATTCCCAAGAAGGAGTATTTCTTTCCAGCTGCCCCTCCAATATGTTCATACTTCTTTTATCTAATTCTTTCAGTACAACTTCTAATTTTTATACACAATTTTTCCCTCTTGACCACTCCCTACTTATTCTTCATATATATTTATAGTTTAGTAATTCTCATGGTTTGAGGGTGAAGGAGACAGCAGCCTCCAAGATGACCACAGACAGTTTCTGTGAGGATGTAAAACTCATTGTTTGTCCATTTGTCCCACAGACTATTTCCACTTTCCTCAGCTGCCCTGCCCCCTCCATTCTGCTCCTGCAGTTCTCCCCTCTGTCAGCCTGGTGCATCCTACAACCCTGGCACTGTCAGTGGTGTAGAGAAGTCTGAAATAACATCCAATATAGAGAATGGGATGAAGGGAATGAGGGAAGACTTAAGGGAAAAAAAGTTACAATCTATCAATTATTCCCTCTGTGTTTTTTCAGATTTTTGTGTCTGCAGAATATAAGAGAAAGAGACACCTATATGAAGATACCAGATAAAAATCAGAAATGTACTCTTCCAAAAGGAAACAAAGATAGAGCTTGGAAAAGAGAATATAAACTGAGGGGAGTTGGCCAGGAGCTGCTGATCACTACTCAGGGACAGTGAATGGTGAGAAGTGGTATTGTACATCACTTGTTTCTCTTGACCTTTATTCCTTTCTCTCTTTTTGTTATCTCCCTTTCTATTATTATTACCCTTATTATTATTATGATTACTATTATCTTTGTTTCAATCATTAAACTGTTGTTATTATCCCAACACACAAGTTTTACCTTTTATTGACTCTCCTCCTCGTCACACTGAGCTGTGTGTGGGTGTGGGAGGGTGAGTAGGTGGGCAAGCAGCTGTGTGATACTGATTTGCCAGAAGGGTTTAAATAATGACAAACCTCTTTAATCACAGAAATTAAAGAAGTACTATCATTAACTGCACCCAACTACTGCTGTTAAAAGTTTAAGACAATCACTGAAGACCCCAGATTTCCTAATTCCTAGAGGCCCAAATAAACTTTGATATTGAACAAGTTCCAGTTTCCTCCTGAGATTGTCTGATTATGTAGTATTCACAGTCAAAAATTAACAGTTCACTGGGGCAAAAATAAAATAAATAAAATAAAAAAATCCATTACAGTAATGGCAGCAAACATAGAAATGGCAAATTATTACATGGACAATATATTGATTTCTTTTGTAATTACATTCATGTTAAGCATCTTATTTATAGGATTAAGTAAAGCTGACAGAATCTGTGTTCCACTGCCTCAGAGTATGACAACATCCAAAACTGTGACATGATGTCTTGGAGTCATATTTCATGCATCATTCTGTAACATAAATAACCGCTGTTGGAATATATCACAAAAGAAGGGTAAATTTTAATTGCATATACTCCATGTAATGTATGAATTAATAATAGTGCTCCTAAGGAGTGGAAATGGTGAATCTGTTCCAAAGTAATTTGGGTATATTTTCAAATTCTACCCAGTAACTGTAACAACATTCAAAAAGCTCTGATCTAAGTTCAGTAATAAAATTGCATTGACAGATTTTTTGCCCAGTGCTTATCAGTCAGGTACCAAACAAGATTAATGCTTTTTAAATATTTATGAGGCAGAAAGAAAAAAAGAACTGTGCTCACAGAGAATGGATCACTTCTTTAAAGGAACTGAACATTCCTTGATTTCAGCAAGAGAAATTTGACAAGGCTGACAAGAGAAGAAAGCATGTGGGCAGGAAATCTTGATTCACAGCTCTGTCAATTCATCCTCAACAACCTTGCTATGTGGCTGAATAAGTGACAGTTTGGGATATTTTAAATAAACACCCCCATTGACTGTTGAAAACTATTTTTCCCTACTGCAGTGAGATCATTAAAACTCCTGTGAAGAAGTTGTCATATTTTTCCACCTGTTATCAGAAAGAGTAAAAAGTCAAGTTCTAGCAAGTCTTGAAGCTAGTGTAATTTTTTTTTTTTTTTTCCCACAGCACTTACACAGGCTGCAGTGTCAGGGGGTGGCTCTGTAAGAGACTAATGGGTACCCACCACTGTGTGTTGTTCTACACGCCTGGTGCACTCTGGGGAAGAAGACAAGGAGCATCAGAGGATGTAGATGCTTATGTCTCAGAAACAGAACTTTCTATTCATTGAGTTAACGACAGTCTGTGTTGACTGATACTTATTTTCCGCACACTGGCATTCGCATGAAAAGAATGAATCAAGGGAGAAAAAAAAAAAAAAAGAAAAAAAACACTTTACCACTACAAAACCAAACAAGCTAACAGACTGTCACTAACTGCATAACATAACAATTTCCAAATATAAGCAGAAGTCACTTAACTCAGACTAGTAGCCTGTAATCTTCAGTCAAAAGGAAAAAGCCCCATTTGATAAATGCCCGGGACAAAAAAAACCGAAACAAATCAATCCCTAATACCTCCCCTACTGCCCCACTCACAACATCACCAAAACTCTTCCACTTTAGGTCAAGCTCTTATCATTGAAGTTTCTTGTTTCAAAACTGCTTTCAATATAATCTAAGACATCACCTTTGGATTTTCTCTGGAGTTCCTGAAACACTAATTCCACTTTGCTGTAATCAGGGAAATGGTCATCTGAAAAAAAAAAGGATAGGATTTCAGGAAGCTATCTCCCAGGAGAGCAGTTCCAGAGCACTCAGAAATCAGGATTCTCTATAGCTATCTATACATGTACCCTCATCATTCTTCCTTTCTCACTTGCAGTTAAGTGCTTTGCTTTTAAAAGCCACTTTCTTTGTGCCACACATTCTCCAGAAAAGACCACATAAGTGCCAGCTGGAGTTTTGATCACCTTCAAGAACAGTCAAAAGCAGAAGAGATGTACAGTTCCTAACAATCTCTCTAGACAGACACAGCTGGGCATTGACTTTTAAAGAAAACACAACCAGAATAATTCAAATTGTTCCCTGTATTGGCCAAACTGCAATATTTGACCACAAAACTTTTGTGCAGCCATATGTTGCATGTTGTGGGAAAATATTCTTGATTTTAGCATGCATGGACATATATTAGACACTGCAGACAGGTCTGTACCACACCTAGGAAGATGACTGATGCTAGAGAAACTACCTGAAAGATGTCTTCATCTTGCTGTGAAAAACGGATGAATTGTATGGATGTATGTGTGCCAGCACCAGGTTCATAGAATCAAATCCTGAAGTGCACTTGGGATGTCTACAAGCCTCATGGTGATCTCTTTCATCTCTGCTGTTCAGTGAATTTAAAAATAATTTAACAATTTGACTGAAGTTCTTTAAGCATATGTCCAATTTGACATGCTAGCTTTAGAAGAAATGAAGACAAATTTGGGTTGCTGCACACTAGTAATACTTATGACTTCCGCACTTTGTGCTATTTCCCAAAACTGATTGGGTCAAGCTCAGTGGTAAAACCGAAGTTAGGTAATGCTTATCATGGCAGAGGCAACCATATAAGAGCAAATTTAAACACTGCTTAACTGGATTCCTAACGCCAGTGCTGAGCACAGCAGCTTCTCTGTCATCTCACCTACTCTGAGCATCACCCTGCCGTTGTACAAAATGCCAGTGTGATGACGGGAAGAAGCCAAATCAAACAAAACAACATACATTTCTTCATTTCATGGAAACAGAGATTTTACTAAAATAAATAAATAAATGCATTGGGCATCTTTACATAGCAGTATTACTAGTTTATCCTCCAATCTTTTTTTTTCTTACTCAACACTGATATAGGCTATTACCTCCATCAGTATTTATCTGTTTTGAAAAGTTAAATCTACTTCACTAGGAAGTGCAAAGAGCTATTAGTCACAGATCAGAGCATATGCTTCTGTTCCATGTCTACATTGCAGTGCTTCATCCATGCATGCAATGACACTGATCTTTCTAGATAAAATGGTGCTGATGTGAGACTGGGTTTTCATCACTCTGTGTCCCTTTCAGTCTCCCTTGACATAATCTCCTCATCTTCCTTCTACTCAAAACTTCTGGCTGATTTGGATCTCAGGATGGAGTATTCCACTTTCTCCCTATTCTCCTCCTTGCAATGATACATCTAACTTGAAAATGAAACGTAGAAATAGCTTTCTGAATGCAAGCTCAGCAACTGAGAATAGGATGCAGCTGTCATCCTGCTTTGTTTTCCCTGGCAAATGAATTAGCATCACTATAGGAATTTTTCAAATTATAAAGAGGCAGGTTGGATTCTTTGTTTTCTCTGAACTATTCTAGGAGATATAAGCAACTATTATAAAGGATGGAAGTGCATACAAGCAGGCTTTAATTATACAGTTCTCATACTCATACAATTAATACTATCTTTCTGAACTAGTCCCTCTGACTGCATTTAGGTTTACTATTAGTAAGCTATGACACCAGAATTCAGACTTCCTGATACAGAAAGTAGGTTGAATATATGTAGAATAAAAATATTCAAACACAAAAGAACACTAAAAAAAAAATAGGAAAGTAATATTTTCTATTACTTCGAAACATCGTGTAAAAAACATTAAATGTGTTGAATACACACAATGTGATATATATTTCAGAAATTTTTTTTTGGTGTTATGTCCTGAACTCAAGAGTTTCAATGTAAGTTTGAGAAAGAAAAAAATAAAAGTGACTTGACTGAAGATATCTTATGATAAAATCTAACAATTTCTCTTAAGATTACAGTAAAGAAATCAAAATAATTTTTTATAAAAGTATCTATTCTGTTGACTATCAGTTCTGCTACTGTACAAGCACAATCAAATTAAGAACTTCTGTGAACTTCTTTGGATTTTAATGAAATAACCAGTGTAATGTGGATGAATTAAAATAAAAACCGACAAGAGAAAACAGTTTAATTCTGCACAAAGTTTTCCAGGTGAAGTTCTTCTGCTAGCCAGACATCCAGCATTTCTGGTTATCTTAGCTCTGATTGTCCTCCTTACTTCAAATTGATCCCCTATCTGTATCCCTGCTTCAAGCTGCTGTGTATCTTAGGATGCAGACACAGAATTCTCTCACTCTTGGACACAGTTCCCTTTGTAGTTTTTCATTTATGACCAAAATTTATTTGTCAGACTAGAATTTAATTCCACGTGTTTCAGAAAAAATGCCAATCCCATCAACCAAAGAGCTTTTTAGTTTTTAGACCTAATGTTACTTATTAAAAGCACCTAAAAGAAGAAGAAGCATTCAAATAATTAAATAAATAAGTAAATAAATGAGTGAATAAACAGTTTTGAACAATCTTTGAAATAGGATCCTGACCTATGTAAGCTATCTATTGACATGTCATAACCTCTGCAACTTGTAGAGTTTACTCCTACAACTGTCTAATCACATCATTTTGCTAAGTTCTTCTTGTACAAACATTTCAGTACTTATGATCTATTTCTAATCCTTGATTTAGTTAGAAAAAGGCTCTGTTGGACTCCAAATGAAGGACTCAAAAGCTAATGTTTTTCTCTTACCACAGAACTGCTATTCTCCAAGCTTCCTCCCTTTCAATCACTTCTCTGTTGCTTCTGGTGACCCACTATAGCACACTGAAACAATTCAAAGAAAATAAAATAAAAAAAAAACAGGGATGAATAATGTCATCATACTAATCAAAAAGAAAGGGTGCCCAGAATAAAACCTGGCTTCTTGAAAATCTTGTGTTAACATCTCTGAGTATTTCTGTTTACTTCAGTGTAAAGTAAGGATGATTCAAAGCAGTACAATATTCTTGTATATAAGACAAAATGTAAGAAATATTTCTAATTTGTTTTTAGATGTTGTGGAGAAAAGCATCAAATATTTGACCAAAATAAACTAATAAAGTAGATTCTGATTCAGCTTGGTTAGTGAAGAACTGCACTGTCTTGGGCAACTTATGGAAAAAAGCATTTCCAAACTGCGTAGTGCAACTGCATCCAAATATTTGAGCAAGTCCGATAAACAGTGTCAGGATGACTCTTCCTTTTCTTGGTTCAGTGGAATGATGCTGGTAGAAAGTGAAGTCACCTGACAATTTCTTTTTCATCATCAAGCAAGAAAAGTGCCTATAAATTGTCTTTTGGAACAGGTGTGGATGACAGAGATTTTGCTTATCCTGTGTTTTTTTTCTCCAATTCAGTTGTCATCTTGGATATCAGACAATACATGTAAATATTACAAGCATACTAGGTCTTTGCTGGCCTGTCCGCCTTGCAAAAGAAACAGCAATAAGGGGTCCAATAAGTTAGTGAAATAAAAGCCTTATTTTACTTCTTTTAAGTTTGGATGAAATTTTGCATTAGCATTTAAAAGGGTTCATGAAAAAAATTGGGGTAAAGGATTAAACTTTTAAACTTTTAAACAATTAAATTGAATTCATCTTCATTTTCAATGGACTTCAATTCCTACACTTTAGAAGTATTTCAAAAGATGTAACTTATTTGCTGTGTTAGGAAATAACAAAATTCTGAATTAATTTAGGTGCTGATAAAAGATTGATGCAGACTGAAAATTAATTTTAGTAAATTTTTAATCTCATAACTGACAAAGAGGCTTTTCCATAAGCACGTGTCTTATGCATGTGCTATGCCACGCAGAACTCATTTATCTCTGATAACTGGCATTACTAACAGATGCAATTTCAAATAATTTCCGTATTTGATTCTAAAGTTGATTTCTTAAAAAAAAAAAAGCTCTGGGTAAATGACGGTCTCATACACTTTTCCATATTTATGTTCTTTCCAGTACTTCTTTGTGTCACTTGACAAATATCAATGTCAAGCGTCATAAAGGGTTTCTGGTACCATGCATATGTTGCTTGGCTCTCAGTGGAGTTGCCTTCCCTAGTTCTATAAAATTGATTGTAGACTTGAAACATTCACAAGAGATCACAGTGAAAGTAATCATTCTCACAAATATGTGAAATATTCTTCCCTCTAAATTCAAGGAGGGAAAAAGGAAGCAATTAAAACAACACAATGGAGGAAGAGCTGTTACACCAGTATTAGTGGATTAGTTTTGATAAAACCTTACATATCATTCCACATGGAAAAAAGAATTGATGATTGCATAGGATGATTTAAGCCAGTAGTAAGAGGTGAAGAATGAGCAGGAAGCTGAGAGGAATTCTGAGCAACAGCAAGGGTAATGAAACAGATCCCTTTCCACAATTTACTTCAGTAAAAGAATGAAGTATTTAGGTGAAGAATAACCTCTATTTTCCCTTGATTACAAATTTAGTGTAGCAATTATCAGATAAAGTGCTTATGTTCTGTTTTCTGTGTTATGTGCTTATGCTTATGCATAAGGTCAGACTAAGTTAAAATATTGTTTCTTGCTTTTAACACTTCCAAATAACCTTGAATGGAAGTTTTGGTCATTATTAACTTAACAGACTTTTACTTCTACTGCAGAATGAAGGAGAATCTGAAATCTCAATTAGACATTCTATAAAAACATGTTCAGTAAACCTTATTAAAGAGGCAATCCCATGTAGAACATTACAGAGGTGATAATAGATCTCTTAATTCAATTTATGTATAGACATTTAGTGCCAGGAAATCTCATTTTTCCTGAACCCATAATCAAAAATATCTTGTTTGTTTCCAGATTCACTAAATGAATATAACAATACTAAATCCAGTTTCACTAAATGAATAACAAATGTATGTTCATAATTATATATCAGTCCTAAGTATCTATTATCTTCTAAGCGTCAGTGAGGTGGGACTACACAAATAAATATAGAGCCAGACCAAAAAATATTTAGCTGTAAAAAAAAAATCACGATCCTTGTCACATTCTCAGCCACTTTCTCAAAATTTTGTGAGTGAATCACCAGAAAATCTTTCCGTCTCCGAAATGCAATGTGCTACACAGCAGGCGCAGTTGCAACTCCCTCTCCCTTTTGCTGCTGTTTCAGACAGGCTGGCAAAGCAGTGCAGAAATAGGCGGAGCCATCATTATCTGGGCATAACTTTGTTTCTAACCAAACTTCACCATCTCTAGCAGGAGCTAGTTTGTCCACATCACTTCATAAATTTACTACAAAAAAAGAACATACCTCATTGCCAGTTGACAAATATAGAAGGAAAAGACCTTCTAAAACTGCTGCACCAAACTTTCAATGCAAAGAAAAATTGTGAAATGATTACCTGTGTCTAGAGGGGAAAACTACAAATAAAATAAAATTATAATTTAAAAAAAAAAAGAAAGTCCTTCCATACTATTTCTAAAAATAAATGTACTTGAGGCTTGGATGGTTTTAAAAATGCCAAATCATAGTATCATAACAGCATCCAGGGGCAGGACGAGTTCAGATCACTCAGGATGAGCCCAACTTGTCCAGCTTTCAAATTTCTCACTGAGAGTACTGATCTATGGATACCCAATGCGTGATAAGCAAGAGTTCCCAAATGTTCTTCTGCTCTCCTGAATTATTAGTTTGGCTTTCTTCTTTTCCTAATGGCTAGTATGGTGATCATGAAGCTGGAAGTATTCTGCACCAGGTTTCCTCAGAAAAGTCTTGGTTACTGGACTGATTTATCACATTCAGTCCAAGCACTGCCCAAAAGCTAACAGCAGGAATGAAAGCAAATGCAATAGAAGTAGTGGTTACAAAACAGGATGCAGGTTTATCAAAGGGCAGCTTTTTTTTTTTTTCTTGTCAAATAGACAACCTATTAGCAAAACTGATACTGTAATGTGAGTGGTTTACAGCGGATTAAAACAGGAATTAGATGCACAAGAGTAGCCTCGCAGCACCACAGACTCCGAAGGAACTGCAGTGAGGAAAAAGAAATCCAAATAGGATGATTCCTCCTCAGGTTTCCAACTTCAGTATTTTTGAAATTTTAGACTTTTCACCAATATCAGAACAACAAAATCATCCATAAAACAGAAGGGAAAATCTTTATGGTCACTGTAACATTATGATGTTTAGCAAAAGTCACTTGCTAGTTTGAAGGCAATGAGACGTTCACATTCGTTATAGGATAGATATTTCATGATTTCCTAGGGGTTCATGTGGAGCTGTCAGTATCAAACACTGGGTTGCTGGCCAAAATCTGCAGGAGATGCCTTTGTTGGAATTCACTCTGACTGAGTTTTCAGACACAGAAGTAATACAATACACTTTCACTTAGGAACTGATGGGAACAGCCAGGAGTCATAGCAGCTTGCAGCAATCCAGTGCTTGAGAGGAAGTGTTGATACCATTTCATTTATATCAGTTGTAACAGTTTATATCATTTTGAAGGTGTAGGGAACATTTTAGACCATTCACTAGCTCTTCTACATGCTCCAAGAAAGAAATCTCCTCACTTTGTTGAGATTTAACCATCACCTCTTTTTTTTTTTCCTTTTTTCTTCATAATTAAATGTCAAGAAGAGTAAAATTATTATTTTTGGTTCTCCAGGATCTAAAATCTTTCACAAAATTGTGGATTTTTGCCATTTGAAACTATGCATTTAAAAAGTTGTTCTACAAACATATTCCGTCTGCACATAAACAAAAATCTGAAAAAAATGCTTTCAGAATTATTTGGACTACAGTGAAAGAAACTTTGATATTTAAAATCCAGAGAAAACAAAAACAAAACAAAAAAGAACCCAAACATTTGATAATCTCTTAGGCAGCTGGAATAAATTTTTTTGAACACTGTATTGTCATGCAAACTGCTACAAAGTGAGAAGTTATGTAAATTAGGATTCCAAGAAAAGAAGGTTGAGGATTGATTTAATTTCATGCAAATTTTCTGTTCTAAAATTCTAGGAATCTGTGCAAATATCTATATATACAGCAAGAGCCTAGCAAGACCATTTCCTGGAAGCCAATCCTAACAATACACAACACCAAAATAACATTAATCTTCGTTCTGCAGACTCATCTCACCACACCAAAAGCCTGTGTGCATGACAGGATGAGCATTATACCGCAGCATGCTTTCAGTTCTGAACACCTCTAAAGAGCTGTAGAACTGTAAACACACATGTTTAAGACAGGGACTTGATTGCTGGATGAGAAATATACGTAAAATAATGAAGAGTTACAAATGATATGAGGGAGACAGTGTGCTTTTCATTTTAAACAGAACACTGCAAAGCAAGAAGCCTAGTTATTTGATTATGTTAGAGTAATCTCAAGTCTGTTTTCTCACTTGTAGAAGAGTATAAGAATAAATTACACCAAGTACTTCTAACATCTCAGATGATAAGCAAAGTGCGGAATATCACTAAAGGTACCCATTCTTGACTTCTGGCTTACAAAAACATTGTTCTATTATTTTTCTTATTATACTCATCTTTTTATAGTAGCACCTATAATTGCCTGGAGGCCTGATTTTGGTGTATTTATTACATACTCACAGTAAACGAGTCACTCTATGAAGAAAGACTGCAACAAAACTTGGGTTTTCTATACTTTGCCTGCTAACTCCCACCTGGATAGACCAAATGTCCATATATGTCTTACTTCTTTAGGAAACTAGACTGTTACTTGGTAAGTATTTTGTTTCATTCTCTCAGATGTAGGCAATCATGCTGGCTTGCTCTTCAAGGGGAAGAGCACTGTTTTCCCTGTTTTAGACAGGGAAATCATCATCACTGAGATAACCTTAGGTTGCTCAAGGCCTCTACTACTATTCCTACTCTACTCCTACTGTGTAGGAGCGTTATAGGAGCAGAACTGGATTCAGTGCTATTTCAGGTGGGTTTTCATCTTCATCACCTTGGGATATAGAGAAATAGGTAGTGACAGAATGACAGAGAGCATACCAAAAGACAGAGGAAGGATTTTCGGTATTTTCATAAGTAATGAAGTTTACCAGCTGTAGGAGTATTCTTTAAGAAAATTAGTCATCAAGTTAGGTTAAAGCCAACATAAATTGCAATTTATTAGGTTGACTCACAGGAGTATTATTGGTATTGTGCAAAAATGACCTTGATACAGAGTTCAGAATACCCCATTGCACCTGCAGAAAGAAACCAATTCAGGTATATTACATTTTAAATGATTACAGCTAACATGGTACTGAACTATCTTCTTTTTCAAAAGGACACCTTATGACAGCCTTGAAAGGAGATATTCACACTAATAGGCTTTTTATTATGTAATTCAAAACAATTTATGTTTGTATGGCATCCTTCACACAAGTATATAAAAAATGATCTTTGCAGTCAACAGTAAATTGAAGTGAAGACAACAGCAGACAAACTCAATGCAAAGTGACTTTCCTATGGGGAAAAATGTGTTCTAAGTAGACAGGAACAGGGAGAACTGGGAAAAAGCCCAGCCCTCATTTGATGAGATATTAAAACACAATGAATAATGAAGTGATCATATGAAATATATTATGTTCATTTTGAGTTCTGAAAACCTATTCTTACTTTAATCCAAGATAATCAGGGAATCATTTAGACAATCAAAAAGGTTAATACGTAATGATAAAAAAAAGAAAGTGAAAAATGTCTTTTGTCTTTACTTTACACTTGTGTCTTTCAAAAGACACTAGGGATAAACCAAAAGTTGAGCTGAGACTCTTTTCTTGCCTAGCAGCTTCTTAAGTGATAACAGGGATAATCAAAAGGAATTCTAAACATTGTTACTTCCTCAGAGAAAAAAAAATTAACAAAACTAAAACAAAACTGCCACATACTGTAAAAGGAAGTAGGCAGTTTACTAAACAGTATAGTATTATACTTTCTCTAAATATTCTGAGAAGGACTGACAGATAACAGCTATAAAGTTGTGATTTCTAGGTGTCAGATGTGACCCCATCAAATGATGTGAACCGCAAGTTGAGACGGGGAGAAAATTTATGCTTTGAGAACAGAGAATTCACTGAGCCTTTGGACAACAACCTTAGAGAGATATAATTGTTAATTTAACCTGCTTTCAATGTTCTTTTCTGAAAACTCCATTTCTAATGCTAAATAATGGTACAAGTTTAAAAATGTTCTTTTATGTTGAAGATTTCAGACATTACCTGCTCTAAAATTATCACAACAATAGTAATTTACAGATAATTTTGGGGGTTTAGATGCATTTTAATTCCAAAGCAAGAAAAAAAACAAGTAATGGAATTAATTAAAGTGCTTAGCAACGGTTTTATTTATTTTACATAAGCTCAAACTCTGAAGAACCCAACTCACTCCACTGAGTTGGAAGAAGAACTTCAGATTCCCAGGTTATTTCTAGAGAATTAGAGAGTGAACAGGGAGAGAATACATGCACAGCATGTGTGACTCTCTGATGGCACAGCATGCAAAAATCCCACAGATAGTGACAGAAATGGACTGCATATCACATTGAACATTTACACACGGACCTGTCCTGCCACTGACTTTACAGCTTATGTAGATACTCATATCAGTTGAAGTGATGTGTAAAATGTTACTAAACTGCTAGCAAGGGAAGAATTCTGAATTAATAGGGCTTTCTACAAAAAGAGCTCAAGTTGCAAGTGAAAAGAGTAGTAAATTTGGCAAATCAAGTTCATAAACTCCTCAAGATCCATGCTTGCATTTTTCCATGGGAAATTCTTTGTGTCTTACTAAATTTACCTATCACCCATTTCAATATACTCAAAATAATAAAAATTATGCCTGCATTAGGTAACAATGCTATGCACCAGCTTAAGGTGCAAGCTTCTGTGATCAGACTATAATAACTTATGCCAGTTTCTCCTTGAATTATAGCTATTTCTGAAATAAGTTATCTTTTCCACATTCTTTCTGGCTACAGAAGGAGATGTAACGGTAATCTTTGTGCAATGCCATTTGTAAGCTAAATTTATGTTCCAGATTTCCATGTTAAGTGCCGTAGTGGTAAAAACAGCTCTGAAACACAGCATGTTTATGCTTCCACTTGTGCTTAAATTTGAATGCCAAAGCAAAGCCAAGTGAAAAAGAAAATCAGATGACTTTAGAACTTTTTGTTTCAAGTCAAATATGGATTGCTTATGTTAATTATTGACTAAGCCTCCTTTTGGGGGGGATTGGGATGAACCAACCAACTCTTAGCATTTGCAAGGTCTGCCTGGATATGCTTATTTTACTCTTGGGCTATCTCCTCAACAGTTTGTACTCAGGACTGTGTACATGTTTGATTGTAATGTTTAATGTCCTGCCTACTGTCTCCGCAACATCCCAAAATCATATCTAATGAAGCATATGCAGTTAGTCATATATTTTAATTACTTTTTTTGGATGATCTCTGTCTTCCAAGTATGCTTTCTGATTGTCAATGGAAGAAGCATCACTACTAAAAAGGCTCATTTGTCACAATTTGAGATTTTGTTGGTTTAATTTGGAAGGCATATTCTGGCATATTTGCCAGGTTAATGTAATATGAACTAATTATCTCTGGAGAGATTATAGTCTTGAAGCATAAATATTGACACACACACTTATACATATGACCAACTGTATTGTGCTCCACCAAGAAGCCCATACTAAACACTTCCACCATAACTTATTCCCTTATGCACTTATGCACTTATGCACTCTTCTTTCCAAGTCCCATTGCAATTTTATCTTTAAATTTCCCTTTATCACAGTTGCTGAAAGGAGCTTGAAAATGAGGCCTTAGAAAATCAAATCATCCCAGCAATCTACGAAACTGAATTTAACGACTTGTAAGCATATTTCTTAAAAGCCTGATCTTTTAATTCTGTCATTTTGATAGTTGTCTCTGAGACGGTCTAATATTCTTATTATTTGGTGTCAAAATATGGAAGAAGAGGCAAATGTAAGAGGAAAACTAAACCCAAAAACTTAAAAAAATGCCACATGGTCTAATAATTCCTTCTTTCTGCAGTTTTGCACAGGGGATTCTTTGCAAGAATCATCAGAAAATTCTTAAATCTTTCCAGAGCTTCCTATTGTCCATGCATGTCTGCCCTTACCCCAGTGAGATGATTAAAAAAAAAAACTCAAAAACCACCCGACTCCCCTGGAGAGCCAGAGCTGGTGGGTCTCCCCTGACTGAGCTGCAGCCTGTGGAGAGGAGCCCAGCTGGAGCAAATCCAGAGGAATGCTCCAAGGTAGTTCCTTGGAGTCTTCTCTTAAATGTTTCTTTGTCCAAATCACAAACATCCCATCCAGCCTCACAGATTTTTAAAATATTTTTGTTCCTTAAAAGTGGAACAATACACACTTTGGGCTACTTGCAAAACTTGCAGTTACTTTTTTATTCTTTTATTTTCTCCTCTATTTAACATCTGAGATTAGTTAGTTGGTTAGAGCATGGAACCCACATCAAGGTATGGGTTCCATCCCTGTATGGGAAAATCCCTTAAGAGCCCCTTCCAGCTCAGAATGTTTTGTGAAATCTCATTTGTACCTTATTCCCTCCTGCTACTCTCCCTTACTGCTCTTTTTCACCCTGTGCAGAAAATAACGTGTAGAAACCTAAATAATATTGTAAATGGCCCTGACATGACACATCCACAAGTAGACTGAGCCAAATAAAATTGTCTTGAACAAACGAGAGTCAAAGTTGTACTTTTAGTCAAAGAGAGATGGGTCAATGGATTAAGGGGATTATTGCCAACCAGGTTTAATATCTTCTTTTTGTGCCTTTCTGGCTCAGTGCTCCATTGTGGGAAGATGTTTCTGTCTTATTAGTTGGCACTTTGATTACAGTAAATTACTAAGAGGCTTCAAAAGAAGCTATGCTTAGTTCTTCTTATCTGGATGAACAGAGAAAGTGAAGATGAATGAAATTGTAACAACATAAAAATCGCTGCTAAATCTACAGACAAGGTGCTTTTCTTTAGAAATAAATAAAGAGCATGTCTGTTTCCAGTGGAAAGAAACCACACTTCATTTCTCCCAGTGTCTTCAAGCAATATTTTTTTCAAAGAGTACTCAAATTTGTTCAAATATTTTCATTAAAATGTTTTATATTTTGATCCCAGATTTTCATTATGTTTTGAATTTTGTTTAAAGTTCTATTGAGAAAATTCTCAAAGCAAAAACTGTTTTTTTACACTAATTTCAATATTCCATTTTAAAAATTAGGATTCTAGAGTTTTTATTTGTTATATTATCCCATTTCCCAACATCTCCACATAGCTTTTGTGCATAACTCAGAAATAATATAATCTGGAAACTGGAAAGCATTTTAACCAGCTCTAAATAATTCTAACTGAAATGAGAAAATAAGATATTATCTCTACTATATACATGTGATTATGACCAGCATGTCATAATATGAAAAAATAAATTAATCCCTCTTCCAAAAACAATTCAGAGGAAATCATGTAATTATTTTTCCTCCATTTTTTTTAACATCTTGGGATTTCTTCTCCCCTCAAACTTTCCATTTTTGGAAGATTTTTTTCCTTTTAAAACAAATTACTTTAACAATAAATTTTTAATTTTATTATTAGTCAGGAAGAAGTGGTGTTTCTTTTCCTTTGATACAATTTAGAAGCTGCATTTAACACAGTCTTCTCAGAGATGAGATCATACATTATATTCACTAAGAATAAGTGTAAACCAGAAATTAATAATAAAAAAATTCCATAAGTACAGAGCTTTTGGAGTCAGGTTCCTCCAATTGGGAACAGTGGGTCAGTCTCCCCTTACTCTCAAAGTATTTTCTTTGCAGAAAGCCTCACTATCATAAAAACATGAAATAATTTTTTATGTTAAACAGTGACAAGGACCTGAAAATGAATGAATAAATAAAAATTATTCCATAAATTTTCACCACAGCTTTAACTGTTTTTTTTTATTTCACTGCTGAATTACTAGATTTTGGTTATTATTATTTTTTCTCCCTGAAAAAAATAATTCATTCTCTGGAAGAAAGAGCTGAGCTTTACCTGGCTTAATCTTTCTACTCCACTGCAAGTACAGTCTGCAACAGCAGTACTGCATGACCAATCAGTCAGGAATGAAAGACATTTCTTGGTACATTTAAGTTAAAATCCTGCTTTGAGCCACCCTCTGGAAGAGACTGTCTGGGATGATTACTGGATAACTGAGGGACTTCCAGGTGGGACTGTGAGGAACCATTTATGCATCTTAATTAACTCTTTGGCCTGAAGGCACGCATATACACTAAGCTCCACCAATTCTCTTGAAAAACTGTAAGAAGTTTACAAAAAAGCGAAACACTCCCTTTAATTTATCTGTAAATGGAGCCCGGCTTAAATCCTGAACTCTCTTCTGCCAAAATTATTGAAGCCAGTGGGACTCTGCTTGCAGCCAACCTCAAGACTCAGAGGTCCACCCAAAATGGAATACTGTGCTCAGAGGAGGACTCGTGCTAGGGATGTGGTTGCTGCTGCTGAGCTGATACCACAGCAGAGATGAGGGAAGGAGGTGAACCTGTGCCAGTGTTAGATTTTCTTTCCTGGGTCCTGCTCCCTGCCCAAGATGAGCTGCAACCAGTCATGACACAGCACTGGAGAGCAAAGTTGAGCCAGGCTGACCTTTCTATCCCATCAGAAGGCACTTCCTGCCCTTCACAGAGCTGCTCCTTGTAGATCCCAGGGCTCAGGATGAGCAAGGGATGCCCCAGCCCCGGCTGACAGTTATAAACAGGATGATGCAGCTGGAGGCCGAACTCTTAAATGCTGCTGAGACACAACCCTGAGTCCATCAGAGGCTTGAGAAGGGTTTACCTCAGCTTTATCACATAGCATGGTTCCAGAGCAGCAGAAAGAGAAATTTTATACTAATAAAACTAGCAGTCAACCTCTTTCACAGAAAACCAGCAACTAAGCGGGACTCCTCCTATGCTGCACTGCTTCCAAGATTGCTTCCAGGTACCTACCTCAGTGACCTTCCATGCCACAGCACGCACTCTCACTGCCTCCTTGCACCGGTGACAAGGGCCACACTCTCCCTTCAGGCAACCCCAGCACCAGCTGCCCATCTAGGGAAGACCTCCCTGGTCTCCAGGATCACCTCCATCTCAGGAGGAACAACACAAGAATATCTTCGGGGCAAAATAATACCTATCCACTGTTTTATCCTGCTGATCGGCAAGAGACAGTTTTCTTGAGGAAAACTCAGATTTGCTGGAGGGAAATGACTAATCTTAGAAAGAATGCCTGCACCCATCATACAGAATTTAATTAGAGTTCCAGTCCATCCCTTTTGACTCTTTCAGCCAGTAGTAGATATTTTAATTCATATTTCTTTCCCATAAAAATAAACAAATACAGACGTATTTGCATGAAGCAAATATTTTGGGATGTCGGGGCCTTGTTCTTTATGTGTTTTATCTGCATTTTTCATTCATTTCCTCATCTATGAGCAAACATTCCTGAGACAAACTCATTCCAATTAAATAATTTTCAGAAGATTGAAGAACAAGCTCAACAGTTTTAATTTATGAGCCTCTATTTCATAATTTCAACTCTTCTTTTCAAACCTATTGATTATTACATTTTCTCATTTTGCCTGTCTTAAAAGAGAAGACTATTTTTCACATATATTGTTTTTCAGATTTTTTCACTAATGAAGAAGACATTTTGCTGGTATAGACACTACTAAGGAACAGGTGTACCAAATTACCGGAGATTTTGTTTCATAACAATTTGAAACATTTAAAAAATATCAGTTTGTGACTGAAGTGACTGCTTTTAGACTTTAAATAAACATATGACAATCCTACTGTTTTAATGTGCTGCAGTAGTGATCCAAGGTCATTTTGCTACTGCCTACAACTGGAAAAAGAAGATGCCATTATATAAGCCAGCCCAAATCATAGAATCATAGAACCATAGAATCAGATGGGTTGGAAAGCACCTCTGAGATCATCAAGTCCAACCCTTAAATCAAATTTCTACAATAGTATTCTGCTAGTATAGCTACTCATCCAATGTAAATAATTAAATCCTTTTATTTAAAACCTTCTAAAAATAAGATCCTATGAGGTCTAAACAGTATGGAACATTTCTGACTCCTCACCTCTCTTCCTACTCTGAAAACTACCTTAAGAAAACATATTTCCAGGATAACACAAACAAGAAGTTTTAAAACACTCCTTAAAGACCTCCCACTAAATTCAAGTTATTTCCTGACTTTCATGAAGATAGAGCTGCAATGATTTGAAGTGTTGAGTACCTTAATTGTAATATAAGGCACAATTATAAAAGTAAGAGGGAAATTGCAAGCCTCATCTAAGCAAAGCCACTGACATAACTCCTGGAATTTTTTGCTTTTAATCTGACACTGTGTATTTTAAGTACTGTTAAATATTAAAAAGAAATGCTTTTGATTTAATAAGAGCAAGTTTGTCACCGCTTTTAAGAGTTACTACAAATGCTCTATCTAAATAACCAATTCTCAAAACAAAAACCTGTATCAAACTAACCAGTATTTATTGAGAAATTACTTCATCATTCACTCCAGAGAAAAATCTCTCAATTTTGCTTGCATGTAATTTCTGCCAAGAAAAGCAGATATTTGTCATTCTCAGAGGAAGACAACATCTTCCACGATAAACTGTCTTCTCTTCTAGCACTACTAGTCAACCAACAGCAATTTAGATCAACTGTATTAAAAGGCAATATCTTACAGGAAACCCTAGTTCTATAATTTCTCAAGACAATGAAGTTCAAACACTGCACGTAAAATACTATGAAGAATTCCCCTTCCCCTCACCTATCTCCCTTGCCTAGCCTCATTTAAGGGGACAACAAGTATTGTGTGAAAATTCTAGTATTAAGTGTATCTGCAATACAGTTGCAGAAATTATTTGGTCACACATGTAACTGAGGTAGTTTTCAAATAGCAAGTTCAAGTAGTAGTAGCAACGTAGTTATGACAGTGGATAGTTCAGTTAGGGATCATTTCTCCTACTAATATAGTACTCCAGGAGCTGCACTTTTCCTTTTGGCCTGCAAATGTTGAATATATGATGAGTGACAGCAGATGCAGACTTACTTTTAACATTTGCAAGGTAAGCTTAGACTTGTGTCAAGGAATCTCTCAAGGAACTAATAGAATATATATTTTTGAGGTTGTTTTCAGCAAGTGGAGTTTTGCTAAAGGTGTAATAAAACTGCATCCATATCACCAGTTTTTATAAGGCATATTCAGTACAAATAAAATCAGAGGGAGATAGAAAGCTTCAAACTCCTACTGCACTTGTGATATTTTGAGAAAAAATAATTAATCCCATATCTCTGTGTGTTTATGCAAGGAGAGATATCAATATAACTTGTTATGCTAGAGCTATTAAAATACTTTTTAGACACTTGTGTCTGTACGGTCCTCTAACAATAATTCCATCACTTATGAAGTAAGTCTACAGTGATACAGATGTGGTAGTACATTGTCAAACTTTCTGTACTGATATTATTATATTGATATTATTGTAATAGACTTGGTGATATCCACAGCCAAATTGACCACAATGTTGAATACTATGATTTTATTATTGCTGACAGAAAAAAAAAGTCAATCCTTTAAGCAAGTGGAAGACAAGTGGAAGCAAGTGTTGTGAGCAGATCTTCTAGGCACACTGCTATTTTCCTTACAGTACCTGCAGGCTAACCTATCAAGCTGTACAAAGAGGGTTTTTCTTAGAGATGATACCAAAGAATCTTGTCACACAAACTCTCCTTCCTCTTCTTTAAACTGGAGAGTGGACCAGAGGCAGATCAATCAGTCAAGAGAAGAGTATGAAGAGTGTAATCTATCATTCTTCAACAAGGCAAGCCCAAGAAGAGCAATTAATCATCTTTATTGAAACATAGGTAAGTCCATTTCTATCTGCAGATGGATCTACCTGAATGCATCCAGAAAGGTATCTCTCAACTCAGCAAAAACATAGAAGTGTGCAAAGAAGCTCTAATAATTGCCTTAATGTAAGATTTACGTTCTTATCAGGCTAATGCTATCACATCAACAGGCTTATATTGATTTTTATTACCCTGGGATCTGGTTTTCACTGGTTTCAATTCTGGACACACCTGCTAAAAATATTAATATAGCTAGAAATTGATGGGTCAGTGGATGCCCTACTGCTACTGAGAGAGAAAAATTTGGAAAGGTTTCTCAATTTGAAATTTATAGCAGCCATTAAAAGAGTGTACTTTCTATAATTACAGCTGTGGGGGAGGAGGGTTCCCATACATCATGTTGCCAGTATATCATCTAGTGAAACCAATATAACAAGCTACTGTAGGTTTAATCATGGAGGACTTTTCCCCTTCCTTTCCATTTCTTTTACTTTTCCATCAACTCCTGCATGAACCACTGTTCAGTTGTTTGCTCTCAGTTTTAATAAAGATGATCCAGCATTGAAAAAAACATGTCAGAAATAGTCAAATTTGAACAAAGATAAAATGTACTGTGGTCAAACTCCATAAAAATATGTAGAATGCATTAGTGATTTAGCTACTAGTGATAAAGCCTTATTTTTGATCAAGACTTGCCTTGCAGTGTCCATGTAAGGTCTACACTGCTGTATTAAAAAATGTCTGAATATTTACCTTTAAATATTGGTTAAACCTTCAGAGGTTGAAGTCAAATGCCAAGGCACAATTTAGAACACTGCCCTTGAAATATGGATGCAGGCTACTTCACCAGTTTCTTCTCTTCTTATGCCTGGCATGCATGAGAGATTGGCACATGTATGAGTTTGGGTGCCAGTAAAGATGCAGTCCTGGAGGCCCAGCAGGCTGTAGCAAATGAAACCTCTGTCTTCAATTTATGCTGCACTGGCCTTTAACATAGAGGTAGTAAGAATGTACTCAATTTGAAAACCTACCATCTGGAACCCCTTTTCAGTTCTGCTCCAAGTAGTAGTAGGACTAGCTCCAGCAAATGTTCTACTGCTTTGGGAAGGTTTTAGGTCCGCAATGACTGCTGATTTATGGCCAACACACTTATACTGAATTACTGGGACATACAGTGGAAGTACTCCGTGTGCAAAATGATAGGTGTAAAGCCTAAAACCTCACAGGACTCCCAGTGGCAACAGGAGGCATACCCTAGTGTAATCACACCAATGAGAGTCACTGATCTCCTTATAGGATAGAATCAGAGCCTTTCTATACCTGCATCCATAAAATATTACACCCAGAATTTCCACTTTTCCTGCTGTCAGATCCCTTTCTGACTTCCAAGGTCTGTATAAACATGTGACAGTACTGGAGACACTAATCAGAAGAGTAATTGTAGAAGAAAGTCAGGACAAGAGGGTTCCTTCCTGGTGTCAAATTCAAATAATTTTGTTTGATTATAAACTAATGAAATCAAGTCAACATGACTTATTCTGAGCTTCTTATTTCAACCCAAAAAGTAAAACTTTTGAGTGAACTCTAATCTTACCTGCAGTGAAGAAAAGAGGTTTCTTAGCATGCAGAGTGTATTCAAATTAGGATTAAAATGGTTCTGAACACTCCTATAGACCTATTCTCACTTTGTCCCTCCTTCTACCAGGCAGCCTTTTAACAACTTTTGCAGTGTTCAGGTGAAAGCAATTAAAGAGGGGATTTTAAAAAGTCACATAGGAAGTATTAAAATACTAATATATTAATAGACACATAGAAAATAATAAAGTTATTTATTATTACCACCACACTACTGAAGTTATTTGTAAAGTCATATTTAATTTTGCTATTTATGATGTTTTGTGTTGTTGCTGTGTCATCTTTGAGGAGTCCATGGCATTACATATTGCAGTCCTGTGCAGTCGAAGCCACTGCAGGAGATATATATTAATCTTGGAAAATTCCTTTCCCTCTCCCTTCTCCTCAACTGTGAGAGTAGATTGCAACATGTCCTAGCAGTATACCCCGTCTTTTCATGTTTTCATGCCTAAACACATCTTGCTATAAATTGCTTTTTTGGTAGAATATGTGACCTCTCCTTGTACAATAAAAGAATAACAATACTATTCAAACTGCATTTAAAAAGTTGTAAAGAAAAAAAAATGCATTTTAAGTGATCATTAAGAAACATTTCAGATCACAGGATCAATTTTGCAGCTGAAAAGAGGA
>JAYRBT010000082.1:53696905-53728298 GCA_036023395.1 Myiotriccus ornatus | reverse complement strand
ATGAAATCCTGCCACTAGACCCATCCAAGACTGAACTATGAAATGGGCCAGAAAATATACTGCTGAACCTCTTGCCAATAGGGAAACTTATTAAATCAATTAAAAAATATTTGGGTAAGAAACATTTCAGATCACAGGATCAATTTTGCAGCTGAAAAGAGGAATGAAATCCTGCCACTAGACCCATCCAAGACTGAACTATGAAATGGGCCAGAAAATATACTGCTGAACCTCTTGCCATTAGGGAAACTTATTAAATCAATTAAAAAATATTTGGGTAAATAAATTTTTACAACCTGTGGTAAGAAAAAGAATGTGATTTGTCATAAACAGTGCATCCCAGGTTTTTGATGAAATAATCAAAACTAAAATATTAGTGTTCCTAGATTGTTCATTTTCCTTTGTATATCCATTCCTAAGAAATGATCTCCCAATTTGCTGTCAGTATGAGAGGAACTTGTATCTCATATGAACAGAATAGTTGCTCTGAGGTTTTTCCAGTAAATGTCTTTTTTATTGAAAAATACAAGTTCCTCAAAAAGTAATATGCATCAGGAAAATGTGGCTATAGTTATAATTTGGCATAAGAGAAAAATTAATTTAATAAGATGAAATCTCTAAATATGTGCTTCACCTAAATGGTCCCATTGTCGTCATTTTGATTACAGTATGTGGGGAAAAATTACTGGAGTCCCAAGGGTAGCATGAACAATAAGATATAAGACATTATTCAGTGCAGTTTTAAAATTTCTTCGTCTGTCAGGAAAGCATTTGATGCTTCATTAGCAAAACCCGGTTACAAAATATCTCTAATCTATCAAATATAAATATGAATAAACATTCTTTCTTTTCAGACTTCCTGGTCAGATATGCCCCTCTCAGCATGCAACACTGGTGTTAAAGGATTAGAATGTTTCCAAATAAATGCACATCTTGTAAAACATATTAAAGAGGATAAGCATATGGTCTGCATATTCTGTCATTTGTTTTAGGTTGTATGCTCTACATACATATTAGTCTTTGGTAAAAATTGTAGCAGCAGGAATAGAAAGGGGCTTACTATTTGCTGCAGCGTCTACTTTCAAGTTAGAAAAGCATTGTTCTAGGTTAAACATCAAAAGCTTTAAAAGACTTTAAGGAAACTGTAAATCTGTTCTGATTTAGAGTATTGTCATCCATCAGTAATCTCTTGAACAAACAAAATGCATTTATTACTCGTTTCATATTCATAAATGCCAGTGGTTTAATGAAAATGTTTTAAAAGTACAAAGCACAGATTTTTTTCCACAACTAAGCTTGAATTAAATATGCAAATATCTCCTAGCCATGACTTATGGTGAATAATTGACTTAAAGAGGAAAAAAATGGGCAATAATTTACATATTATCTGGTTTTCCCTATCAAAAAATCAATAGAGGCCAGGGGGAGAACAGAATGATGAAAGTTCTAAATTCCGAAGTTTGCATAACACATGTGACAACCCTCCCACAGTATTCCTTTTATCATATTAGTTCCATAAACCAGTTTAACTGAGTGCATTGTTCACATAGAAAAAAAAATCTCATTTATTAATAATTGCCTAATCAACTGAAACTTAATTGCATTATACTGTAAGGACCTTTGATGAAGCTTTAGAAATCTGCATAAACATTTATAATTTGAGGCCCTAATTAATAAGAAAAAAAAAACAACTTCAGATGGAATGAAAAAGTTGGTTTTGACTTCCTTTGTACAAACTGCACAGGATACTTTCACCACCTCTGTTTATACAGTGAAAAGCAGTAAGAATGAAGAATTTGTTATGAGGAGTTTAAAGGCATCCGATAAAACCCATCGATTAAGTTTTAATTTTCCAAACAAAATGTTTGCAATTCAAAATTGCTCTGATTTATAGGGAAGTTGATATAATCAAAGATTTTGTCACTGAAGTGTTTTTTAAAAATACACATATTTCTCCATGCAAAGATGCTGCGAGCGTAGATTGAGTTGTGAATCTTTTGAAGTTGATGGAGTCTTGAGAACACGAAGCTGAAACAAATTATTTAGGAAATCATATGCAGCAGCTGAGAAAGAAAGAAATCATACTTGGTGAAAGCATTAACTCAGATAGGAACATTGTGTATCTATGCAGAGAGGGGGAAAACCCCAACAAGTCCCAATGTAAGAAGAGCCTTTTGGGCCTATTGAGACATGGAGAAGTATTAAATAAAAAATGCATGGAATTATGCTCTTTGGTCTTCCTCATAGCTACACCAGAAGTGCTAAGTAGAAAAAAAGTTGAACACTTTTCGAAAGCCTAGGAGGATATTTGTACAGGTACCTATTTAATTAACTCCTCCCTTTCTCCTTTTCCTCTTACGCCACACTTGGGGGAAATTCAGACATGAGCATTTTCCAGAGTTCTGACTGGAAGGCAGCGACTTTACTGACCTGCAGATATACCCTTTTAAGTAGAGGAGTACATATAAGGAAATTTTTGACAATTATTTTTGGGAAATTCCGAAACCCGTTAAAACACTCCCCCCCCACCACCCCCCCAAAAAAAAAAAAAGAAGAAAAATCTAAAGAAAATCCAGCAGACAACTTTCTATATGATTTCTACATAAAATACATTTTGTCTGATGTTCTCTGGTCATGAACTGTGAATTTACCACACTGAGCAAGTTCATTAATTTATATTCCCTTGTAAATAGCTCTCATATGCTACTTCCTCTATAAACTCAAAATGAAGAAGTTGTTACATCTTTTCTGTTTCACGACCCTACACACTGCAAACTCAGCAAGAGACAACCTGTAAACACTGTCAAACGGGAGAACAAGCAAATGGGTCAGCACAGAAGTGCTGAGCAGCTGTAACACCACACAACTGTTACAGAGCAAAATGGGGAGCAAAGTTAGGAAAAGTATTTGAAGGCAGAAAATGAGGTGATGTAATAAGCACTCCCCATAAACGCAATATTAAATAGGAGACACAGTAGAAGACACAGACTTGATTTGGTGTAAGGGGAATAAAACAAACAGTGAGGGAAGCTGATAACTTCTATTTGGGTAGGAAGAAGGGATGTGAAGAAGGAGGCATATAGGGCAGATGACAAGATAAGGTGAAACACTGGGCATGTATAATGAAAAAAAGAGACTACCACTAAAAGGAGATTTGCGTAATGTACCATATTTTCAGCTAGTGTAGGTTAGCATAATGATATTGGAGTCAATAGAGGCAAGTTGAGTTACAGAAAATAAAGAAATAAAATTTAATTCCTGCATAGAAATCAATCCTATTATTTTATCATTTCTTCTAAGGTATATTTTCACTACTAAACAATCCCCCTCAATTAAGTCTAAATGTAATGTTCTTAATACAGAAAATAATCTCAAACAAAAAGAATTGACCAAAAAACTCTCGCAGTATTTATAAAAGCACCTCTATCTCTAATAAGGAAAAAAGATTTGATTGGAATATATTGGTAGTCTTTTCCACAATATAGCTAATATACGTATAGTAAGAATATTACTGCTTAAACTGATTCTAACACTTTAAGTTAAAGGAGAATGATCTTGTAATTTCATAGAGCATTGAAAATGACAAAATAGTTTGAAGAGAACAACAGAGCTTAAATTCCACTAAGTTAATTTGTACCTATCAAGTAACAGGTCTATAAGAAGACACAAAGAATATCGACAATAAATGAACAACTAAAATACAAAATGACAGACTATGATGTAAAAGCAATTGATTAAAATGAAAATAGATGTTTTTCTGTCTGAGTGTTGTTCATTTCCACCAAAGTTTACAGCCAAGATTTTAAAAAGCATGATAGGTAACCAGAAATAAAGATAGAAAAGCAGTAGGACTGAGCGGTACTCCAGATATTTAGTTAGGAGACTTGAATTTTCAAATTTCTAGACCGCTTGAATCAGGATTTAGATGGGGATATTTATAAAGTCATACCACAACATGATTATACTGCATATTAAAAATTTTAGCCCAACATTTAACTCATGGCTGTAATCTTCTACCTTTTTTCAAATTTCAGTATCAAGCTCCTCAACAAATCTTCTCTAAAACACTTAGCATTTACAGGTGACATCTTTTATACCAATTACACCCTTAGAGAACATTTTTTTTTTTTCACATTTCTCCTTCCGTATTGTCTACCTCTTCAAAAACTTTTCTATCTTCCTTTCCAGGAATCACCAAAACCAGTATATGCTTGTGAAGGCAAAATTTGGTCATCACAATCTGAAATCTACTCTATCTTACTGTATAATATGCAATTGAGGATCAGGTTCTCAAGGTACAGTTAGTGGTGTTGCCTGGTTTAGTACAATACAAATTATCAAAAATCCTTTAGGGACATGTGAAACAAAACTAATTGAGTTCTGTAGGAAGACACATTCAGTGCAAAAGGTATATTATTGAAAAAAGTGTGTCTTACCTTGGCTGTTTTTGGTGTGAGTAACTTAATCCAAAATAAGTGGAGTAAACAAAGCAGGATGACAGTTTATGGCTAGATTTCCTTAACCCTTTCAGTTCTGAAAATCTGAACCAGTATTTGCTCCTCCTTGCTGCAAAGACATGTCATTCTTCAGCCACTGACACCAGTTTTTAGTTACAAATATAACACAACCCACATAGAAGTACACTGGTTTTGTGGAGCACTGAAAGGAAGATCCAAGTTAAGGAGTACAGAAGTATCTTCTGCATTATTCATAGCTAAAAATGTTAACTTTCTTTTATTAAAATACACCTGTTTCATAAAGTGAAAAGCTGCTTACTCGTCTATCTCTGACTCATCACTACTTGCCACCAATATAGTTTCTTTTGCAAGTAATAACTTGAGGTCATTCTCTTTTGTTCCCTTGTGTAATGGTACCATTTTTCTACAATATTCATTGAAATTGAATTTTTATTATCTAGTATAGAGAAGCAGACCAGAGTAAGTTACACAATAAATAAAAATTTGCACATCTTTTCCTGACTTCTGATAACAGAAGTCAGAGGACATATAAAAAAACATAGATCTGATTTGCGACCAAACTAATTTATTGTTCCAACTCCAGCTATCTCAGGCAGAATGGTAAGCTTCCTGGTCCTACCGAAATGGAAGAGAAGATTTTTCCAAAATCCTAAGAATAAAAGAGCAGGTGGAAAGAAAAGTGATGTGTCAGAAAAAATTACTTCAACCGCCTGGATGATTTTCTGAACTTTCAGGTGATTATTATGTTCTTAGCAAAGAAATAAAGATCTTATTCCAATCCTTTCAGTTTTACAGGGTGAGATCTTTCTTGTGTGTTTGTACATGATTGCTGCAGTTTAACACACTTTAGAAGGAGCTGGGCTGTGTATTTGACTTAGTCATACTATTGCAGTAAAGATAGGAAAAGTAGGCTGGAGACTATTCATTCCTAGCACATTTAATGTCAAAATGGTTCATTCCCACTGAGATTGAGAACCACTGATAAGTTTCACCAATTTAGAATTTGTATGTGTTAATATATAAAGCAATATATGAAATACCAGATCATCCAGGGTAAGGCACATTTCACTCTGAACTTTTCAGTGAACCAACAGAAAGAGAGGAGACATTTGTCCTTTGCTGAAATGAGGAGTTCACAACTAGCCTTTCAAGTACAAGAAATGATACTCAGCCCAACAAAGAGACATTTGCATCTCTAAGTAAAACCATACTTTAATTTGGAGTTCTAGCCAGCCCATGTTAGATGGGAAAGAATTAAAACTGTCTGGAAGTTGGTAGACTTCAGAGAAAAAAACTGCCTGGGAGAAGTAAAATGTTAGACCAAGAAAAGTATACTTTGAGGAAGAAAATTCAAAGGGGAGTTTCAATTACTAAGATACAACCAGAGACAAAATTGCACAATCTGATTCTCTGCTTGCCATCATGTTAAGATCACAGTTGAAGGAGAAAGAGTGTTTTCTGGTTTATAAGTTAATTAAGTAGAATTTTCATTCAATTCTTTGCCTGTCTGTTATTGAATTTCAATACACTGTATTGTCAGTTTATGGTGTTATTAATTCTTCTATTTGCACATATTTTACCTTGATTGGAGTTTAAATCTATGGATAAATACAAGGTATTCCTCACCAAAAGTCTGACAAAGTAGGGTAAGGAGGCACTAAGCAAGATGAGATTCCTTTTATACACTTCATACTGTTTGGAGTCTAAATGAAAGTGGGATTTAATATTGAGTTACAGGAGGCATAACAGACGCTTTAGGCAAAATAATTTAGAAACACATCTACTTAAAAGAGGAAGTGGCAATAAAACATTTCCACACCATTAGCTGTAAGTTGTGCACATATTATATAAAGAATCCATGATGAAGAAATGCTTGCTATAATAAAACTGCACATTCCAGATTGCAGCCAGGAAGCACTGACAGACTGTAGGACTCTAGAAACTGAACATGCTTCAGAGCTATGTTTCAAATTCCTAAAGCTGAATTTAAGAGGTTTTCGAGGCAGCAGAAATTACTTTGCAGTAAAACTAACAGTGCATGCCCATTTTGTACACAAGGGAGGGAAGAACACAGCACAGCAGAGCTAGAATGACTCATAGCCAAAAAAGGCAAGACCATAGGAGTTACAGTTTGTTAATGAGCTACTCCTAAGAGAGGGGGAGATTATCATTTGAGAGGTAGACAGGATTTTCCTTAAAAATAGGAACAATTTTGTGTGCCTTGTATCCTGTTTTGAAATTTGCATGAGTTCAAATTTACATGAACGTATAAACAACTGTCAAATGTTTTGAACTTATCATAGAGCTTTTGAAGGTGCTGTATTGATGTCAATGAAAGAGAAGCAGAGCCTCTAATAGCTTTGAAATAGCCGTGTTGAAGACTTTAACAATGTCTGCAGAACAGTGCTTGTCAAATTAAATTACAGGAAACTCAAAAATAAACCCTGCTGCAAGAAGTGATACTTTGAACTAATTACAAACAGCGGAATTCACTTCTAAACTTTCCTGAGATACAGTTCACTTCTTAAACTGAGGAAAATGAAAACAAAACAAATCCAAACAAACAAAACAAAGCAACAGTGATCCAAACTTTATATGACTGCACCATCCTTTTTGAGTGACTGATCTATTTTGCCAAGAATACCTAGAAGCACATTTTAAAAAGGATATGAGCAGCACTGATGCATAAGGGAAACAAGGAAGAGTAAACAAGGCATCTGCAATTAATTTCCTGTAGCTGACATTGCTTCCCATTCTGAATTTCTGTCTTGGCATCATTTTCTTTATGCATTCCCCCAGTAATTGCAGTAATAAAGAGCATGTGAAGGGGAGATATGGAATTGGCATAAAGGTGCAAAACACAGGGAGTTCAGGATGTACTCTTCCTTTTAGGACATTTAGAGAGTTATAATTCCAGATGACATTTACAGCATTGTTTGTCTTAACTATTTAGGCTATTGTAGCGTACATTCTCATTTAAGCTACATCCACACTGGCCCATAAAGATGCCAACTGTGACCAAAAACAAAACTGAGTGTTCTCACAAACTCTCTTCACCCCAATACCAAATTGCTGCTGCTGCTGACTGATCTGTGCATCAAAAAAATCCATACCATAGAAAATTGTGATTAACCCTTACTCAAAAGCCAAGAAATCAGAAAAGGTCAATAATAATCTTACCTGCTGCAAAATTATTTTTGATTACATTATCTATAGGGACAATTCACAGTAGAACTAATTGTCCAGAACAAAAATTGAATCAAAGATTCCCTTAAAAGCAAAACATTTGTTCTCCTATTGCTTGAAAAGTCACTGCTTATGAAGTATAACAACAGGTAAGCTGCTAGGAACATTTTAAAATAATGCAGTGCAAAGACACTGTCTTGAGTTCTGTTTCTTAAAGAGAACCTAAGGAAAAGAGAAGACATTTTTACTGAAGAGAAACATTTGATATGGAGACTGGAATCAGCATGGGAGTACTGGTTTAAAGTTTATTCCAGAAAACACTGAAGAAATAAAATTAAGCAATCAGAAACCTGAACTTCTGTAGAGTGAGAACTCTTGTGGGTAATCTCCAAGTCATTAAACAATCCTTTCAGAAACAAAGAAAACTTGTCATTTTAACAACATTCAAATCTGCTCAAACCTCATGGTCAGAAAATTATACAGTTTTTTGATTCTACGAGTTTGGTGAATCAAAGAAATCTACTAGAAATGCTTTATTGCCCTCCCGTAAAGAATTATGACCTTTCATCTGTTAAGTCTTGACCACCACAAAAACAGCTGACACTTAAGCCCATGCCAGGTGAAGACCATCTTATCTGTTCCAATTTTTGCAGTGTTTAAGAAGAATTTTTCATCCTTCTATAGGTATACAGAAACAATACAGAGCCCACACTGAAGGTCCACTGAAGCCTACACACTTGAGCACTTGTCAGAGATGTATATTTTTTCCCTACTGTCTTTTTCAGATTCAGAGTATTTCTAACATGTTTTCCTCCATTTATCATATGCCACGTAACGGGAAGGTTACATTGAAGACCTTTTCCTGGAGTTTAATTTATTCTTAAACAATTAATTTTCCTGATTTTATCATTTCATAGGAGAACTTAAGTGCACTACAGGTGTACCCATTCTGTGCTGAGAAAATTATTGGTTATACAGATATACACAGATTTTCCTGGTTTTCTTCTTTTTGTTCACAGAGACAATGACTTCATCCAAAGTCTTGGGACTTTTACCTGCCAGTCACAATACTTACATAATTATTTGATACATTTTGATGCCAGTTTGAGACTCCTGTTCATTACTCTGACTTGTTGATGTCACTGCATTGATGTGCTCCTAATTCTTACCCTGGTCTTCATTTTTAAGGAACAAATTGCTGAGAATTTACTGTATTCATTATTTTTAAAATTATTTTAATGATAGGACCAGTAAATTGTAAATGCAAAAGTAAATCAAAATGTTAATAGTAGAAGATATTCAGTCCTTAAAATTTATTTCTCTTGTAGCCTATCAGATAATTGTTGCTTCATATTTAATGTGTGTAAAGTTAAGAAGATTATTAACTCCTCCTTAGCCACATTTTTCCAACATCCTCACCGAGAATATTCAGTGTAAGGATATTATAGTGTAGCCCTCTGACTCCACTTTATAGTCAGTAATAATCAAAATATGTGGTCCATATATTATTTTTAGCATTCTTTGACATATTTTTCTGTTATGGCTCAAGACATCATTCTCTGGATATCAATGTTTTTACTGCTCTGAAATACATGTATTTTTACTCTTGCCTTTCAAATGTCCATTAAGGGCAGATAATTGGTAAAGATTTTACTCAAGAAAGTAGAGTCATTCACCTCTCTTCCAAGTGGAACACGTGTTTTTCTTGAAAAAAACCCTCATTCAACATCTTTCTACTGGAAAGGTTGCTTTTAAAGAAATGAATAGCAGGAGAAAGATTTACTTTCTAGAGATATATTCACCCTTTTCATTCTATTTTTTTTCTTTTACGGAAAAGTTAATTATATTTTTGCCTTTTTTACTTGTTTATTTGGAGTATTGTTTTGTTAAACCCTCAAGATTAAGTTCTGACTTGATTGTAAGATGTAAGAGAGGGAAAAATATAAGTAATTTTAAGATCTGGAATGCTTTCCATGATGAAAATCATCTATAGGAATTTTGGTTTTTCTTCAAAAATGTATCTGCTTGTTCTGAAATTCTAACAACGTCCTTTATAGAGTTAGGAGGTATCAGCAGTGTATTACATGGGAATGTTTAATGAGACTAGCAAGTAGTCTAGTACTAACATCTGAGAAAAGAATAATGAACATTTTTCATATATCGCAGTGCAGAGAGTGTCTCGTTTCATCTACTATGCATCTTGGTTTTGCTTTTCATTTTTTTTAGCCTATATATCGCTTTTTCTCCCTGGTGTCTACAGTGTGGTATTTACTCAGTTTTATTTACAGATAGAAATTATTAGAATATCACCTATGCACATATTTCAATCACCATGTTTATTTGTCCATTACATGCAACCGCTCAGTGCATTTCAGTATAAGCCAAAACTAAATGTCTAAGGTCTTAGGTCCTGGGTATGTAGGATGATATGTGCATAGCTACAAATCAGATTCAGATGCAAACTTAAAATATACTGAATTAGGGTTTCAAATCATAGGTAAAATGCAACAGCGACATCAGGACAACAAGGATCTTTTCAACAGGTTTGTTTACAGATCAGATGTAGAAAATTTTGGAACTGGAACTGCATTAGATATTCTTGAATCTCTTATTTCAGAATTTTAGAAGGATCTCTCCTTCAGTTTCTCCTGACTAGCTCCACACTTTGTCAGAAAAGGGCAGCCAACTAAATTACTATATAAAGACACCCTGAACTGTATCTGCACCGCCACACATGCTTTTTGGAGGAAGCAACCAGACACCTACTAGACTACTGAGTGATCAAAGGAACGGGCAGACCATCACTCTGACTACAGTCTAACAGAACAAATCACGAGGAAGGGCATCACAGCATTTTGCAATACATCAGAGACAGGAAAGAAAACACAGATATTCTTTGTGCTGAGCATTATGCAAACTGAGGGCACAGGAATGGCTTTGCTCCAGGAGCTTACAGTACATACCTGCTGCCAGGTTATTTGTAATGCTAACCAAAGTTCAGGTGTCCAAGAAACCAATAGTCTTGTTTTTCCTTGACTGAGCTGGCACCTCTGCATTAGAGTGTGGGGTAGAGATAGCTGCTGTGGAGGCATGCCATTTTCAGTACAGTGACTGTTGTGCTCTGAAGAGATTCTACACATTTCTTTGGATGCCTACGATCCAACAGCACTTAGTTATCATGCAGTAATTGTACTTCACAGAGCAATTATTAAATTACTTTGTTCTACTGTAATGACCAAAGATTAAACTTTCATAACTCTGACATTACACGCTTTATTTATCAAATAAATTTACTTATTAAATTATTGGGAGGATGGGGAGGGATCTTAATAGACGTGAACTTGTGCAATTATCTTTCAAGGTCAGAAACTGTCTTCAACTGTTAAAGTAGGCAAAACACATGAAAATTAGTTAAGAAGTATTTAATGTTTAATCTTTGCATTCTCTACATTGTCTAAATACAAAGGTTATGTAGTTTGCTGAAACACCTGCATGCCACCCAAAGAGAAACGCACACACAGCTGACTCATCAGGTACCGAGATCCAGTATGCTGAACTTGAAACTAAAATTACCAATTTAAGATGACACTGTAGAGGGATTGAAAATGATCTCATCTGTGTAACAGTATACATTCACTGTCACAGAGTCATAGATTGGTTTGGGTTGGAAGCAATCTTAAAGATTATACAGTTCCAACCACCCTGCCGTGGTCAGGGACACCATCCACTGGACCAGACAGTTCATAGCTCCATCCAACCTGGTCTTAAACACTTCCAAGGATCAGGCCTTCACCACTTCTCTGGGTAACCTCTTCCACTGCCTCACCACCCTCACAGTAAAGATTTTCATCCTAATATCAAATCTAAAGCCACTCTCTTTCAGTTTGAAGCCATTCCCCCTTGTCCTGTCACTACATGCCATTGTAAATAGTCTTGCTCTTATGGTAGCACACTACACACACACACACACACAGAATGTAAAGTACAAACTGATGTATATGATATACCAATCTGGAGGAAACCATCAGAAAAAATCTCATACAGGAAGTACTGCTTGCTTAGGTAACAAATGTACCCAAAATTTTCTTTCCTCCCTATATTCAAGGACAGATGCTTACTCAAAATCCCTTGAAGTAAAGGGGAATACAGTGTGTAAAAATTTAGAGACCTTATTTTTCTGTTCCTTCATACATGTGCATTGTTTTGGTCATTGCAATTCAAACTACACCTTTGCAGAACTTTCATTGCATATCTGCTTATGGTATTACTTCACGGATAATCTTTCATTTGAAATTTAGTTTGTGCATTAGTAATAAAACCATATGGTTAGCATTATTTTGTTCACTTCACAACTCCAAATTAATCAAAGCAGCTCTGTTTCATAGAATATAAACAGCTCCCAAAGCCAAGAAACTCAGGAGACCATTAAGTCCTGAATTTTTAAACTTAATTTATATTTTTCTGAAGCTCCCTGCACTGTGTAATATATATTAAATTTATAAGCTGATTATTTCAGTTTGTTACAATAAAAAAATAATATGAAGGACTTGACCTGTGGGAGTTTATGATGTTCATCTATATTTTTTACATCTACTCTGTTTTGAGCCAAAAAGCTCATGATTGGTCACAAAATCTCTATTAATGTACCTCTGTTACTGAAAAATTTTTTTCTTCTTAGTGGAGAGGATATTCTTTCAAATGCTGTTTAAATTTTGGAAAAATAGCTGAATATTTAAGGATTTTAATGCTCCTTCTTGCCAACAGCTGCTGTCATCATGTGCTTCAATTCTATTCCAGCAGACATCTTTGTATCCTTGCTTCAAGGGAGAGAAGAAAAAGCCAGCCAACTCAAAATCCTATTTGAGTGCAGATTTCTGGAAGGCTTGAGAACTTCATTAAGTAACTTGCAACCCCAGCATGCTGGAGGAGTTTTAGCCTGTTAGTTTCTCACCAGGGAAACAAGTGAATGGGTATTGTAAAATTATAAAAATGGAAAGAAACGAGTAAGAGTTCTTTGGGAAAAAAGAGAAGCCGGAAGGGGCATTAAATTATTTTATAGAATAAAGCTCGGAAATTTATAGCAATTTTTTGGGGCTTTTGGGTTCTGGATTTGGCAAACGGGGTGAACTGTCAGGAGCTCCATAGAGATAGAAGGATAGAAAAGAAGCACAACATAAAAAAGGTTGGATAGCCAAAGTGTAACTATGAACAGTACAATTAATCCACATAATAGGTCATCTCAGTGTAACCTCTGGAGAATGCTCTCATAAACTATGGAGCTACTGACTCAGAATGTTCATTAGTGTGTATACGCACAACATTAAAATAACGACACAGTTAAATAGATTTTGTCCTTAAATGAGATTCACTGCATAGCTGGAAGACTAAGCATGGCATATTCATAGCATTTTAGAAATGGCAGGATGGTTTTTGCACCATTAAACAATTTGACATATTTTCCACAAGTCCAAGCACTTCTTGTATAGCATACTAATATAAATATCTGATAAACATAAAAAAAGATTGCAGAGGGCAAAACCAAGCAAAATGACTTCAAGATAGTGGTGATGGAAAGGAGAATATGTCTTAGTTGTAAGTAGCCTTACAGCACTCCAAAGGATTTTTCAGCCAAAAAAAAAGTCTCTCTGTCATTCATAGGCTTTTGACTTTTCTTTGATGAGGAGGAACACTTAAAACACTCTTTGTAGCATCTCTTTTTTAACAAAATGAAATACTTTTCTCCATCATGTTCTTGTAGGGCCATGACTCTGTAATCCCTTCTTTATTTCCCTGTGCCCCCTCCAGAATATTTCTTGACACTTCCATCTTTAATATCAGCATAAATTAAAATGATTCAGGGTACAGTAATTACAGTTTCAAGTACTGTTCAGGTGAAGCATCAAAGAGTTTACTGAAAAAAGAAATGTACTTTTTCTCTAATATCCTTGAAGCTCTACTGAATTTTTCATGGTGTGACAGTGTGACTGGTTTTGTGACAACCCCCTTTCTTCAAGCACAGTCTTGTTCTGTGTAGCTGTACAGGTGAGGAAAAAAATGTACAAGGATCAGTTTTAAGTTCTCTAATATACTGGATATTTTAATGCAGCTTGAACAGGGGAATTCTGGGACAATCCCAACAATGCAGCATGTTCTTCTCAGCCAAAACAAGGAACTAATTATACTCTCCATTCCTGCTTCCACAGTGTTAAAAGTCCAGTTGTTAATGATATCAAAATGGTCAAACACCAGGTGCTTTAAACTGACTGGCTCTGTGCATAGGGGAGAGTACTGGATATATAATCAAAGAATAGAATCATAGAATAGTTTGGGTTGGAAGGGACCTTTGAAGTTCTTGTAGTCCAACCTCATGCAGTGAGCAGGGACGTGATAAACAGTGGATCGAAGTTTGGTTATAAGTATTATTCCTCAAGAGTCAATAGTGTTCAACAATATTTTACATCTTCATCTGTGACCCAGACAATGCGAGACTTGGAAGCTCAGCAAGTTTGTGGATGACACCAAAGTGAGCAGTTGTTCATACACTGGAGGGTTTGGCCTGCTATTCAGAGACACCCCAATAAACTGGATATATGTGCTAGCAAAAACCTCATGAAGTCTAGAAAATGAAAATGAGCACTTTGGCAGCTGTGATAGAATAAACTCATGACTTGGGATAGAATGTAGATTGGATGGGCAGGTAACACCTATGCAGAAGAGGATCTGAGGGTTCTAGGCTGAGGGTGAGCAGTGCGTCCTTGCAAGTGATAAAGACTAACCACATACTGATCAGTATTAGCAAAAGCATAGCAAGTAACTTGATGGAGGGTTATTATTTCCCTTTATTTGTCATCTATGAGGTTGCAGCTGGAACCCTTTATCCAATTTCAAGTCTCCTAGCACACCAATAAACTGCAGAGTACAGTGGAGCATAACTAAAATGGTTAAGGGCTGGAGCATATGGTAGTTGAACAGTGACAAAGATAATTGGTTTTGTTTAGCCTGGAGAAGGCTGAGGGAGAGGATCTAATTGCAGCCTTTGACTATATAAAGAGTGGTTACAGAGAAGACAGAAGCAGATGAACAATGAAATCATTAGCAGTAACAGTCAGAAGTTGCTGTTTTAAAATTAGAAAATAATAGCAATAATGAGAGGTGCAACACTGGAACAAGTTGCTCAGAGAGATTGTGAAAACTCTATCCTCGAAAATTTTCAAATCTCCATTGGAGAAGCAACTCTGAGCAAAATAATCTAACTTTGAAGCTGTTCCTGCATTGAGTAGAGTTTGGCCTATGTGACCTCCAGAGGTCCCTACCAATCTAAATATTTCTGATTCTAAAATCCTATTGCTATCTGGTAGGTATAATTGTCCCTCAGTTTATAGATCCTACTCCTTCTGGAAGCAGACCTGATAAACTTCTATATGGTAAGTCAGACTATTCCTTAATCCATAAATATTACAATTGTTTACTGTCCCTTGGGTCTCAGCAAGAGTCCCTGTCCAGTGCTAAAATATACAGCTGATGAGTTCAGGGTACCTAAATACACGGTATGCACACTCCATGTTGGAGAATAGATCAGGAAATCAAAGAAACTAGCAGAGTTATGATGTTTAGCTGAATGATTAGTCTAGTGAGGAAGAGAGATCAGTTTAAATAGACTGCTGCAGAAGTCCACCTTCCCTTCAGCTGGGCAATAGGAAGAAGAAACCTCTGGAATATGAATAGGCTCCCCCCTGCAATCTCTGCTGTTCCTTCTTCTGCCTTTTCCACTTGCTGCTTCAGCAATAGACAATAGGTCTTTCACCCCAGGAGATAAAGTCAGGAAATGCTGCAAGATAGTTTTTTCTTTCAAGGTAGCAGTGGAATGATGACAGATTTTTAAAGATTTAGCAGCTCATTATCACTGGTTGCCATCTCCGTTAGGACAGATAATAAATGGAAATGAAATTAACTCTAATGAAGCCTTCACTTTCTTCTGTCTCAGAACTGGCTGCCCGAAGGATGTTCAGGTATCTCTAAGCAAAGAGCTATGAGGTCCCAGGTTTCTGAGCTCCCTTTCCTCTTTACAAGGCCCATTACACCAATCTGAGTGGTTCATTTGTTTTTCTTGTCACTAAAAGGCTTATATAAAGGAGGTTATCATTACAAAAGGGGGTCACTTGTGTCCTAAATTATGTTCTGATCATTTAACGTCAGCTTAATTCTTGCAAAAGTGGTTAAGACTCCAGATTTCTTTTCCTTATATAAATGTTGTTACCTAGGTAGTCTAGACAAGAAAGGTAATTGTCCAGGAAGGTGGCTAGATTGGCCTAAATACACTGGTTCTTCAAGTGTGAAAATGAGCTTATCTCCAGGGAATACATTTAAACCTCATGATTTCAATGTCTGTGATAGTTATCCTTCCTGGGGAAGTATAGAAGAGTCCTTCAGAAATAAAATAGCAATGTAACAAACAACCCTGTGTGCACAGAAAGTGACTGATATTATTGAAGAGCAGACAATATTTAGAGATAATATTTTGTTAAATTTGAAAAAGATCAAGAAGGTCTTTTTACAGAGACCATGTTCTCTTTCAACCTTTTCTCTTAGATACTGTTTGATTTTCTTCTTGTAATGAAGATAGCTTTGTTTCCATATCTGAAAGCAAAACTATGTTTGGAAAATTCCAGATGGACTCTTTAGTTGATACATTTGCTTCAGGCTTAACAGATGAAAAACCTCTCTAGTACTCTGCATGCGGAAATCTGTTTTCACAGGAAATGTTTATTTGGGTATGTTCAACTGAACCAAAGTAAACTAAAATGGCAATAGCATGCCGTAAATGTACACATTCTTGATGTTGTGTTTAGAAGGAAACCGGTGAGTCATTGCCACGGGTCAAAACCTGAAACAGAAAATTGCTGTGAGCAGACAATGAAGCAACAAATAATTAAAAATTTGAAGATGTCATTAACAGTAGCTTCATTTCCAATGTATATATCTGTTCTTAAGATAAATTATAAAATCTTTGTGTCAATACTACACATTTCAAAAATATAAGAAAATTAATTTTGAATAGAGTCTAAAATAAGAACAAGATTGGACATTAATCTTTCCTTTTAGGTGGTTCTGTGTCTCTGACAATCTCTGTCAAGATTTAATTTGGTAATTCAGTTATCCAAAGACTGTGTCCTGTACCATTTCAGCTACTGTTGGCTCTCTAGAAACATGTACGTCTACTATGAGTTGTATGTCCTGTTTGTGAACCCCTTCCATATGGAACGGAAACCCTTCTGCAACTGGTGCTATGGTGCAATGGACTGCTATTTAAGCACTCAAACCAGTTCCCAGGTGTGTAGCACAAAATAAACTTTGGGGAAAATATTTCTATTTTTAGCCTAAAGAAAAGGATAAAACCAGTCTCTCTCCCAAAAAATCTTATGACTCTGCTCCTACAAAAGCTAAGTTAACTTCATAACAATTATGTACATAGATAAAATCTTTCTTATACTACAGGATTTGGGAAATTAAGATTTCAGGAAAATTATTTATGCTCCTCTTCTTTGCATATTTCAGATGGGATACTGAAACTAAATTATCAGTTGCATATGTGATTGTAACCAATTTTTTTTTTCCTATTTTGGCCATTGTAATATTGGTCTGATACCGGGTATTTCAGGATTGCAGAAAAAGGAGGTTCCCACTGCTTATCATGCACCCTTCTCTAAGCTCATAATACCTCTAGCTAAGCTTAGAATACCTCTAAGGTTCTCAGTCACTGGTTGCAGGAGTAATACATCAGCATTAATGTTGCATAAGCTTTCCACTTTTGCTTGTTTTTAATTCTGTTTCATAACTGCAATTCTGAAATATTGTTTAAAAAGGAAAGTGCTACAAGACACATTCTATTTAATCTCTGAAGGATAAAACAAGCTTCTTCTTTTGTGGCTTGGAGTACTTCTTGAGTTCTTAAAAAACATTTATCAAAATAATACATATATGAACAAAATCTTTTTGAATGAATCATACATTTTTCTCAATTACATATGCCAAGGGGTTTGTTTAATAGAATATTCTAGCTATCTGACTTGTCCCTTCCTCAGAGCTGTTAAGTGACTGCCTCCTGAATGTCCCTCACAGCCAGCCATTCTCATCCCCTTCATTTTCTCTGCTGTTCTTCCAATACTTTCACCTAAAAGTAGTAGGACATCTTCACCATGATCACACTTGAGAGGGAAGCATGGAGGACTCCAAATCAAGCCTGCAGGCTGGCTGCAAGGCAGATAGCTGTCTGCCTGAAGCCTCACAGAAATCAAAACTGTATCTGCAGCCTGGAGAGCTCAGCCTGCTGTGCCAGGGCTTCTCAGACGCACCAGAAGACAGTAATGTGACATTTCTATTCACTCTGCTCTGCCTGCACACAGGGCATGTTAAAGATGAATCCATAGCCATAGCTTCATATTTTACAATTTCAATAGTATGTTTTGGTCATAGTCTTAAAAATTGCATGTTTGAATTAAATAGAACTTGCTCACAATTCTATTTCATTCCTAAATAATTCATTTATTATGATGTTGGGTTATTAATAGTCTGCTTTCTCACAGGCAGAGCCAATTGTCAAAAAAAAAGACTGGCTGGAGCCCAAGGGGGTGTCGCACGTGATGTACAATTGATTGTGCTATTCAGTTTAGCAGTGAGAGACAACAAGGCAAGTGTTATTGCGAGATAACATATGCTTTGTGAGTGTTGTCAGGAAGAAGGTGAAGCCCTGTGCTTTCAACATGTGGTGCGTGTTATCGTGCATTAACACGACCCTTGATATATCTTACAGTAATTAAAAAGCATATAAATAAAAAGCATCTATATATTAGTGGATAATTCACTAATGAAAAACTGCTAACCTGAAATGTTTTCACAAAGAATTTTCCCTTGAGCTATGGGAGAAACTGAGGAAAAGTTAGGCTTTACATTTTTATGTCCTGTGTGTATATTTTTTTCTCTTCTACATGCTTCAAATGTTATCCTGCTGCATTTATGACTTTGGAATGAGAAAAGAACTATGCATTATTACACAGATGTTAAAACTTCTACTTTCAAGCTACAGTACAGAATAAATATTATACTCTATCTAATGATTTTTGAAGTGATTTTAAAATAGTTTGTATAATAGCAGCTGAGCTATTTTTAGGAGAGCTTGTATGACCAAAAAAACTAGTCTTTGGCTATTCAAATAATTCTCATTAAGCCTTCTGGTGCTCAAAAAGAGCAAATTTTGAAGATGAACAATCATTACTGTTCTTAACTTTTAACTGCTTACATAATCATGCTTCTACTCTGAAGACAAAGGTTTGGTAATGATGTTGAAATCATTCTAATGTATGTTACATTCATGTGTTTATTTATGGAATCCTAGTTAAGCATTTGTCTAATCTTTTCTTATGCCCAAAGTAATGTACTTCACATATTTTACACATACGGAATCAATATTACCTATAGAAAATATCTTTTTACCCCTACTTTTAAACCCCTCAGTATGTTCTCACAAAAACACTGTCATGTATATAATACTCGTAGCGAGAGAGGTATGTGAGAGGTCATGCAATGAGGACATGTACAGGAAAACAGCTGCCATTAAATCCCTGGGCCAAGCTCAGCAGCTTAGAATGAGCTGTTCAAAGAGAGGAGTTGGTGACAAATTCCAAAGGCAGATTCCCAAATACACGCTTTGTGAAATTCCCAAATATATTCTTTGTGAAATGCCACAATCACTGAAAACAAAATATAACAGGAAAAAAGAAAATATGATTGCAAACTTGAGTCATAAGCCAACAGTGTTGGAACAGTACGATGACAAGATATTTGAACTAAATTTCTGTCCTGCCATAAATCACATTGTCTAGTCACACCATTCTCATGAAAATGTAAGTTCATTTTAGAGCTCACTGAAATGCAGCTTACCTCACAGACTTGAGTAAAAATTGCAATTGTCCACACCAGAGACATATATTCCACCAATTTCTATATTAAAGCAAATGACAGTATTTCACCACCACAAGTTCATCTGAACTTGTTTTACCAGCAAGTTATTGGGAAATTAACCCTATGATTAACGTCCACCACGATGTATGAACATCCATTAGTCTGACAGCTGGCTCAGAGAACAAAGAGCAAATATATATTGACCTATTTTCTACTGGCAATATATTAATGAAGCCAAACAGCTGTGGTTGTTTATAACATTAGAATATGCAAATTGGATTTTCTCATGCCTACAAATGTGCTTTATATTTTACATAATACCCAGAACATGTATTTCTAAAACTCCATACCTGGTGCTCAATGTAAACTTTAGTAATGCACACGGAGGCCTTAGGTTTTCTGAGTGAGGGAAGCAGGACTATTTTTTTGCTGCTTTACAGGTACATTCAAATAAGGTTTTTCTTTTATAAGAACCAACTAAACACACTGCACTTCTTCATCGATCTGTACGTTTGGAGAAGCAGTCTCTTCTGCACACAGAAATTCACCATCAGGAGGAACCACATGTGACTGCTTCCAGATGAGCTGTCATTCCAAAGTGCTCAAACTATGTGTTTCTGAATTATGGACAAGCATAACAGTTCTAATTTTCATCTTTTTGTCCTGCCTTTTCATTCTTGAAATCACAGAGTCATTGAAGAGCCTCCCATTTTATCAGGATTCACACTTTTTATGCTGCTGTGAATCTGGTTCTAAACACAGTTGGCATTGGAGCTATGAATCCTGAGGGGTTGTCTGACATCAGATGATGTTTTCTCCATGTTTCAACACAATCAGGCTTGAAAACAAGGCCTTTACCTAAAGTGTCTCCCTCGAAAAAAACATTAAAAAAAATAAATCTGCTTTCTGGAATCTGAATGTTTAAAGTTCCAGAGGTTACAGTTTATCGTCAGGTGGGTATCCTATTCTTAAAGGATAGAAAAGTTTACAGAAATAGTGCATTTAATCGTTCTAATCACTGCTCAAGGTCTCAATGTATTTCATGACTGTATTTTTGTGTGACCATAGATCAACAAATTTAGCTTAAAATATCTATATAGTTATTTTACATACAGTACTGGAGTTTTTCTTCAGGGAACCATGTAGCATATCCCACAATGCCTACATAGACTTGAAAAAATGTCATCATATGCCCAAGTCATACCTGATTGTTTCCTCATAGTCTTTCCCAGGTCTTAATCTGCATTGTTTTGTTCATTCTATAACATTTTTACAAGCAAAAGGTGGATACACAATTGTATATGTAATGTGATACTACATAATCTTTTTTAAATACCTTTTCCATTGGAACAACTGTTCAACATGCACACAATGAAAAGGAAAAGAAGCAGTCTCTAGGAAGTATGGAAATCTCCAATTAGTTTTTACAGTTTTCAGAACCCGAGGTTCTTCCAATTTTATCTGTACTAAAAAGGTTCTTCAAGTAACAATTTCAAATGAATGTGCTTTAGCCTACTATCCTTAGAGCTATACATAGTATTACTTCACACACTATTAAGAAATCTCACCGCAGTGATTGCTTTTGATCCTTTCTCCTTGTTAGTTCCAATAGCACCACTTTTTCTTTCCTTCTTTTTTCTCTGCCCCAAAAGGGAGCTCAAGAACTCTCTGATCTGTAATTGCTCAATGTTCAGGACAACTGCATTTCTTTTAGACAGATAGTTTTTACAATGACCTCTGTGACTGTGATATAATGGGATCATCTTCACAGGTAATAATTTGTGGAGAATATGATGTGTGAAGATATGGAGAGTATTTTTTTCCTCACAAAAGGATATAGGTGTAGAACAACTCCCCAAAGAGAGTTTCTAAAAAGAACCACAAAAAGCAAAATAATGTGCACTACAGAAATTGTTTGAAAATAAGAAAGCGTATAGATCAACTGAAAGGCATACTGAAAATGGATGAAGAAATACTGTAGAGGTAGAACAAACTACACCTCTGTTCCTTCTCTTGCAAGTCACCCTTTTAAATATCCTAGAAATTTTAGTAAAAGAAGACAAGTCCAAAGACCTAATAGAATAACTTCACTGTGACTTAATTAATGCAGAAATAGACAAGAAAGAATATAAACTGATTTGTGCTAGGCTACTTCTATGGATGAGCTCTGAACCCCTCATGTTATAGTATTCGCCTCCTCAGTACCTAGCAAGCCATTTCAATGGAGAAGTACTGTAGTGAGATTTTTCTCCCACACACCAATTATCATTATTAAACAGAAACAATTCTGTGGGAGAAAGCATGGGCAAATAAGTCACAATGCACTTATATTTACTCTTAGATGTGGGTGGTTTGGCAATGCGTGCATATAACAGCCTACAATGTCTACCGCTCCTTGACTAAAAAAACCCTGAAGTTTCTGAAAAGATGTGAAAAGAGTTCAGTCATCACTACTTCAGACATTTACATGTATTAGTCCTTGAAGCTCTTCTAAAACTTCAGTAATCAGCAGCTTCATTTTACAGACACCGAATAAGTTAAAGTGTGACCTTGGCAAAACAAAAGCCCTACATGTGGCACAGCCTGTAAACTTATGTCAAAGTCATGTACCACTGGTCACTGGACCTGTATTTTCTCTCCTACTAAACTTAGCTATCTCTTACCCAAAGGCAATTCAAAATATCCGCAAGAGCATGCGGGCAGGATACTACTTTCTCTCTTAGCACTGAGGAGTTGTGATTATGCCTATACTAGGAAAGAAAATTTACCAGGGGGTGTTCTCTTGCACTGAGACCACTGCACAGCACAGTGGTGTCTACACACCCGAAATACTTTATTCCTCAAAATACTTTGGTGGCATCCAATCTCCCCGCTGGGAGTGCTAGATGGCCTGTGCCTATGACCACACTAATGATTAAATAGTATGGACAATCAGATGCCCTGACCTAACCCCTATTAGCTTGTTGATATTGATGCTGCCTGTGGCACACATCCAGACGGGTGAGCACAACAGAGCCTGGTGAACACTCACCATTAATATTGTTAACAATACGCCTTGTTTTGACAGATAATTGATTCTACTTAGACCTGTAGGGTTGCATAATTATTTCAGCAGATAAATTATATTAGATTTGGTTGACTCAACCTGACACAAGTGACATTGCTAAAAAAAGACAAAACAATAAAAAGATGGAAAGTTAACAAAACAAACAACTTTGAAGTGCTTATTAATAACTTAGTCATATAGTTGTAGCAGCTCAGCCACTACAAAGGAGTAAGATCTGCTGAACAGGAATCAAAAAGAGAAAATCTTCCAACAGCTTTTTTTCTTTCATGCAGTACCACATTTCCACCCATTCAACAGATTTAAAAAACTCTGCTGGGCTCTTAAGTTTAGTGTTATCTTTGGACAATAAGCTTCATAAATCTTATATGTTGGATGATTAGTTCTTTTCCTCAGTTTTAAAATGTATTGCCTTTCAATTTCCATGATTATTTTCTTGTCCTTATGTAATAAGTAGTAAATAAGAGTCACCATTTATCTTGTCAGTATAGTCCATTATTTTGCAACTCATATGCCTTCTAGTTGTCTTCTTTCTCAAAATATGATAACTGCGTAGTCCAATCTCTCTTCCCACAAAGCTATCACTGTGTCATTTACCATTCTTGCACCTTCCATGAAATCCACACAGACTTCTGCTAGTCTTTCTTGATTCAGTCTCTTTTCATTTTTAATTTACATAGCAATACAGAAAGTGATTTATGTAAAAGCATTATAAGACCTTAGATAACACTTAGGTGAAATGCCTGTGTTTATCTCAAATCAGGCGTTTTGGAAGAACAACCGTGCCATTCCTTCATAATTACATTATCTTGTATATTCAATTTATTCAAGATACATAATATTAATGGATGTAATAAACTCATAGTACTGTATTAAATAGCTGCCCATCAGCAAGTTAATATCCCTTCAGCATCAATCTCTCACTGGCAAACTAAAAGCAAAATGAACAGTTTCATTTCCAGATAATTATCTCCTCCCAGCCATGTTTATTCTGTGGTCCTTCAATGTGATGTCTGCAGCTGCATTATTTTGCCAAAGCCATATAACACTCTGCTTTTTTATTCAAAACATGATCTCATACTGAGCTTGTGCACTGGGCTTTCCCACAGAAATGGACATGCCATGTTCTTGTATCTGAGTCAAGGAAGAAATTTAATAATGCCTTTTTCAGTCCCAGAGTTTTCAAGTTTCCTTCCTGTTCTTCCAAAACTCACAGACCCATAATCATTTACAAGGGCAGGTGTCTGTTTATGCAGTCCAGATGCTAGATTTAATTTTTTTTTTCCTCAAATGAAGGCAGCCGAGTGCCAGCTAAATATAAGACCCATTTGGCAGCTTCATCCAATAACCCACATCAGGTCAGCTGGATTTTAACCTGAAGTGTGCTAGGATAGCATTTCTGAAACAACTTTCTAAACACAACACCACAGGGCGTTGAGTTGCAGGGAATACAGATTAAAACACCTAAAAGCTTATTTGGCATATTATATTAAGATGCTATTCATACCTGCAGGAACTCTTACTTGATGAGTATATTCTTCATTCACCATTACTTCTCCTTCAACTAACCTGGACTAACATAGGATTAGCCAGTATTGCTTAAATCTCAGGGCTTTCCATTGTAAAGTGTAATTTCAGGTACTAATATGGGAAGGGAATAATGCAGCAGTTTCAGCAAAGCATTCAAGGGACTAATCAAGATGAATCATTTCAAAAAAGTCAACTTTTTTTTTTTTTTCTAAAGAGGTTTCTTTTCACAATTTCTACCTTGAGGAACATGAAAGGCAAAGTTGAATTATTATTTTTTAAATTGACATGACTCCTGTTTTCAGTATGTTCATTTCAGGGATATTTTGAACCTTGCACATGCACACACACATACTTGTGAGTGTAGACTCATATAACTATTTAATTCTAGTTCAGTGTGTTAATAATAAATTTTTCAATGTTGAATTTGCAATTCAACACATTTTGAGTACTCATTCAATTTTATTAAAACTGAATATTGTATTATACTAGGTTTTAATTACATTATGCAGGTTAGTTCAATTTTTATTACATGAAAATTTCTCACAGTTACTACTAATATATTCATCTACTTTGCTTAAAAATCCATATGATCACAGAAGAAAGCTTTCAAAGTCTATACACTAATCACTGACTTTTGTAAATACTAATAAACTCATGTATCTGGTCACCTTTCTTTATGTAAGAAAATTTACTATTCAAAGCATGTTAATTATTTTAGATAACCTCTTCAACAATTAGTTCCAAATACAAGTAGAGCTGCTATTTATTGCTAAGGTTTGAATTTAATACTGCAAAACACTTACAAAATGGATACAGACACATATCCACATGGACAACTTGAAATTGGACAGCTGTTGCATCTCACTAAAGAAAATGGATGTGAATAGAGACATATTTCTTGTTAGGCTTTAAACTTGCTGAGTAAATCCCTATTAAGGATCTTCTTAAATTGAATGAAAGTCTACTTAAGAAATCTGTACAATGAATGTTTCAACCATTTTATCTCTAAACGCTCCTATATACTTTTTTTTTTAGTAGCCATAACTTCATTTATATTGTGCAATAAAATCTAAAACACAGTTTCTCCTCACTGTGGCTTTTCAAATTTCAAATTCATCATCAGCTTCAAATGACAAATCAAAACTCAGTAATACTGTAGTCCATGTCATTGACTGCTCTTTTTTCCTTGTAGGTTTCCGAAGACTCCTTGCTTGTATAAAGCAAGTTGTACCTGTAAGTGTATTTTATGTTCTGGATAACACGGTGTTTGTTGGCCAGTCTTAGAGGAAGAATGGAAACCACTTGTTACTCGCAGAGTTATGGGCCATCTACTGAATGTGCACAATTTCCTCCAATTAGGTTGCTTCCGAGTGACTGGCAAACATTTACTCCCAAAGAAATGTATCACATGCCAAAAACTGAATAGCAATTAGTCAACATGACTGCATTGCTGATATTTAGTAACTGTCTCCCAAACGTGCGAAGTGCAACTTGGGCTCCTAAAGCAACTCTCCTTAGTAGTGGAGTTACATATCTACATGCTCTTCCTACATTCAGTAGCAAGGCTTACACTGTGAGTGCTACACCAGCTTTAGATCTCTATAATTAGGGTTTTTTTCTTTATTCTCTTTTCCCTTCTCTTGTATATATTTTTTCTTTTTTTTTTTCTTCACCCTGGGCACTACAAAGAATTTGGTGTTTACCTAACTCTTGCTGCCACAAGCAGTCTTCTGAAATCAATTCTATAATTATGCTAGTTGCATCTTTTTTAAGATCATAGGCTTCAGCTAAATGTTTGAAGGCAAACACAGTATGCTACTGTGCACTGCAGAGCATATCACAAAGAGGCTGTGATTTCCCTGAGGCCAGTACATACTAATGCTATATAATCATAGGTTCTGTCTAGAAAATAAGTTTTTAGACATAATGTAAGCAGTAATTACTGCAGGTAAGCTCATGACCATGCACTTCAAGGGATCTATAAATGTAAATAAAAAAAAAGTAGCTAAAAGAAGAGAAAATGAATGATAGGCAAGAGAGTTGAATATATAGGTTGAGAGCAAAAAACAATTATCAAACATGCTTCCACCAATGCAAAAATAACTAGAAGAATTTGGGAAAACTGTTCCCTGCCCTATAAAGGAGAAGAAATTATATTCCATCCCAATTAACAAGGGAAATGGCATATTAAAAATTAGTTTTTGAAAAGTTAAAATTATAAACTGCAGGAAAAATCATATTGGGGTTTCAGATATGAAATTTGTTTCCTGCATTCTGGTTGCTTGGTACATGGTTGACCTCTGGAACTGGCCTTTCTGACACTCCCCTTATCAGTATTTGAGAAGACAGGGAAATGTGACAGCATGGTTATCCCACACAGCCAGAGCAAGGCTGCTGGAAAGCCAGCAATGCAGGCCTCCTTGTGACTGCTACATCCCAGCTCATAAAACACCTTCAGTGAAACTCAGAACCCAAAACCGAAAAGTCTGAAGAGATTTCACATCTCTTGCCTGTACAACTGTGGTGTTTATACAGCTTATGTTATAGCTGGTTAGCCAGAAGCACTCATGACTACCTTTTAAAATAAACCAGATGGTTACTTCCTACACACTGCATGCTTTCCAGTTTGCAGGAAAGATTGTCACTTTCAAAGGCTATTTCAAACCTACGGAAGAATACCTCTCAAAGACATATTTAAAATTATATCCATAAATCCTGTAAAAACAGCTGCTGAAAGGATTTGGCTGATTTCCTATTTGTTTTAGTCGGCATTTTCTGCATTAGTTTTACACATTATGTAGATAGTTTATCATCACCACGATTCATAGATATTTAGCCCGTTTCCTGTGATGTCTTTGAAAGATGTTCTGTTCCCAAGAGTAGGATGATTAAATGATGCAAAGGGATTCAAAATATGGCATTCCAGGATATTTCAAAGATCTTAATTGAAGCTGTATCTACAAGTTTGACTCTCTGATACCTGAGCCTCATGCTGCTAAACAACATTTATTTCTACTGCCTGGGTCTCCTCTTCTCCTAATTAAATATAAATCTACTAAAGCAAACTAATTTATTTACACAATTTATCATATTTAAGGGAAGAATACAATTTGTTTAAGATTATTTTCTATTTTTCTTTCCATTTTATTAATTTTTTCCAGATGATATAAACATTTCTCTTCCCACAATTTAAAATTGTGTGTCAAAAGATGTATTCTTGAAAGTTTCATTTAATTTTTAAGTGGCAAATTGAAATACAGGGCGATTGAATACCTAATTCTCAGAGTGATATTTAAAGTTATTCCTATTAGGTTGCACTGGGCATCCTGACTGTTTTTATCTCATAATAAAGTTGACAGAAGGATGGAGAAATCATGTATTATCCTACACCTGTACTGGAAATTAAAGGACAGCAGATTCTTCCCCACTCGTTTCCATATCCATAACCACAATCTCTCTGATTTAGAAGCCCACCTTCAACAGTGCTTAGTGTTGACCTGATTAAACAGGGGTATATTTTTCATTTATTTTGTGCTGCTCATCTTATCTCTGACTTGATCAAATATTTCCAGTGATATCCCCCTTGTGCCTGAACATCGGATGATCGCAGACCTCATGTCCTGCCCAAAAGCATATGAAGTCTTTTCCATTACTGGTCTATTTGCACTATACACAACAGGATCTACCATAGCAGGCTGGGCATATCTGTGGTAATCAGCTGGCTTTGCCTTAAATGAAGAAATAGATAAAAGCCCTCTGACCAGCTGCCACAGTGCATGTAGCACCTGTCTTCAACTCCCACAGGTTCAGAAAATGTTAGCAAGTACACAGGTATATATTCTACAAACATCCTAATTTTGAATTCAGTGGATGTATGCCTGTGTGTTTAATGTCCATCTATCAGTGAGCTCTTCAAGGGCATGCTTCCAAATTTCATCCCTACTCAGGCATCACTAAAAACCTGGGCTATTTCCCAGCAACACTGCTCACAGGTATCAAGAGTGCTCTCACAATTTTGCATTATGTGACAGAGAAGATGCAGTGTGGAAGACGATAGCAGAGCTAAAATCAGCATTACTGCTTTTCCCACAGTTGTAAGATGATTTGAGTTACAATAGAGTTTGGAGGTGGGGTTTTTTTTGTTTGTTTGTTGAAAAGGGGGAGTTGTTTGGGATTTTTGTTGGGATTCCTATTTATTCTATTTTTATATTTGTTTGTTTATTTAATTTTAAAAATTTATTTATTTTTTAAATCAGACTTCGAATCTGTTTTCCATCTGTTTCTGTCTGCTTCCAGCACCTAGAGATCAGAGGGATCTCTAGATAGATCAGTGACCACATCTACATCACATGAAGGACGCAGCAAAGTGCCCTCCTCATGAATATTACTAGCATCTGTTAGGGTATATGCAGATTCTCATGACACAGGAATAATTTGCTGCTGGTGAAAAACTGGAAGGAATCCAGGTAAAATATATATGGTTTTACAGGGTTTGTTCTTTACACAGTAAATGGTAGAGTGTAATTACATGACACTGTACACATCACCCTAAGGAATTTCAGTGACACAGAAATAATTAATAAAACTTCCATATTGTTGGAGAAATTTTCAACATTTCACATATGCTATCAAAAGCAAGCCCTTTTAACTCCGTTGGAAATAAAAAACTACTGTATGCGACTTCAAGATGAGAAACTGAGACATGTAAGTCACACTCTCCTATTGTTATAGGTCATAAAATAACTTGATCCTTGTTTTTCCCTTCAGTCTTGCACTTTGAAAAAAACACTTTGAAAATCATCGGGTTAAAAGAAAAAGCTAAGTATTACAGGAAGGAGTTTGTGTTTATTTTCTTAGTTTTATGGGTTGATGGGAAAACAACTTTGCCAAAACAAGTCAAAGAAACCAATGAGTACAAATACTACTTATTCTTACCATCAACACTAGGAAAATCTTATGAGATACTAATAGCTACTGGTTAATTAACTATAATGTATTGTTGAATCAAATCTGTAATAGTCCTGCTGTCCAGAACATCTTGCCAGCCAACGTAGGTAAAACTGTACAACTCCCAGCAGCAGGTGTTTAATAAAAGATCAGATGATCTCTGTTCTGCCAGGTTCTGGGATGTCAGGCTCTTGAACCTCTGGCCTCAAAGGTATCGCTGCAACAATTTTAATTACTGATAATTTACAGGAACTCAACTGAAAAAAAATGACACATGGACTGTTGGTTCAGTAAAATTAAAAGACAAGCTCACTTACAAAACCAGTGTAATGAAGAATTTCTCCTTAGGAGAGACCCTCCTGCATAAAGTGTACAATTCCAGATCTCAGTCCAACAGTAAATGCACTTGCTTACAGGTGCAAGACTGACCTGGACCAGGTAGCAAAGATTTTAGGTCACGTTTTTTTCGTTGAAGATTACTACATCTGTTTTTAGTCATTAATCCTGAAAATGTTACACTTATTAGCATTTCATTCTTTGGCTGTGAAATAACCTCTGTCATTTACTGAGCTATTTCAAAAGATTTGAATAGATTTGGGTTGGGTATTTGTATAGGTATTTGCAAAATTTGGAACAGTCAAGTGTATTAGTGATTTTAGGTCAAACTGAACAAATAATTGTCACCATAAACGGAAAAAAGAACCCAAATAAAGGTCCACAACATTGCAGTTGATTCAATGTTTATAGAAAATTATTCTGTATTTCTTTGCAAATATTACTTTACACTACTAATGTAAACCAGTCAAGGAACTTCTTAAAGTTTTAAATTTAAGTCTTCTTAAATCCTTATGATTCAGAGTATTTTGGGGGGAGAGGAAGGAGAGGCAGGAATGAAAAGCTGGTTATTGTTTTCTGTCTTGCAGTTTAAATCACCCACAACTGGGAGAAATCAATCCCATTTCTCCTTGAAGAAATATTTGAATAATTTTTAAAATGCAACAACTTCAACAGGACAGTTTCTAAGAAATTCTTAAGTGCATACTCTGTAGAAGACTCATAACTATCCTAATGAAAATGGGGCAGAGTCTTGATCTTACTTCTAAAGCAGGAAAAGATGGATTTTAAATCTGTCTCCTACACCCCACTCGAAAATTCAAATCAGTGAGCAAAGGACATGAAGAGAATGCAATTTTCTTCTCTTCTATCTTGTGAAGGACATCTGTGCTTAAAAGTATGTTCAGATGAACTAAAAATAACAGTAATCTATTGTATAACAATGGTTGGGAGTGTTTTCTCCTTAGTGGGTATGCTAGACCTGATTTTATTTTTCTCTAAGTTCACACAAGTCTCAGAATTCCTGGCAAAATTCTTCTATTGAAGTATTTCAGATGAACATGTGTGTGGGGAATACTCAGGCTCTGTACCCTCATTTCTTCTCTTAAAGAAAAAAGCATGATACAGACGGAAAACAGTGTGTGGGGCAACAAAGCAACACATATTCCTGCTGACATATTAATGTTGGGAAGGGCTATCAGGAAAAAAAATAGTGTAAACAAAATATTATTAAGAATCGTTTTATTAATTATATTAACTTCTACGACATTTGACCTAGAAGGTTTCAAAATGCAAAGAAAGGTAAATATCAGCCTGGACTAATTTCAGCATGTTATGGTCCCCTGCTAGGTTCATTTAATGCACGGGATAAAAAAGAATAGGACAGAAGATGCTGGCATGCCCAATATTCTCCCAAATGCAATTAAATCATGTCTTTGTGAAATCTATTACAATAACATACATTGATAATTTATATAAGGATGGATTTAATTAGATTTCAGCTTTTTTTAATAAAGTCTAGCAACTAGGAGAATGGGGTAAATGCTAGTTCAGTGCAACCACACGCTAATTCCCTGAGAAGCACAGATTTTTAGGAGCACTCTACAATTACTAGGCAAACTTAATTAAATTCTTACCAAAATTGGTCTCTCTAGCTTGATACTCCATTTTCAGAATATGTCATGCAGTATTATTTAAAGAATTATAGAAATTATGAAAGGCAAAGCTGCATTTTGATAATCAAAAGCTCCAGAAAATGCATGAGATAAATAACTAAAAAAATAAAATCTGATTTATTCAATGCATTAACAAACCATCATTTTCTTGATTAATCATGATGCAGTTAAGGTCTTCTAAGTGGTACTATAAAATTAGAAGAGAAGAGGGGAGGGGAGGG
>JAYRBT010000082.1:53666195-53696805 GCA_036023395.1 Myiotriccus ornatus | reverse complement strand
GGGGAGGAGAGGAGAGGAGAGGAGAGGAGAGAGGAGAGAGGAGAGAGGAGAGAGGAGAGAGGAGAGAGGAGAGAGGAGAGAGGAAAGAGAATATTGTTCTATTCAGAATAGAAGCACTAACTACTTCTCCAGGAAATCTATTCTACGGTTTGACCATCCTCTTGGTCAGCAATTCTGACTTCTGTTGAGCATCCTGTCAACCACCACCCCCAGAACCCTTTTGCAGGGCTGCTCTCCAGCCATCATTTCCAATTTTCACAGAATCACAGAAAATGCTGAGTTGGGTGGTACCCACAAGGATCATCAAGTCCAACTCCTGGCCCTTCACAGGACCCTCACCAAGACTCACATCACGTGCCTGAGAGCATTGTTCAAATGCTTATTGAAGTCTATCAGTTTGGTGCTGTGATCACTTTCCTGGGGAGCCTGTTCCAATGACCAACCACTCTCTGGGTGAAGAAACTTTTTCCAAATACCCAACCTAAACCTCCCCTGGCAAAACTTCAGCCCATTCCCTCAGATCCTGTCACTGGTGATCACAGAGTGGTGACTGCCCCTCCTCTTCCCCTTACAAGGAATTTGTAGACTGTGATGAGTTCTCCCTCAGTCTCCTCCAGGCTGAACAGATCAAATGACCTCAGCTGGTCCTCATACAGCTTCCCCTCAAGGCCCTTCACCTTCTTCATCACCCTCCTTTGGACACTCTCTAAGAGCTTAATATCTTTCTTACATTGTGGTGACCAAAACTGCACACAATATTTAGACTTGTGTCCAGCATTACTCCATCCCAGGTTCATAATCTGGCATTTGTTCTTGTTCAGCTTCATGACACTGATGATTTTCCAATATTTCAATCTATCCAGGTCCCTCAGCAGAACCAATACAGTATTTTTCTTTTTTATTAGGGTACATTCTACAGAACTTTAACAGGTATAATCTTAATAATTTTGGCTAGAATTCTGAATCCACTACTTTGTCATAAAATCTATTTTTCAAGCATCTAACAGCTTCAGACACTACACACTTTGTTATTTACCTTGTTCGAACAAGAACTTTAGAAACTCACATTGCATAAGCAGCTGTCAGTTAGTAGAAAAGGTCACTTTAGAGGAAAAAACATTACTCCTCTAAAATATTATGAATCAAATTCCTCTTAGAAGGTCTTAATTGTTGAAGAAATCACTGTAGTCTAGCTGATGACATGTTTTTCACTGGGAACTAAGGCAGTTAAATGACTGCAGAAAAGAAATGCCAGCCAACACCTACAAACCTTTTTATTGCACAGTACTTTGCTGGGTACACATTGTTTTGGAAGGAAAAAAAAACAACACCACCACATCATAATCACATTTCAGGTGCAAATAATAAAGTAGGCCAATAACATAAAGTAATGAAAAGAACCTCTTCCATTCACAACTGAAAATCAAAAATTAATCATTTGATTTACCTCGGAATATTTAAGTTGAACTCTGGAAAGAGTTACTATCAGAATCTTCTACGGGGAATGAAACAAGCTGTGTAAAATTAGCCCACAATTTAGTCTGTTTTATAAGTGTGATCCTTTCTGACACAAAACTTTAAATAAGTGCATCTTCAGCTGTACTGTAAAAAAATGTTTTTGAGAAAGATGTTTATATTCAGTAAGGAGACTCTTATAAGTGACAATTTTTTGAAACTTATGAAGACAAAAAAAAAGAGAAAATTTATCAAAAAATGCAACAAATTATCAGTGTTTTAAGAACAGTGCAAGCAGGCATACAAATAGTGTCATTGAAGTTCATTCTAATCAATGAAAATAGCTAAGCTTAGCTATGATGTTGACTACTGCTTTTAAAGACGTTAAGAGTATTCATTTTAAAAAGTAATATTTACATTTAATGTCTGACAGTCTGGTATCCCATTTAAGTTGTCTTCTCTAAAAGTATTGGAAGAAGTTTACAAAATGATTCTGAAATTTCTGCCACATTTCTTCTCAAAATCTATAGAATCAATATCAATTCTTCTCAAAATCTATAGAATCCTATATCCTTCTAAATCTACCATTTACCAGGTAATGAGGACAAAATTTTTTCTCTCTATTTGTTGGGGCAGGAACTCTCACTCACCACAATGTATTTTTATGAGTCTACTTTAACAACAGACCTGAGTGATAATAATGAAATCAAAATTTTGCAGTGAGTTCCACCTCTGAAATTATCTCTGTGAAGAATCTCCATCTGAAGGGAAATGCTATACAAGGTTTCCCTCATAAGCACGCATACTCTGATCTTAAACCTTCTCAAAAGAAGATTAATTTAGAGTTAAAACACTGCTAAGTTTGGGTTACATTCACTAAGGAGTAGTAAACTACTTTCTAATAAGATCTGATTATTTCAAAGAAAAATCTTATTACAGTTCAGTACAGTTAGTCCACCCTAAATCTTTATTTTAAAGCCATCTAGATGCTATTTTTAATATCAAGATGCTTTTCAATAATCATCAATTTGCAATCTGTTCAAACACTGGTTTCTGCCTAAATGTAGTAGAGCACATAAATCACTAGGGTATTTTCATCAATATTATTGGGAAATCTTCTTTTAATTTAATACGGGTTTCATTTCCACAGTTCATGCACCTATCAAACATTACTCCATGGTCAAGTTGTGCTTTGTGGAACTTTGCAGTACAACCAACTGAAACACTGGTCTATACAAATGAAAACATTTTTGTTTTGCTCCTTTTTGATGCACAAACCTTACTGGGTAGTACCAGTGCAGAGCTAAGAACTACTTAAGTGAGTAAATGTGTTGAGCAGAAACCCTTTAGTTGCATCAGCCTGGTTTGAACCATCTATTGTCTTCTCTCTCCACACCTTCATACGTGCTTCGAGGATCTCCTAACAGCTATGTTTCATGAACAGCTTTTCATGATCAGACAGATTTTCTTTTAGGTACTCCAAACCCAGCTCACACAAAATGATTCAGAACTACCAGTTTCAAACAAAATTAATTAATTAAATAAATAAATCAAAAGAGAAGTAGAATTCATCCTCTATTAAGAACCTTGTTTCTTTGAGCATGGCCAATGTTCATCTTCCCACAAATGCACAGATTGGGACTTTTATATGTTTACAGACATTCCTAGATATTGACATGTCACAATCACACACGCCACCTGCACTTTAGAAAGATGGCAAGCAGTTTACAGGCTCATTATGACTGACATGTGAAATGCAACTCATTTGGAATTATGTCTCCATAAAAAGCAACCTAAACAAAGAACACAAGTTATCATCAGTCTTTCTAATTCTTGATTAAACATTTCTGCAAGCTAACAAAGTGAACACAGATGCAAAGTTTTCAACTTAATGAGTCAGATTTGTGAAGGTCGTCTTTCAAATTTCTTGCTTCTGGCAGTTGTTTGATGCTATCATCCTTTTCACAGTCAGGAGAAAAAGAACTATAAAAGACATCTTACAATCCCCCTGATAAACAGATTTACTAAGAAGAATAAACAATTTCTTAAAGTTTAGCAATCCATACACAAAAAATTAAGTTGCCAAAACCACTAACTAAATGTTTTGCCGTAAGACTGAGCTTCTTATTTAATCTTCACGGGATTTTGATAGAATTTTTGACAATGTGGTAAAAAAATATTTAATATTAATGTCACAATTCATACCCACTTCCTATGTTTTGCTACTGTGATAGTGCAACGCCCCTCCACAATTCCTTGGGATGTACTATGATCAGAGAAATTCTCGTTAGGCTTCAGCCTTGACAAACAGCGTCTGGGTTAAGCTCTTCTTGAGATTATCAGAAACACTGCCTGTTCCTGGGAACTATTGCATCTAACAATCTCGTGTTTTTAACAAACAGCCTTGGAAATTTATTTTTCTTGTCTGAATAGCAACCCAAGTAGAATAAAATTTTTGTTATAAAACTTTCAAAGGAAGTTTCTGCCCTTTATTGGGTCCCAGATGAAAAATTATTACGACTAAAGGCTCCATAAACAGCAGTCCAAAGTGAGACCCTTTGAGCTCTCCTGGAGTGCAGCGGGCTGTGAGCAGCATCTCCCTCTGAGCGGGATGCCTCTCAGAGCCAGCAAACTCTCAAGTTTGCTAAGCTTGGAGGATTGGTGAATGAGGAATTTTTAGGTATTTTCTTCTTATTTATCATCATCATGGGAACTCAAGGACTAAAAATCAGAACTGCACTTTGCTGGACTTTCTACAGATGAAAAAAAAGAACAAAACATAGCTTCTCCATGAAATGAAACACATGAGATACAGGTGAGATGTCACCTTCAAGCTAAGATAATCAATCTTAACCTTTCCTCTCACCTAATGCGAACTATTACATGAATTTGAAGTGTTATCATAACATTACCAGACTCAGCATTATTATTGTAAATTTCATAAGGAGATAAGTGTTTCTTGAATCTTTCATCCATCAAACTCACCATGAAAAGAAGGCAATTATCACAATTTTTCTTCAAATGTCAGAAATGGTTATTTTTCCCTAGATAAAACTACACTGACATTGTGATTCAAAACCACCTGGAATAAGACTTCATGAAACTTCTAGGATCTTCTTCTTTTTATTAAAAACAAACAAAAAAATTAGCCACATCAAAATACACAATTTTACTTTTTTTTTTTAAAGGGGAAGGTTATAGTCCTATACTGAACACTCCTTTTTTACCAAATTATCCTCTAAATCTTTAAACTGGAGACCTTTCATACTGTGTAAGGGCACTTCTTGAGTATGCTGGTGTCTGAAACTCCTCTGCCTACAGAACTTCTTAATGCCTGTAACACCTGGTCCTTAGTCTTCTCACTATACTACAAACCCACATCATCTCGAGGGAGATCACATGTTAGGTTTAATGGCAATCCCCAAATTTGTCTGCAGGACACATAAATACAGACACATTTATCTTTATTCAAATAATTATTGACCAAAAATATTCAACAAGCCATCAGATAAACAAAGTGTGCAGAAAAAGCACCTAGTTTAAGTGCTGGAAAGCCTTATTTAATTCTTGGTCCCCTCACTGATGAAAGGTCTTGTTAAAAAGACCCCACCCTGTCACATTTCACTAGGAGAAAAAACATAAATCCACAAATATTCAGAGACCAGAAGGTGAATTTTATACTCACTGGGTAAGATCTCTCATAGGGTGACCAACTTGATTCCCCATTTAACACAGCAAGCCTGCTACAGAAGTTAGTGAGCTAAGCAGTAGGTAAAGGAAGTTAGTTTGAGGAAATTAAAGAATGGCACATAATTCAAGAGTCATCTCTGTTTATCAGCCTCTTCATGCGAAGTCTCTCCTATGGCTTAACATCGAAAGCAGTAGCAATTAGGGATAATTAGACTTTTCTCAACTTAATACAGTTTCAGTCAACACACATTTAAGCTCTTTGCTTCTTTTTCAATTTGCATTCATATTGACAAATCAGCTTGTTTCAGGAAAAAGCATTGTCCAGGTTGTACAATAGGTCTTTAAGTCATTTATGTAACTTTTCATTACTACTTCCCCCTTTAGTTTATATTCCAGAACTGGCAAACTCTTATTTCAAGGTTTTTATTTCAGGACCTAAGAATCAGCATATTAATGGGAAAACAGTCAGCTAAAATAAAAGTTCCATATATCTTCTGAAATTTTTAAAATCACCATAAATAGTCTTGGGTAGGTCTACTATTAATTGATTAGATTTTTTTTTTACAGTTGGCTTCAGTTATCTTCCATAATACTGATTCCTGGTACAAAGTTAAAAGGAAGACACCAAACTTCACTTCATTCATGATCGGGTAGATACATTTCCAAAAATTCTCTGGAAGTTTTACAGTATCAAAAAACATTGGTTTGTAAGACATGTAATGGGAATCTTTGTTGTTTATACAAAATTATCCATTACGATACTTGGAAACAAGCAAGTTGTCCTCGTTATCTTGGCAGCAAATAAAATGAGCAAACAGCTTCAAGGACAGGAAAGGCTGGTAAAATTTTGTGGAGATTTTCTGGGAGGATATACATGGAACAGATAGATTCTCTTTGGGTAATTTTAGGTAATGTTAGGTTAGGTAATGTTAGATAATTAGGTAATATTACCTATAATTTTTTAGAAAAAAAATTGGATAACAAGAGAACATTGATCACAACAGTCTTGTTCAGAGCTTAGGAAATGGGCATTCACCTCTGGGAAAGAAACCAGTAAATGGCTCATCCATTCATATTAAAACAGACATGAGAAATGTAGCTTTTCAGGGTTTATGCAAGTATAAAAACTGACCTTCTAAAAGCAAAGTCTGCTTACAGCCTCATCATTAGTTGGCAAGTAATAGTGTGAATAGACTACATATTACATGGGTTCTAACTAACTCACAGACAGAAGGAGTTTTTTGTTTATTTAAATTTTGGTTTACCTTGTAGGAAACATAATTGCAAAGACGTTATTAAGGAAAAAATTGCAGCCCTTGAATAGGGCATAAATAATTCTCTAAATTTCCACAGCTACATAGTTCAAACAGATAATTCTCATTAGTACAGTTCTGGAAAATATATATATACTCTCACTTTCCCGATGCAGTATTACTGTAATTATTTTCCTTACAAGATAAACATGTGCAAAACAAGTTATCTGTGAGCTAGTCATACTTCATATCAGATGTTTTCACTGTGCATACAAACAAGTGATACACTAAAATAAATAGATGGCCTAGGAGGTTTGTAAAAGGGTGTATAGCTTTCTACCAGTAGCTTACCACCAGATTCATCACTAAATACAGACTGTAAATCACTACTATTTGACAACTGCTACTTTGTCCAACATTTATCCTATTTTCTAATGGGCAGATGTTGTCAGGACGAAGATCATTAAAATCAGTACTAGATATTATCCTTTTGCAATCTTAGCAGAAAAATCAAGAACAGAAAGGGATATTCAGTCCTTTCATTCTCATTGCTCTCAACTAGAAAACGGGAGTAAAACAGCTTTTGAAGCAAAATAGAGTAATTCTTACGTGCTGAACTACAGACATATACTCTGCTGATATATCATTTGTGTCTTCAAGACTAACACACAGCTTCTGTCATAAGAAATTAAATTATATGAAGTGTTTAAAAATGGGCATACTGTATTCCATTTTATTAGATCCATGGTATCTGTGGTATATAGTATCTACTGTTTAGATTTCCCTCAGGATTTTACATCAGTCTCAAAAATAGAGCACACGGCAGCAAATACTTCAGAGGATAAAAGAATACATTTTGCAGTTGGGAAATTAAAAATTCATTTGATTATTTTCTGGACTTTGGCACTTTCAATCAGAAGGTGAGTGGTCAAGCAATTTCACCAGTGGAGCTATTAATTCTCCGACTTTTTTTTAATTGGTACAGCTTCGACCTCTGTGACACACATTTGATTTGTATACATACATGATGCTGTTCCTGTATCAAAAGTGCTGTTGCCAAGGACACATGCAAAACACTATAAATTGTTTATTAAATATCTAACCCATTAGCAACCAAAAACAAAGCTCTGAGAGGCACATTGCTTTTATGTTCTGTGTGGCTACTCTAATACGGCTTGAGAGTTGTTGGAATGAATTTGCTATCTCTGCGTGCCATCCAAGAGAAAGTGGCAGATTTGTTGCAATCCTGAATGAAAAAAGACTACAGAGAAAAAGACAGACAGCCCCCCAAAAAAGGCTTTTTTGCACTAACAGCAAAAGTATTTAAAAACAATTCCAGAAGAAATAAAAAAAATAAAATCAAAAAAAACCCACACGTCTTGAGCTATATAGGATTTTGATGATTTTATAACTTGCGCATATTTGTGCCTTGCAAGTCCACCACAGAATATTTGCACAGACATAACCCCTTGAATAAATAAATTTTCAATAAACCTCTGAATTACAAAGGGGCCACGGGCAATTTTTTTATACCACACTTTTTCAGATGAGCAGAGTGTAATGCCAACCATGTGATATTTGGTATTTTTTGTAATCCACTGTCTCTATAGCCATCATGCTTGGATTACTCCATATCATTCCAATTAAAACACCTCGGGCTTTATATATCCTTTCTCTTAAAATATATGCAGTTATTCAAGAAAATATGAATGCTAACAGCATCATCAGCAAATAATTTCTTATAACCATAAATTCATACAACAAGACACACTGGACAGCATATGAGAGGAGATTCCAGAGTATCTGTCTCAACCTCTTGTTTCATAGTCTCCAATGTACCATTTAACTATTTATTTCACCATGATATGTAATATAAGGCTATTCAAAGGTCTTTCAAGGACCTGTAAAAATTGTTTCCCACTGTCTATCATTTGAGGGTGTTAAAAAAGAACCATTGGTTGCAACGTTATTAATCATATCAAACTACAAAAGTGGCAAATCCCTCCCTCCCCATATTTAGGTTAGGATTGTGTCCTGTCTTTTTTGAACCCTTATCTCTTTCGTGTCTGATTTAGCCAGTTGTCTGACTTTTTCATTTCAAATCTCCAAATACTGCAAGGACGACAAAGTCAAATAGGCTGGATTGTGCCTATAGAAATTATTAAGATAGAGGATATGAATTGGGCATGGAGGTTTCACAAACCACACTTGCGAAAACAATAATGTGCTTCTCACTGATAACTTTGAAAGATCCTTATATCTGAAATAAACCTCTTCTTAATTCTTCAATGACTTGGAAACTGAAATATTTGTATGGAAATCACAGTCACTTGTCCTTGTGACTGTGATTCTGATAAGACAAAATCCAACGTTTCTTGAACTGAAGCCTCAGCAAAGAAGTTAATTAATTTTCTAATTCAGCATAGAAATGGAATATAGTAACATCTGTACCACTTCAGGGTTTTTGTGCCAAGCAGGGAAGTGATTTATCAGATAGGGAAAATGTTTGTGTCTATCTATCTATCTATTTATCTACCTATGTTTATATATATAAATTTGCAGAAAATCACATATTATCAAAAACATATTTGACCCCAAAATGACATTTCTTTAAAGTAATAGAAAAAAGCAAATCTCTTTTACATGTCTTTGCATTTCTAAAGAATTATAATCTTTTATCTACCGATTTGTTACCATGGATATTTTAGCAAAAATACATGTAACTTTGTATTTTACAAGTTACAGGAGAAAGAGAAGAATTAATTTTGATCAAAATATTTTTAGAAGTTTCATAATGCTGAATGCTGGAAACTGCTGATAGTGTCTACATGAGAGATTACCTAGAGTAATATATTAGAATTGTGGTTTAAAATAAATTAGAAATTGGGTTAAAGTAAACATTTGAATTTCAATACAGAAATTTAAAAGTAAAAACTTAATTAAATTTGGTCTCAAAGATTGCTTTAAAACTTAAACAAATGAAAATGAATATTCAGATTTCCTCTTCCATTAGGGATAAGAAATTTCCCTTAGAGGGAGAAAATTCATTGACACTATTTTTATGGCAGTATTTCAGGCCAAGGCAGAAGAGCACAGACTTAAGTCATGCAGAACTGCATGCAATTAAAATCTGGATGTGTATTTCATACATTTGCTATGGTGTTTGCATGACCAAGCTTCACTCTAGTACATTATCCAAGTTTCTCTTGCTAAGTCATCTTCACTACTTAGGTGAGTTCAATAAGGGAGAAAGGATGTTCTCTTAATCATGACAATGAAGGAGTAGTCACCCTCTCCTCTGATTACCCAGGGAGATTTTGCTATGTATGACTAAAACTGGGGGGAAAAAATGGCTCCAGAAAAGATATGAGAGACATTTCTTCAAAACAACAGCAAAAAAACCCAACAAAACCCAATTCCCCAGGAGAGGGCAGCGAGTAAAAATGGAGAGAGTTTTTGGCTGCTGACCAGGTTCAGCCCACCATACCTTTTTTCTTTTCTATAATAGCATTTATTTTCTAAGCTAGGACCAATTTGGCAATTGATCTACACCTGAGCTTATCTTTAAGTCATGCCTATGCACCACATAGACACCCATATTTCCTTCCTTGTCTCACAACAAGAAAGATGGTGGCCATATTAAAGTACAGTTGCAGAAGAAAATTATTGTAGGAAAAACCCCATCCAACCAAGAGTGGCAAAAATAAATTGTATTCTTTCCTTTATTCCTAATGAGATTTCTTCTGTTACTGAAAATTTTTAACTTCTTTTTAATACTAAAAAAAAAAAAAATCAATGTCTAAAATAAAAAAATACCATAGCATCAAAGAATCCAGGAATGGTTTGGTTTGGAAGCGACCTTAAAGGTCATGTACTTCCAAGCAACCTGCCATGGGCAGGGACACATACCACTGAATCAGGCTCCTCAGAGCCCCATCCAGTCTGGCATTGAACACTTCCAGGGATGGGGCATCCACAGCTTCTCTGGGCAACCTGTTCCAGCATCTCACCAAGCTCACAATAAAGAATTTCTTCCTAACATCTAATCTAAACCTACTCTCTTTCAATTTAGGCTGGCATATGGTTTTTAACTGAAAATTAATTTAAGGCATTGGCTTTTTATTTCCTACAGTTTTATCACAAATATTTTTCAATATTAGCTGCTGTTTCTGGGGAAATCAGCAAATGAAGACAGGCAAACATGGTGATTGCCAGGATTATCTGGGGAAACAAATCCCTAAGTGAACCGTCTGCAGATCTTTCCACACACTGAAACTTTTCAGTATCTGCTGTAACTTCTATCAGTGTGCCACACCACCACTACTGCTTTTGCTGAGAGGAAAGTTGCTCACTGCTGCTCTGTACAGAGCATAATTACCCTTGAAACACTGAAAAACTCTTATGGGAATGCTGCATCAACAGCACTGCTTCCAGGAAGTGAAGGGAAGAAAAATATATTTCTAGATATGAAGAATAAGATTTGTTTGGTTTTGTTTTTTTTTTTTTTGTTTTGTTTTGTTTTGTTTTTTTTTTTTTTTTTTTTAAAGGAGAAAAGTGGGGACCAAGACCTTTTTTCCCCCAGAATGTAAACACCAATTTTTGGATGTCTGCCTAATTTCAAACACTTAAAAAAATGTTTGAATTTCAGAATATCTTGAAGATTCATCTCCATAGTGAGGCTTGCTATATATGAATTGAGTGTCTAAAAGTTTTCTTATGACTTTTTGAGAAGAAAACTCCAGAACAGATGAAATCAGAGCAAGGATAAAGTATTAATCCTTGAGTATGACATCAAAAAAAAAAAAAATCCTTAGCATTTCTTATTTTAAAACAGTAGAATAAAATTCTAGAGATTTTCCCCTTTCTACAGGTAGTATTTGCATGGTTGTAAACAGTATGTCATGGATACTATGCAGTCAAATATTGTCAGTTTTCTTCACAATTGCCTAAATTAAAGTGTTGTTCTTTTTTTTTCCTACCAGATAGCTCCTTACTAACTGGCTATCTTACGACACTGATTACAAAATTCCCACTGTTTATAGGCAAAGGACTTGGGTAGAATTTAGGCTTCCTAGTATAGCTCCATGTGGCAAAAGTCCACTTCTTTAGGATGATGGCTTTACAAGAGGAGTGACTATGCAGGAATCAGAAGAGATACCATGGGATGGTTAATCCAGATGGCAGCAGGGTACTGAGAGCAAGTAGCTACTGTGCAGTCTCACTACATCTTCAGGTTTTACAATAGTCTGTTTGTCAACAAACTACAGCAAATGCATATACTCCCTTTTTAGAGTAAAACTGGGTAAGATGGTATGATCATTGTGTTAATATTTAAATTAGCCTAATGAATGACCTGGTATTAATAACTTCTCTCCCCAGTGGTGAATGAAGTTCAGAACCAAGATCCAGACTATTGAATTCGGTGAACAGAGGTACACTGCCAGGGAGAGTCGAAATATACTCATTGGGAAAGATTGATTTCGCACAACTTACACCGCAGTGGTAATATCTGGTGCTCTGTAAAGATGAAAAGACTTTTCCCCCACTGCTGCCCTCCCTTCCCACTTGTTTGTAGAAGTTCCCTTCAACACTTTGTAAAGGGAGGCTGTTTGCTAAGTCTTACAAAGGCTTTTTGAACTTAAATGTAAATAGGCACTTCAAGGATCTCAGAAATATTACCATATTCCCAACAGACTCTTAAAGAAATAAATTTTTAGTCCTAGACAGCAAGATGTATTTATATACTTTTTAACTGAGGTATAATTTTCTTGGGGGAGATGTATCATGGAGAAATTATTCACGCCTCCTATCCTGAATAGTTTAACTCAAAGCTGGATATGAGCTATGGGAAACATTAACATTTTCCACAGGCCCCATACTGACCCAGGAGAATTCTCACTGGACTGCCACTCAAATGTAGCTAGAGCTCAGCTGGACACGTTTTTCCTCCAGATCTGCACCACTGAGATATCAAGTGGAGCCAAAGTTTTCCCTCCATCCATGCTGGAGTGGTGTCTCTCTTACCACACAGAAATTCCTTCTTCCTCTTCTGATTACTCTTTTGAAATAACTTCTACTAAAAGGACGTTGACATATCCTGTTACTGCAAACACCATTTTCAATTACTGGGGTTCTTTTAAGGACTTTAATAAACTAATATTTCAATATGAGCATCTTTTTGTCTAAATTTCTTCCATAATATCTTTAGACTCCAACAAAGACCTAAATTACTTAACACAACTGAAAGAAATTATGTCTCTTTCTCAAGAATCAGCAATAACAAGTTCAGGTCCTTGTCCAGTTCATGTTTGAGAAATATATCTTACTATAAGAAAAATACCTCCCTTCCTTACTGTAACCCCAATACTGCATTTCTCTCTGATTAGTGTCCTGTACGCTTGAGTCTTTTGGATACTTACTAAGTAATATATGACACTGTTTATTTAAGGCATGACAATACACATTTTTCTTTGTTTGTCTGAAATGAAGACAAAGTGCTGGAGCATTAACCAAGCGACTATCCAGACAGTAATAGGCAGCTCCCTTTGTGCTCGTTTACCTAATCCCTAATTTAGCATGTGTTAGCATTAGAAGAGAGAAATCTGTGCCTGTCAATTGAATATTTGACTCTGATATTAACGGTCCCTTCTATGTGCAGTGCAATTTGAAAGGTTATGTACTTTTCAGGCCTACAGCATGCCCACTGTATAGTAGGGTTGGGTTTGCTTTTAATTTGTACAGGGGACAATAGAGGCCTTGCAGACTGAAACAGAAAAATCTCCTCAATGCAGAATGAACACCCAAAGAAAACCAATTATTTAACAGAGACAATTTCTAGACCAAGTTAAATATATTGACTGAAATGCAACTGTTACACTTGCACAGAAAATCCAGGATTTACCTTAGGGCAACCAGAGTGCAGCCTCCAGCTGAGCTGAATGTAAGTTGAGGAACAGCACTGGGGAAACAGCTTCCCTCATCTGAGATTACAAATGCCCTGGGTAAATCTAGGCAATGTAAAACCTTGAAGCTATCTGCATGGTATATTTCAAAGCTTGTGATCTATCACTACAGGTTTTATAGATACCTCTACATTTGAAAGAGGGAATACCTGTCTGATAGTTTCTTAAAAAATAAAACGAATGTTAAATGTTTGAATTCCACATTGTTTCAAATAAGAGACTGCTAAAGCTGCTATAACATCAGTAATTGTCTCCATCAGTGTGAGCTATGCACATAGCAGTACTCTGGAGGAGGAAGAGATTTCAGTTTTTCTTCAGGGGTTCCTAACTCAGAGGGTATAACAGTAAAATAACTAAGATTAAGATGACATCATGTCATAATTTCCAAAATCTTGTATTAAAGAATATTGCAATAGAAGAAAGCTTGTCAAATGAAGGAAAATACAATTGAAATATTTTAGAACCAATCATTTTAGATAAGCAGCATACTAACAATAAAAGTCTCCTTACTGCGGAAAAATGCCTCACAACTATTTCAAAAGCACGTGAAATATTCATAATGCTGCCTTGAAACCCAGTATTTACATGAACAGTTGCAGAATATAAATGCTGCATTAATGAACCTAGGTAGTACTACCAACTCTGCAAATACCACAGTTGCAAATTTAAGAAAAATAAAGCAACACGTAAGTATGCTACCAAAATGCTAATATAGAAGTCTACGGAGGAAAACCCAACAGCAAAGAGCTTTTTATTTGCATATGGAAGCTTTTAAATCACATTTTGGCTCCCCATTTTGGCTTTTCACACATACCACTTACTAAATGTTTTGTCTGGTTTTGGGTAAGCATTTGAGCAATAGGCAATGTTCAGCTTCAGTGTTCTATAGTTTATCTTAATACATTATTATCAAGAATATGCAGATTAAATGTTCTTACTTGTTTGTCTTTTCTGCGCTTTCAGTTAAAGTATATAATTACCAATTCACCTGTGCCTGTATTTGACATTTAAAGCCAATGCAGCTCTGGCTGTGACTTCCATAAAACTTTGAAGATTTACCTGTCCTTCATTTCGTATACTAGTAGGCTACTACTTTTCTCTCCATAAGGCAAAGCCATGCTTCTTTCAATGTTCAGAAAAACTTTCCTGCTTCTAACTGGTGGGTGGGTTTAGCACATGAATTAGTTCACATGCAGTTTATCATTAATTTTCTTTTTTTTCTTTGTTGAGCTTCTTAACAGTAAAAAACATTGCAGGTGTCAGAATTTAGTGAAAGCTAGGTTTTCCGATGTGAGCACATCTGAAATTTTCCATCCCTGTAAATAAAGAATTCTACCATTTCCCTGTTAAACCCAGGCAATTAGGGATCCTTGGTTTGTGTGCTTCAAGACCTAGTTAGTCATTCACTAAGTTTTTATAGAACTAAAATATCAGTTTCATGTTGTTACTTCAGTTACTGCAAATGCATTAAGCATGACTACTTTTCATTAATTAGTCTCTTTCTTTAAAAAGAATTTACTTGATTGTGATGCAACCTATTCAGCCAATCTGACAGCTCATCTACATTCATGTCATCCCCAATTAAACTCCAAATATATTGTTATGCCAATGATTTAAGCGGATGTATGCTGTAATTCACTACAGAACCATACAGGATTTGATTGCTGTAGTCTGCAGGATTTCATCCAAATTGGTCTGAGGCAACGGCGACTGAGAAAAATCTTGTTGGTACCCTGTCCCGGAAGAGTCCTTTTTGCTCTCACATATAAACGGAAGCTGTGGAAAATTGTCCCTTCTTTTGTCAGTATCCTTCTGAAACAGCAATAATTCTTACTCCTCTCTCTTGCCGTAAAAATGAAGCCTCTGCCCTCAATCCCAGAGCTGCAAGCACATGCTGTTCTCTCCTCCTACTCTCTGTTCAACTGCCTGTAGAATTTGTTTAGTTTTATCATAGACTTACAAATGGACACTCCATCTCCAAAATATAAGGCAGCTATTTATCCAGAAATTAGAGGGGAGAAAGGTCATAAAGCTTGTCCTCATTTTGCTTCATGGTTTGATCTCAGTCCTGCCTCAGAACTTACAGCCTTTTAAGTTTGGGGGTTTACCATCACTTGCTCTGTTTGCCCATACTGGGAGACTGCTTTTTAACCCTGAGTCACTGTCCCTGCTTGCCTTGGTATCACACTTGGCTCCCAGTGTGCCTTCCCTTATGGAGCAATGCCCACCAATGCTGCTCTCTGATAGTGCCAAGGCCAATACCACAGCAAATGGTCAAAAGATATACTACAAATATGGAGGTTCAAGGAAAATTAGAAAGTAGCCAGAGCAAGATGTTTCTGCTGGTAGTTTCTCTCCTTGAAAGCAGGAGCACTTATTAAACAGTCACAGTGATCTGCTAATAGCTTCACTGGAATTCTTGAAGATGGGGGACAGTGGGAGCTCTCCAGTCAGTAGTGGGATCCAGGTGGAAAGTGGTAGAACGTTGTGAGCAGGTGTTTTGGAAGTGGAACAGCTGACTTTGCACTCTCAGATTGACAAAACCATCGCTCTTACCTAGACCTTTAAATTTACTGTGTGTGGAATTAAAAAGCCTATCAGATTATTTTGCCCTTTGAAAAATTCACAACCATCATAGACATAACCCCTCCAAAACCTCCCTCTTCAGTTATTCCCATTGCTTCAAAGGAAAGAGTATGGTTCATTTGATAAACACTGTTCTGTAAGTGATCTTACAGTATCATGCTATATTTTTATAGTCTATAGAACAAAACTGCTATCACACAAAAATCTTGCTGCATTAAAAGATGATCATATCCGTTAACACACCGGTAATTAGTCCAACTACATAGCATGATAAAAATTCTATCAACAAGAGTCCTTCAGCCATTCTGCTGGCCTTTGTGATGACCAGCCATAATGGAGTAAACTGAAGAAAATTTAAATTAAGAACAGGGGAAATAAGAAACCTCTGGTTGAACGCTTCCCCTCCCTTTTTCAAGAAAACTGTAATATCTTTTTCTGTAAGTATTTAATATTGCAGCTTGCACTTGCTGTTACAAGTACAGAAAGATATAATTCAAGTCATGCTAACATACTGATGCAAATGCAAACCTAGTCTAATATGGCATTAGAATAATATAAACATAAATAATAGCTTCTGTGTAGCCCATAACAATGATAGGTAATTTCATTTTAATTAAATGTCAGTGTGAAAACTCTCTCTGAATTTATCATATTAACTCTTCTGACCATAGGGGGAAAAAAAAGGAAGAAAGTTGTTGAACAGTTATTTTAATATTCTGTTGTCATGCAAGATATGAAAGCTTCTGGCTTTCTGATTAGTACTGACTTCTTTTGGCATTAAGAAAAACAAAATCAGCTCTTCTCACAGAAGACAGTGTTATCAGCATTGTGTAATACAGAGCATATAAAACACATCAGAGCCATTGTTTGCCAGAATACTTGAGTCCCTCCCTCTTAGTCCTCCTACAGAAGGAGATGGAGATATTCACTTGGATACCATCCGTACCCAAAAAGGAGTTGAGTCCATACCTTCTCACTAAGCTTTTTAGCAGCCTCGTTTATATTTTCATGAAAAGGATGAGGGAGAAGAACCCAACAGCACTCCAGAGAAACAAGTCAATTAGGATGAAAATGTCTCAATACAAATCTGCGAGCAGAACAGATTAACCAGGCAAGCCAGCTCACAGAGCCAATCTGTAGTTCCAGTCCTAGTCTGCACTACGGTTTTTCCAGGGAGATGCTTTTTTCCACTCCAAATACTGCAGATGTTGGACACCACCAGAGAAGTCATTTGTCCCTCTCCCTTGCAGGTATTTATGCACATGGATTGCACAAGACAACAAATCCAGGAAAAATGAGAGCAAGAGGCTACCTAATACTACAGTAAAAATGCAAGCAAGACAAAGCAATTAGAAATCCTCATTTCCCATCAAAACCCTTTAAGGTATCCTGTCTTCTGCGTGAGGTTTCTCTCACAACAGTTCTCCATAACAATAAGTACCTTATTGTGGTAGAACAGTAATGCAACATCAAAGTACAAGAAACAGGGACCAGGCTATAACAGAGGTATAACACATAAAAAGATGTAACACTTGGCAATCTGACCACTGCATCAAGGGATAACTCTTAAAGCTTTTCTTGACGCCCTAACCCTTTTCAAAGACAGTGGGAATTACAGAGTTAAGTTAGGGGATTGGTTTCTTAGAGCTGTTTTCCCGGATTATTGAAACTTACTGCTTTACTTCAAAAAGAAAACCACAAAAATGACACATAATCACCCCATAACAATATCCTCCACTTAGTAAACATGGACATTATCAAGAACAAAAATGCATTTGAAGGTATAAGTTGCTGTTTAACAAAATGTTGATTTGATAATGTAGTTCCAAAGGAGTGTTGAATTTTCTGAAGTTATGCATTTTTAATTAAAACAGTGTCTGAAATAACAATGTTGATCAGGGGACAGCCTCCATAGTATTCATGTGGTTCTTTAATATATTTAAACATTACTAATGATCAAATTAATAACTTATTGAAATAAAGGAAACAATATCATATAATTTCTAAAGATCTAGAAGATGATAGTCCTAATTTTATCCAGTCAACAGCTGATTTCTATGAAAAATACATAAAAGCATTTTTCTATGAAACAGATCATTAATATTTAAACTTATCAACTTTTAAAGAAAATCACTTTCAAAGAAAAGAATATGAAAAAATTTAATTAAACAATTTTTTGAAAGTATCTAGCAAAAGCACATATGTAATATGCCTTAAGCAAAAATGAAAACTAGAACCTATATGAATTACATAATTAAAGTTATGAATACATTAGGAGGAAAAACATTAGCAATGTGTGTTTTGAGTTAGAAAAAAAGTGGTTTGTATATGTAAAAACAGCTGCACAAGGTCAGACCAAAGACCATGTAGTCTTGTTATCTCCCATGACACCAGTAAATTGTACCACATTAGGGAAGGACCATAAAATAAAGGTAAATAATAAGGTGATCTTTTTCCCAAATGTCAGTGCGTTCTGATGTCTAACTCTTGTGTCCATGTCTCTAAAAATTTCTCAGAATAGTAAAATTAAAACCAAATGTAAACTACCTATAGGAACTTTCTCCTTTCAGTGCAGAAAATTGACTGTTTAAGATGAAGGCTGCCATCATCAATTTTTCAGTAGCCTGTTTCATCTGAAAATGCCTTCATTCTTCATTCAGAGAACCTGCTACTTGAATATTTCTGCTATATATACATGTATGTGTAGCAAGATGACTACTGAACACATTTAAACTCAAATCAAAATGGAAGAAAGTTTTATAATATCCAGAACAAAGGAATTCAGAGCAGAAAACATTTGCGCATGGAAAAAAAAAAAGCCAGGACAAAAACATCTGAAAAAAACCCTGATGCAGATGGGCTGGCTATGTTGCCCGCATTATTTCCCTTTAAGACCTTATTTTTGGATTGTCAATCATGAACCAACATTAAAATGCTAACTTTGGTAGACTAACCGCACTGAGGGAAAAGCTAATGAGGGGTGGTTGTGTTTGGCTCTCCAGGCTGTTAACACCTACTGCTCAAACTTGTAACCAGACAGTTCTTTGGGCATAATGTTTCAACCCATTATCTTTAGAATTCTAATTTCTTTTTAAGAAGGTTAAGCTAAAATAAAGTCAGATCTTTTATTAGTAAATGTTTGTTGCCTTCACAGATTTTTTAAAATGTAAAGCTTATAACTACTGATTGATGGACCTTGCATTTTTAATGCTTTTTTTTAACCTATTATTTTAGGTATTATATAATACACACTTTGCTTGAGCATTTGTACCTTGCCTTCATTGAAATTTACTTCTATTTTTTTAAAAGAAGGGTGCTTCTTCTACTATGGTATTTATGGGGTGAAAAGTCCATCTTACTTTAGTTCATTGTAAACTAAATAATATATTAAACCATAAGCACTGCACTTCTGTTTTAAGGACAAATACAGGCCTGCTCAAAGGAGCTCCACCCTCTCTTCCCTGTTTTTCCCTCGTTCATTAACCTATACTGCTAATGATAGCTCTGGATTGCTCTGGAAATTCTAGAACAGCCCGGTAGGCATTTCCAAACAAATCCTTTTTTGCCCTTTTTAACCCAGCTGGAGAAATGGCCAACAGAAGGAATACAGATTTTCTTAATCAGCTCAATCAGAGTGTTCAGGTGAGACTGATACTTTCAGCACTCGAAAGGGCTGTACTCCACATTCAGGCACATCAAGGCAGTGTCCTATTTCACTTGTACTGCCAAATGCCTTTCCTGGGTGTCCTTAGAGGTGACTACAGCATGTGGTGACTCCCTTGGAAACAGCTGACAAGCTAGCTATATCCTGAATTTCAGCACAATCATCCTGCTGATAGCACATACACCTCTGTTTCAAAATGGTGAGGAGTCAAACAGTTTATCACCTTCTGAAGAAAGTAAGGGACAAGCTTTGGAAAAACTGAAATTGCTGCTGTTTGTATGCAGAGACAAAGATCATCAACCTCCATGCACACATCTGCCCTACAGGATCAAACCACTTCAGTGATCTAAAGATTGTCTGGAGGTTTCCAGTGAAAAATCACCTCATAGCGGAAGTGGTTGAGCACAAAGCTCAATCTTCAGGGACAAAACAAGCAACGTAATGAAGTCCTGGAAACTCTCACTGGCCTTTGCCACAATGAATATCATCCTTTTAATGCTGTAGACATTTTCAGAATCTCACGGTATCAGACCCTAGCTGTCACAGTCAGTATTTATAATACTGTGATACAGAAATTTCCAGACTACAGTGAGATACAAAACAAGATTTGGGATTGGAATATCAATGCCTTAAGTAAACTCTCCATAAATATTCAAGTATGCACTTGATACTGTTTTTGAAGAAGCATCTTATATCATTAATATATAGATACATAGATACAAAATGGCATCTTGACTTTAAAGTTTAGCTCATTTTTAATTTATGTAAAATGTATTTTTCAATTAGAACATATATAATCAAAGGACAGTGCAGAATCTTTTTTTTTTTTTTTAACAGTGTAAAATAGTAAATAGTTTATTAAAACTATCTAACAAAAGTTCAGGAGCTTTATTTAGGTAGTTACTTTTCACCCCTATTTCAGTCCCACTCCAGCACATGCTAACAGGTGTGCCATCACCAGATCTGCCATCATCACCTCAAAAAAGGTACGAATTTTTCAGCTCTACATTTTCACATGTCAGCAGCAATCACTTGCACTTAGAAACATTGCTGACATATGACAGACACTGGGCTCAGCTCTGTTCATTGCTGGGGAACCTCACTACTTATTGTGAGATACAACTTTCAAATTTCTCAGCATTGCACAAATACATTTTACAAAGCACTGGAAAGGTCATGCCCTGAATCTTACCTGGAATGCCTAAGCCTCAAAATAGCTGGGTCAGGCATATTTTTGCTGCTGTGTTTCTTTTGATAACATCCACAAGCTCTGCTGTCTTAACGATGACCAAAACAACAACAGTGGCACCTGGACAACATATTTTAGAGAGGTTTTGGTCTAGTTGTCAAATAGGAGACAATTACTCGGAATAGTATGACTGAGCAACTTCATTTGCCTGCAGCTGTCCACAGACCTAACACAAGGTTTGTGGTAATACACAGGCTCTGAAGAAGACAGAGAAAGAAGTATGGCTGATAAAGCCTCTCTAGCATGGAGGTCCACCCACAGTGTTTACAGCCTGCTTTTAAGTTGAGATGTTTGCTCAAGCGAGAAGCTATGTTTATGCAAATATATTTCTATATATATTAACTACTGAAGTTAGCTCAATAACCTTTCCATGGCACTGCTTATGCTGATATGCACCATCCCTCAAAAATTCCTGCTGTTAGATAGAACAGTTTGGAAAATGAAGATAGTAGACATTCAGCTACACTACTGCAGGATCAGTATAGATGACTCAGGGTGTGTCAAACCACAGAAAAGAGCCTTTGTGTTTGTCTCTAAACCCCAAAGGTTAATTCCGTAAGAAGTAATAAATGAAAACTACAGCTGATCAAAAATTATTTCCTAGCAATTTTTCTTGATATTTTTAAGTCTAGGAGAGCTATTTGAAAAACATTCATAAAGATGCATGGAAACATCCTAATAGTCTATGTTCTTAGGATACACTGGGATGCCAATATGAATAGTTTAAGCTATTTTCAAACACTGAGAGCATTATAAAATCTTTCAGTAACTAATGAAGACTGTAGATGTAGAGAAAGAATTAATTTGTTTTAGTGGAGGTCCTAAAATTATTGATGAAGAAAGTGTTGAATGAGTAAAATATCCCAACACCAGTACAGTCTAGAGACTAACTAATTATCTCAAATAAAGTGTCAACTTTCAAAACCAGTTCAGATAAGGACTAACCTTCAACATATTCCAAGTTACTTCTCAAGTTTTTTTTAAGCAAATGTAACATTCACAAATATAAGTAATTAACACCAAAATACATTAAAGGCAATGAATATAAATCATTTGTCATGCTTGGCTGCTATATCCTGCTTACACATGCTATGTTTGAGATGAGGAGTTTCCCACAGGCTAGATGGACACAAGAATACTGGAGTTCTGACGTTTGTCTGTCCTGTGAGGTACAGTTCACTTCCAAGTATATTCCTTTATGCAGCTGAATAGTGGCAGAAGGATCTCTTCCTCTGAAAACATCCCTGATTTCTTTTTTGTCATGATTTTAGGTCTTTCCAACTAAAAATTGAATTTTTTTTTTCCCCAGGACATTGAGATGTGTGTTTTTCATAAATGAAACAGACTCTTCTGTCCATCATGACTGTTGCAGAATGACCTGCAGTTGGAGAGGGAGGGAGGCCACAGAGGCCTGATGATACAAATAATGCTTTGTCAAGAAATGCTTACATACCTTGTTACTAAGACTGAACCTCCAGACCTTCAAATTGACTGAGGAAACTGAGAGGCAGGAACTCAACCCATGGTTTCTTAATGGACTGCAAAGATGATTAGGTTGGAAATGTAGAAGGAACTGCACTCTCACTCCTGTGCAAGGAGAGCTTTACAAACTGGTGACAGCTCTGCTAAATTGGATTTAGCACTGTGTTATTTCATTTGGCAACAAAACAAAGTCATGGGCAAAGGGAGCCTTTGAAATGCACTGTAAGTTCTTCTGCCAATTTCTAACTTCTGTAATTAGACCTCTTGATGGAAGCAACCAAGTGGAACTAGGCTTGCCTGAAGTGTAACAGACCCACCTGCTTTTTCTATATATATGAGTTCATACAAAGGGAGCTTGGATCCCATTTTCTCCTACCTAGTCTATTTCCAGACAATTGCTATCAGTCTCTGGGTACTTATTCCATTGGACAAATGGACAGAAGAGTCAGTTCTCCTTTGCACTGTATTTGGTTTAATGACGTGCTTAGGTGAATACTTGGTGCAAATCCTCACCATGACAGAACAAATCCTTCAAACCGCTTAGAGGAAATGCTCGAAAAAAGGTGCAGGTAATAGATGATCTGATTGAAGGTCTGCTTCTGCAAGACCTAATGAACTACCCTCTCCTTCCAGAAGTGAACAAGTACCCTTTATACAATGCTGTCTAAATCAGAAGTCAGAGTGCTTACGATCATTGGGAGTGTCAGTGAAAAGACCTCTCCCTGTTGTCAATCTTCACTGAAACATTCACATTACTACTTTGAAACTTAGTTTCTGCTGGTTGAGACACTCAGATAATGCAGGCATATAAAGATAATCAGAAACAAACCTTCTCCAGCATCCCACCTGATGAGCACTTAGCTGAAGGAATTTTCCAGAAACAGGACTAAGATAGGACTTTAGGTAAGCGCAGTACTATGATATGTGTATAAAGTCAACTATATTTGATAAATGAAAAAAAATATGTTCATCATAGAAGCTATGTTACTTTTTATCTGAACCTCCAAAATAGTTATTAACCTCAGTTCCCTCTATCTCAAAAGGACACTGAGAGGTATCACTAATTTGCAGAAACCTCCAGAGGTAATTGTCACAAATGGAGGTTTGCTCAATTTACCTTTCTTATTTATAGACCTACCTAACAAACTTTAAAGAAAACCAAGATGACCCATTTCTAATCCAGGTAAGAATGGTACAGCACAAGCCCTTTGAAAAATCTGCTGACTTCAAGCATAAAGTTGCTGTCAGTGAACATTTCAATTTACAGAATATGCCTCCACAGAGAATCAGTGTGCTAGATTGTTTCCTTCAGCAAAAAGTTTCTCATTTCCACTACTTTGGCATTTCAAAATGAAGCAATTACTGTGGGTGTAAAATGTGCTGCCTTGCCGTCTAGGTCCATGTTTTAATGGGCAAAGATGAATTAAATATTCTGAAATACATTTATTTCCCAGTTGTGGCATCACACTTTGATAAGAAATAAATCCTTAGATGTGCTCCTGTTGTCTAGTTAGTAATGTCATCCTTTTCTATTATCCATGCTTTCCTTGTAATTGTTTTTGTCAGACTTTTCATGAAAGACAAAATCTCCTAACTATATATAGAATCAAGGCTGGAAAAATAGATAAATAGACAATATATAGCTTTGACTAATATTTTTTTGTTAGTAGTCTAATTTGGTAACTAAACAAAAATGAAGTTAAAGTAGGCACCAAAATATGATCCAGTGTTAGCAAAGAAGATGCACACAAAATCTGAAATCATAAATCTCTTAAGTATTAATATTATTCAGTTCTACAAGCAGTAGGATTTAATTAAATTTCACTCCTAAACAATTTCATTTAACAAAGTGTCATTTAAAAAGATTAGTTTACATAATTATATCTGAAACGTACTGTGAATCAAAGGTAAGGTTTCTTGTTTGGGTTTGTTTGTTGTGAGAAAAACTTCAAGGGCAGATGTCTAGCAGCAAAATTAGAAACATTAACAACTCTATCTCCTCTTTCTGGATTTCATGAAAAATTATTTAAACAGCAACAATAAAAAAAAGAAGTAGAGATCATCTATTATAAGTTTCTTTACTTCCCTGGCGAAACCAAAATTCATATGGCAAAGCCAAGCCCTATAAATACAATAGTGTGGAGGATTTCAAAGGAACTCCAGTCCAAGTTCAATAGTACGCTGCAAGTGCAGGACATGGGGTACTATAATACATAATCCTGTAAAATACCCTTTGTCTTGATGCTTTTTAAGTCAGCATAGGCACAGGCCTTCACAGTGAGAACAAACCCCAAACCTGGCAGGCTTGTAGCCTTCTGTATACAGTATCTCTCAGTGACTCGAGGTTCTCTGCCCTAATCCTGGTGAGTACAAGCAATACAGACATAAGTTGCTTTTGCAAAAACGGGGCTAAAATTAGGTAGGAGAATGCAGGAAACAACTTTTTTTTCCCAGGACAGGCCTTACTGTTGCTTTTTTGCTTTTGTGAAATTGTGACTAAAATGACAGGTGAAGATAATGAACAAGAAAGACTGTACCAGTGTAATGACTAAAATCCTTCAGTCAAGGGCAAGGGCTTCAACAGGCCAGTACTGCCTAAAAGATCTCCTGTAAAACAGTCTAGAAACAGCTAAAGGGAAGTAAGACTGCCTTTGGGAAGGGCATTGAGTTCCTCCCTCTTTCCCCCTCTGTTTTAACCAAACTTTATATAGATGACTAAGACAAAGCTTAGATAGTATACAGCACCAGAAGCATCGTATATTTTTTTCTACTGATCCACATGAGAAGGTAATCATTCATGTGAACATTAAAGCCAGCTGGAGAGTGGCCGTACCTATCCTTCTTTTGCCCTTTTCCCACCACATCAGGAAAGGAATAATAAGCCTGTGATACCTGCCAGTGGATGACAGAGCTGAATCATTTTTCCAAGCCATCCTCTGAGACGAATCCAGAGCAATTATGCAAACTCCAGAAGAAAATTACACATGCTTTAGTTCCGTTTATGAGCTCCATCTTGGAAAGAGCCAGGAGCTATCTTGGACCTGTCTGTATTCTGTATCTTTCTGTGAAAGGGGAAGGTGCAAACAATACTTCTTATAGTCAGTTTTGTTGTCTATTCAGTTGTGATAAAAAATAATTAAGCTCCTGTAAGGATCTAATTTAATTAATCCAATTAATTATATGTAAATGCATTTCCTGAGATCTAGACAATGGCATTAACCTGACTAAAAGTTACTTCCTAGATACATATTACGAAAAGTAATGATTAGACTAAGAGTAAACGTTAACGGGAAAATGTATAGTTAAGGATATATAACATAATTAAAATGAAGAGCACATTGTAAAGACTTCATCCTTCTTTGTCCTGATTGACTACTGAAGGGAAGGAATCCATGACAAAAGCCTTGTAGAGCACTCAGTCAGTGCTTTTGAATAAATAAACCTAAAATTTCTATCTAACAATGTTCATGAAGCTATTTCATCCATAACTCAGCTCTGTGCTAGCTCAAATATAGCGTCACACGGGCTCAAAATTTTAAAATCAAAATTCATAAAGAAATATTTATTTAATAGTTTCCAAAATGACAGCAAAACCCAGTTGACCATGAAAAAGCAAGTTTTGTATGTTCAGATTAAATCTGATTCCTGGGATTTTCAAAAAACATCATATTGAAACCACAAAAGTTTCAATTTGACTATTTTAAAAATGAGTTTAGCTTGTGTCTTGATAGAAATCTTTTAGAAATATAAATCCTTTTTTAAAATTGTTACATTAGAGAGCATTCTTTTTGGAAATGGAGAAAAACAGAGACTGAAAAAGCACTGCACGCTGAGAATCAGTTTTAACTGAATGTTGTTGATCACTGCCAGTAAGCATCTCTGCATGCACTGAGGCAGACTTCAAGAAAAGCTCTCACAAATAGAATGTGCCAAACAGTTGCTAATACACTCCAGCAACAGACCATGAAATTGCATAAAATTGCACAACGTGGATTTAGACAGAATTTCAGGAGATGGATAAAGAAGGTTCATCTGGGAAGAAGGAATACACATTAGTCAGTCTAGATGATACTCAAAAGTCCTTGCACCAAAATTTGGTTTTGTTATATATCTAGTGAGAAAAATTAACTTTGTCAGCAACTTTCATTTCTATAGTGGCTTCAGTAAACATTGCTCCAGAAATTAATTTATTTTATCTAGGTAGTTTCAAGTAAATTGATTCAAAATAATCTGAAATTAAGTTACCAGGCAAGATAGCAAAATGAGGAAGGTTGCCTGAGTCCAAACACAAAAGCATCTCTTTCTCTCAGTGCAAATCCACTGAAATAATGCATTATTAATAGGTTGTAATGAAGACAAGCACTGAGCTCAAAAAATGGGTTTGCTGCCTTATTTAACACCATCTAAAACTTTCCATTATTCAGTCTTCGCAAATTTTATGAATTTTTTCTCTTAAATTCTACTTCAAAGTTCTCTACATCCCTGCAGTAGAATGCTAGAACATGTCAAACCTAGAAGTCCCTAACCTCATCATCATTGTTAATATTATTATTAATAATAATAACCTTTCCCTATACAGTACTTTTATATTCTCAAGGCCATGAAATTGTAGTTCTTGGAATAAGCAGATTGATGTAATACTTTTAATACTCAAGAGATCTCTTCTTTTCAGAGACTTCTGTTACAAGGCTAATCCAGTATATCAGAAAAATAATAAAGACAAATGCCAGTGTGGAGTCATGACTGGAAATAATAATGACAAAAATTGCAAAATGCTGAATTTTTCCTCACTACATTAATCATGTTATTCAGTGCATTATACTTTAAATTATGTCAGTGGGGTGAAATTGTACATTCCATTGAATTATGGGGAAAAATAAATTCATAAGTTTTTTTTCTTTCTCTATATACAGAAAGAAAACATATACATAAATCAAAAGTATCTTCCTAGTCTTCAAAAGTTTTAACGGTTCAATATTTTTAAGATAATATAAGTTCAAGAAAAATTACTAAATAAGTTCAAAAAGAGTGACATTAAAAATATCCACCATTATTACTATCCTAACCCTGCAGCATTTTTTAACATGCTTCAACAAGAAGGAATCTAGAGGAATTATATTAGAGAAGGCAAAGGTGGTAGGAGTCCTGTCTGAAGAGACAACAGTTTTAAGTGGCTTTATCACTGGCTTTCTGCCTGAATTTTGACATTTTGATATACCTTTTCACAGTGTTTCACAGCCACTACCTCCTAGGCTGGACCTCACCACAGGATGCAGGGTAACCATATCCATAAGCCTAAATTCTCTTTGTCTGCAAAAAGAGATGGCTGCAGCAAATTTTCCTGTTGCCTGTTTTCCCTGAGTAGTGTCTGGGCACTGTCTGGGAAATCGGTAGCTGATGAGAACCAAGACCATGCTGGGAAACATGCTGACAAATAAACGCTGTGGATGGTCACAGGCCAGTGTATTAACAACTTTCCCAGCTCTATTTTGATTAGTAAAATAGTTGCAGGAGTTTATTTTATAAGCTCTGATTCCGTTTTGTGTTGCAATTGAACAACTTTGTTCATGGAGATAACAGATAGCAACTCAATTCAAAGTAAATACAGACATAAAACATTGCTGAATAGATGTTAGTTTGATAGCTGCACCAATATGGCTTTAAACCATATTTTTTTCCTTTTGAAAGTGCGTTTGTCAGTATTCTATAATTCCATGTGCACTTTCCTAACAGCCAAACATGGTATCTTTCAGGCTTTTGCACCAAAGGCTTATACTACAGATTTAGACTGCTTAAAGAATGTTTTGTTTGAAATCCTCTCTGTTTCATAAAACTTGTAGAATATCACACCACTAATCAAAACCCAAAAAACTAATTTTCTTTCAATCCAGAAGAGAATTTAGAATAGTAGTATTGAAGGTCCTGATATATACATGGAAAATAAATATACATGTGGAAACACACAATACATTTACAGTTCAGTTTTCTGCTTCATAGAAAATCTTATAACCACAGATAAAAGTGACTCAGCTACTTATTGATTTCTTGTTGTTTACTTATCACAGAATCACAGGATGGCTGGGTTTGGTAGAGACTGTTAGAGATCATCTAGTTCCAAGCCCTCTGCAAGGGGCAGGGACACCTTCCGATAGACCAGGTTCCTTAAAGCAATGACCAGTCTAAAGCTTCTCTGGGCAACCCAGTCCAGTGTCTCACCATCCTCACGTTAAAGAATTAACCCTTGTTCTGTCACCACAGGCTTTGAATAAAGTATCTCTACATCTTTCTTATAAGTACCTCTCTTTCCTCCCACATGTATCTCTTCCTTAAAATAAGTAGATCTACTGACTGGAAAAAATATTCACTGCTCTTCACCATATAAATTTAAAATGTCCATATCTGAAATTTTGTTATTTGAAAATGCCATTTCTGCGTATAGGGGCTAGAGCAAGGTGAGGAGAAGTTGTATATGAACAATACTGTCCAGTGCATCTGCTGTCTCTTAGAACTGCCAAAAAACATCAGAACTTCCCAAGACTATGCAGCAACCATTAGTAAAATTAGCCATGGAAAGACATGCAAGTTTAATACAGAGTGAAAAAGGTGGAGGTGGATGAGATTCTCTTGCTTTGAGGAGGCTTGGAGGGGCAGCTCTCAGCCTTTTTAGTGGAAAGTAAGGAATTACATTTATGTCTTTTTATTTATACTCCTATGTAAAAGATTTCCTCAGCTGTTCATTATGTTATCATTACAGTCCCAACACAATTTTTTTGCGACATCCTTCATGAGAAAAAAAGTAGCTGTCCTCATCAGATATACTGCAAAGATGTAGCAAATTGGGATATTACTCAAAGAAAAAAATGAAATTGTATTCATTCGCTTTAAGAGCTCCTTTATCTCTAACAGTCACACTGGAGCTAATTCTTTTTTAATGTTAGCGTTTTTTATTTGAAGCCCTTATATGTTATTCACAAAAGAGAGGACCAAAAATGTTTAAAACTCATGTATCAAAGTTCTGAACCTCTGCATTTTTCATAACAGTTTCTGTCAGTTGAAATGTTTCTTTAAGAAAAATATATCCCCAAAAGATTCATTCCTTTGCATAAATGAGAAAGCTTGAGGGCTGAGGGAATGGGAGGGAGGGAAGTGACATTTTATTTGTAACTTAGCAAGGTCTGATTTTAATTTTCTAGACTAGCTTATCACAGAAATACATTAATTTCTCCCCATGACAGTTTTAACACTAGCTCTTACTGTACATTCAGTGTTGAAACTCAACAGCTCTCCATCTTATTTTCTCCACTAATACAACTATTGACTCTCATAGAGTGAATACCTAGTCAGCTAAAAGAATAGGGTTAAAGAGAATAATAGAGCAACATTTTTTAAAACTCATTAATTAATGTGGCAAGTCCATCTGGATGTTTTAATCGGAATTTCATTTTTATTAACAAAAGCTGTTCTGCAAATATAGGGATTTTTTTTAAATTTTCATTTGCTTCAATTATTGTGCAAGATCAGTGGTCTAATCGGTGAACAGTGCAGAAAGATTAGTGGTATCCTGCAATTATCTAGAGCTTTTGTAACTGGGATTCCAACTCGTTGAAATTGGGAGATTGTGTTTTGTAATCATATGTCAGATATGCAACCAAGTGGAACAGCAAAAGAAATATTAAAGCTGAAAGACACTCTCACCATGTATGTAGAATCCAGAGGAAGCAAAGAAACTAATCCTTTGAGAAAGAAGCACACATTTAAAACGTCAAGGGAAAATACTATATTTATTATTATATTTTTAGTGTTGCTATCATATTATTATTACTGTATTAAATTATTTCTACTCAGATAAAGATTTACATGTATTCTTAGCTGAATTTTGCAATTTAAAATGCATAACTTTTCTTCTACAAGAGTTCCAGAAGTACTAAGATTGCCCATGCATTTTATATGTAGGTAGGAGTGGCAACTAGAGCGAGTGCTTCTCCAAAAGAGATCATCCTCTAACATTTGTCTCAAGATGCTTCTCTAAAGAGAAAACGTCATTCAGTATTTTGTCTTTTAAAACTGTGGGTTTCTAGCAACAAGATCTGTTTTATCAACTTGAAATATGTAAATTACTTTTGATCTAGATTATTTTCAATACAATTCACTAAAATTTAGTCTTAGCTATTCTGTGAATTTAACGACCTGGCACCTCACCAGCTTCTGGAAAATTGCTGCTCTTACCTGCACATTTCTGGTAAATAGACATAGTTCATGGTTTGTGGAA
>JAYRBT010000082.1:53598244-53662720 GCA_036023395.1 Myiotriccus ornatus | reverse complement strand
ATGTTATATAAAATACTCAGAGGACAGGAGTCAATAATCACTAATTGCTGTAAGACAAATTCTGCCTGGGCACAAGGAAAAAATATTTCACAATGAAAGTGACTAGAAACTGGAACAGTTTTCCCAGAAAGATTTTATTTCTGATTTTTCAGGGGTGAGGGGAACTGAGTCTACGTTCAAATAAATTTTGATTTTTCAGAGAAATTTGTCTGAATTTTGAATATTTCAAAATTAAATGGGACAAGACCCTGAGCAACCTTCTGTAACTTTCAAGTTGTTCCTGCATCAAATAGGAGACTGGATTAGACGAGTTAAGGAGGTCCCTTCTACCTGAATTATGAGATTTTTGTGATTCTGGGACCCCATCTTTCAGTTCATCTGTTCTACTGTCTATATCTCAGTGATTTTGTCCTACCCAGCATTTCTAAACAAAGCACCTTGTTTTTCTAAAGCTCAGCTCACAGGCTTATTAAACCATCAACTGGTTTTAATTTAATAAGATTGCGATTTATCTGTTTGATCTTTCACTATTTGGCCAAAACATCAAAAGTATTCTTGTACCTTCTTAACCACTGAATTTTAGTTTTCTTTCAATCTATTAGTCTGTTACCATTCACATATGTTATTTTTCACTGCTGCATCTATTTATCTCTATCTATCCATAAAATAGCTTTTGTACAGTTAGAATGAAATTCACTTTGTAGTAGTTTTATAATATTCCACATGAAAGTACAATTGCTCTTCTAGGTCTGTAGCTTCAAAGAATACACTAATATAGAACATTATAATTTTCTATAGTGAAGCCCTTCATTTTCATTTATTCATATTTTGAACTTACAGCAATGCTTAAAAAAAAAGTGCAAATACATTAGAATAGGATTTTTGCATGCTTGGGAAAAGGCATCCTAAGTAATAACCTGGACCCACTAACACTGGCAGGTTTCCCACAGGATTTCATTCTGGCAATGCAACTGTCATGTCTAAAACAGCAGTAAACTAGTTTTATTTTATCTTTGGGCTGCATCATTAAAAATGACATGAAGTCCGAACTGTCAACACATTAATAAAAGCAGTGCAATTTGAACTCTGAGAAAACTTAAACACATTTCTTCATTCATTCGTTTCTGTGGTTGCTGAACAAGTTTTCTATATCCTAACAGACATTAAATTCTGGAAAAACAGTTAATTCAGGTGTCACACTATTTTCTGTTTTCCTATATTAATTTTTCTCAACTGTGCTTTTATATTGATGTTATTAAGTTATTAGCTTACTTTTATTTACTTACTAACCTATGAAATGCTGCCACTTAACAGATAGGAAATGAGAAAGTATTAATTTTAAGCTTTCCTAATATACTGAAATTATCCTGCAATTATTATCCTGCCATAAAGCTTGAAAAGAGGCCCCAAAAAAGCAATTAGTTTTTGTTGGAAGTAAGAGTGTCAATTGCTGAAAAAGTTAGAAATTCAGTTTATTATTAGTAGAGCTTCCCTGAAAAATTTGGGAATGAAAACCTGCTCACGTTGTGGTATTTACTTAAACTCTTTCTTCCTGGCTAGCATATGTCACCTAAAGAGCAAAAAATTGTCTTTTTCACAAAACTAGAATTCAACATTCCTCAGAAATGCAGAACTCAAAATCAAATTATCACAATTTTCTGTGAAGTACTGAGCAATCTAAACTTCAGCTGAGTCTGACTACGGGGGAAAATATGTTCTCTGTTTAACTCCTTCATTATGATACTGAAAATAGAAGGATTTATTATCCTATAGTTAGACATGTGAGAAAAAGATTGAGACTGCCTTTTCCTGGTAGTAAAGCAGCTTTAGAAGATAAAAGAAAAAGAAAGACATAAGACATTACAAAAACAATATGGTGAGAACTCAAAAGAATTTCCTACTTTGAGAAGCAAGCTTTTAGTTTTTGTGCATAAACTCAGGCCAGATAGTCATGGCTGAAAGTACTGCACTAGTTTTTTTATTAGCAGGATCTCACACCTGAATTTAATTGGTTCAGATTTACTTTTTATTTTTTCCTTCCAGACTACTTCGAGAGCTATGTAAACAGCAGTGGATTCCCACCCCACAGCTACTACCCTTAGCATTATTATTTCAAACAGTAGACCCCTGAGCTAATTTTGTTTGATTGCAATTTAAATCTACAACTAACAGATAGAACAGATGAGAAATTTAACACAGGTTACTCTTACAGAGGTAAGAATGCCCTGACCACCACTGGGGGAGAAGATCTGAGGTTTTGCTTTCCTATTAATATTTTATTGGCAATTTCTGTGCTTTGTTACTGATTTGCACATGAATGGATGTCATTCATAATTTAAAAAAAAACCTAACAAACAAACCATAACACAAACCTGCAAACAACTGTGTGGCAAGAACCTTTTCCAAAGAATTACTTGCAAGTGGCAAAAGGATGACATGCTCTATTGACCAAGACAAGACAAGTGTGTTAAGCTTCAAAAGCCCTATGTATCCTGTTTTTTGAACTAACTTACACAGGGAGGATATGTCTGATACCTGAGCTTCATTCATACTCAAAGTTATCTGACCTGTTTGTCAGGTGAGTGAAAAGCAGTCATCTTTCCAATAACCTGAGGAGAGATTTGACTAAGGTCCTGAGAAAAAAGCTTCCAAATAGGGTATCCAAAAGTCAGGTTTTAAAGATTTCCATTACTTATCTGAAGTCTAGGGTTTAAGGTGGAAAGTTATTTACCTTGATCATGAAGAAACAACATGCATTTTGTGATGCTACAAGCAACTTGGCTAGGCTAATTCTACTGACTGCTTAAAGCTCTGGTTTCTGCACTGAGGCCACGGGCCACATTTGCTGAATTTGTGCACAAGCACTGCTTGTTATTGAGAATAGCCTTGCAGGATTTTGAACTGCTTTTACTTGTTTGTGCTAAACACAGTTCCAGAAAATGGATTAAGAAATAATATCTGTGATTCATCTCTAGCATTTATTTGCATAATGGCATGAAAATGAGAGGCAGCTTTGGAAGAGGCTATTTGGTCTCAATTCAAATGAGAGTGCTTTAACACAACAGTTAAAATGAGTTGTTTCCATTTTTCCAGTTGATTATTTTGAAGACAGAGCTCAGTGCATGTGTAAAAAAAATCCAGTAAGCTTGCTACACTACAAGTATGAATGATACAACTCTGGTCTCTAAGAGGTTTTCTTTCTCATCTGGGAATTTTTACCAAAACACCAAGTTCTATTTCTGCAGCTTGTGTGATTTGCCACAAAATAAAATTATGTTTTAATGACAATTTTTTTGTAATTAAAAATAATGTTTTTGCCAGACTGATTTGCCAGAATCTTATTTTCAGCTTTAGGAGAGCAAGGCTTTGCTTCATCAAGCAGTGCCCTGAGATTTCCTCCAAGGACGTGAATGTTTAGACTCGGGGGGTGCTCATATTGCGTGTTGTGTCATATTGGAAAAAAAAGCCTAAGCTAGCTTTGGCAGCCTAGCTTCAGTAGCTCAGAGTTTCATATAATAATTACCTTGTCCAGAATTTTAAAGAAGCAACAGTAAGGTCCATATTGCTTTCAAGTTTCTTCCAGAGGCAAAATTAGCTCATTTCCATTTACTTTTGCTAACACTACAGTCAATAAGCACAGAGCAGCTGATTCTGTGCCACAGCAGCTCTCTGCCAACCCCCTCTCCCTTCCTTGTACGTGGCTTTGTGATTCTTAGGGCAACTGCACCAGAATCAAGCTGAAAACTAAAGTCCAGACCTGAAAGCGGCCAAAAAACTTCCAAATGCTTAACAATAAATTATGTCACTATCTGAAGATCTATATATAACGTAATTATGCTAATTTCATGAAGACATGGTATTTCTACAGAGTTTTAACAATGGAATTTTGGCATCAATAAAGCACCTCTTGGTTTCAAACAATTACTACTGATGTGAGCTGATGTTAGTTTGGCAAAGGTTATACAACTCTTTACCATATTCCCAAGTTTCTTCCTTGTCAATAATTTTGCTTGCCTTCAGCATCCTTTCCTGCATCTTCTCCCACCACCAAATGCATTAAGGAGAGTTCCAGCTTTGTGGGAATCCTGAATTTCTTCAAGATCTCCAATGACAAACATTTTTTTAATTTGCCTTTTCTTCCTCCCTTCACTATTAGATTCAGATTTCTTTAGAGGTAGCTAAGGAAATGCAGAGATTGGGGCATTCTATGGTCAGACTTACAGGTACAAAACAAATACTTCATCCAATAGAGGAGGAAGGAACTTGCACAGGGCAAAAAAGAGACCAGGCTATCCATGCCTACAATGATCATGTGAGAAAACACTGTGAGTTGAAAGACTGTATTTCAGTTGCTCACTGATTTTATTTTGTTTTCAGAAAGATCCCAAAAAGCTAGCACATTAGTTCTATTGATATCCCATATAAAGACCTACAAAATTGTGGAATTCTTCTTATTTATGCTTGTTGCTTGAAATAAATGAGTGAAACAACTAAATATGCTATGATGTTTCTGAAAGACTAACGGTTTAGTCAGGTTCGTACAGAAAGCATATTTAACTTTTTCCTATGCTGGCCCTCCTAAAATGTTTAGTTTTTATTTAATAGTTTTACTCTCAGGAATTTCCCTCTATGAAATAGAATTCCTATTTTATATGTTATAACCTGTGGTTGACCATTTTGTGGCCCCAGAAGGAAGCACTGCATGACCTAACAGTTCTTTCTGATTGAGAACATACCTGAGGGTCCATACAGACCACTTGTCTGCACTATTTGTTAGCAAAAATGACTGAAGTCAAGCAAGTCTTTTCTACAACAAATCTCACAAATGTTCTGGTCATTTTTTAAATGAAAACCATCCAAAAGTTTCCGCAGAAAATTCCCCCAAAGCCTTTTAGCAGTATTATTTTTAAAAGTGTTTTTCAAATGTAAAGCTAGGCTTTCACCTTTTCAATATGACCAGATGTTTAGAATAGTGCACAGGGCTACAGGAGATAGAGTATTTCATGTGGGATCAGGCAGAGCTGTTCATCTCATACTATTTTTTCCTGAAATCATATCTTTCTCAGCCCAGGTCCATACCCTAATTATGAGGCTGTAGTCTTTGTTGCTCATTAAACACAACAGAGCTTTGAAACTTTTTTGGCACAACAGAAGAAAGCAACACCAACAAATTTCAGGAAGTTACACACTGCTTGTTTGCAAAAGCTATGATTAAACTTTGAAAAGCAAAATCTATCATTTCTTTAACCACAGAGAAGATACTGTTCAGATTTTGACCGAGGGCTGCTGTAAATTTCTAGTTTATTTGAAACTTGGTCAACAATGCACCCTAACAATGACTCATTGTAGTCAGCAGAAGGAAAACAAACAGCCCATTGGAAATCTAGCTAAATTAAAATTTCTATCAACAAGAAATGTTCCTGTATCAAAACAGTGAAGAAACCATTTAAATTCAGTGCTTAAACTTACTAAGCTGTAATCTTCTGTATTGCACATATATTTTGGTTGTATTTTTATTGCTGTTGTTTTGAAACATTCTTTCTTTGAGCAAGTCTCAATAGAGAAGAAAAGCTGAAGGAAATTTCAAATAGCATGTTAAACAGGAAAAGCAGATACTCATCTATTCCCTCAAGGAGCATTATCAACACCAATAATATTAAAATTAAAAGTAAATTCCAAACATCCATTTCCCTTGCTTTATTTCCTTGTTCTTACTGCTATAATCTCTTTTTCTTCTTCAATATTCCTGTAAGTAGAAGAAATGGTTTTGCGAGCACAGGAATGAAAAATAACCCATACACAATCCATGTAAAATCTTTGGGGGTCAGCAGATGCAGAGAATAGTCCTGCTTATCATCCTGCAGACTCAGGACATACTCCTTCCTCTCTTGTATTCTAATTGACAGAAATATTTTATCAGATGGAACTGTTCTATTTGTGATTTGGAGATAGCATAACTGTTCTGCCTATTTATATACTCTGCCATCTGACCATTTGAAGAATAGGATTCTAAATTTCTTCAATTATATTACGTGTAGGTGTCAGAAATAGAACACCTCTTCAGGTTCCATATGACTGTGCCTCAATATAGATTTTTTTATCACACATTTAAATAAATAAATGGAAATAGACTCAGCATTTATACATTTTAGTTCAAAAATAATTCAAAAAGTGTCTAGATAAGTCCTGGTGAAAGCTAAAGTTTTTGTAAGTATTTACTAACATATTGTATCTGGTATAACTCAAGTATGGCCTTTTATTTTGCTCGCACTTCTTTCAAACATACATAAGCCCACTAGCTTTTACAATTTAGATAACTAAAATACTTCGCTTGATCAGTTAACATTCACTAAATATCTTCTTTGTCAGGGACTCAGCAACCTGTACCATATAAAAATAATGATTCAAACCCAAATTTTATTTCCTTGATTCTTTTTCCTGTAAGCAAATGAGGCAGAATTGCAGAACCTCTTTTCTTCAAGAAGGATACTTTTATCCTCATTATCTGAAGAAAAACTTAACTTTTATTTGAAATTACACACAGATAATTTGAAAGGTCTTTACTGAAAAACTCCCACATACACTCAACTGTAAGCACGCAGATCTGTTACACTGGGGTCCTTAGATTCCCCATAAAGACCAGAAGATACTTTTGCACATGAATTGAAAATCAAACTACACTTATAAAATCCCTCTACCTTCAACTGCTTTAACTGCTATTCCCACAAAATTCTACAGGTACTTCAAAAAAGGAAATCATGTGAAGAATGCAGTCTAAATAAGAGCTGAATATAAAAAAGGAAAACCATAAAAGAAAATTAGCAGAATCAGGAATTACAGGTTTATTCTGCCTCCAAATTTAGTTACGAATTAAACATAGTTTGATACTGAAAGTCATTAACTAATGGGTAGTATTCCAATGTACAAACATGTGCAACCAAAAAATAGAACAGAATTGTGTCAGTGTTGGCTGGTACGCACATGCTTTTCTATTAATTATTGAAACACATTGATAACGAGACTCAGGGAGGGAGAAAAGAGTCTTACAGCACCTCCTCAACACTAAAACAGGAAAGGGAGATCAATCGTAATTTTTGTTTAGTGTTTTAAAACGTTTTGATGGATCTGTGTCAAAATTCAGTATTGAACAAGTTTTAGTATAGGGCCGTAGTCGTTGAGTTGCTCAAAATAACAATAAATAAAAAACTCAGGAAAATGTACCAACATACATCATATTTACTGCTTTTCCTCCTCTCCTCTGAATTTCTTGAGCAGTAAATTCTATACAAGTGCACCACACCACTCCTACCACTAACGTAAAACCAAAAGGCTACAGCAGGTCCCTTCACAGGCTGTTCTTTGAGCTGTAACAAGCCTATGGCACTTTTGGACTCAGAGTCAATATCTGAGGCTTTGATGTTAATTTAGATAGGCTAGACAAACTGCAACTGACTGTAGTAGACTTCAGAGGATTCTTGGGAATTTACTGAGCGTTCACTCACAGCAATTTTGTCCCATTCCACTCATATGTGCAATCAGGTTACTTGATTATAATGAAGGAAAAATTTCTTTTTAATGTTTAACAGATGTTTTGTGGTTTTATCATCATTAGTACCCCCAGGCTACCTTAAATTACAAAGATCTGTCTTAGGGTCTAAGACTTGAATATGCTTAACACTCTTTGCAACTACAACACTTGATATAGCGAAAGGTTAGATCTTGAGCTCTGGATTTCAGTGCTGAGTAACTTTTGCAACCACAAACAGCAAAGATGTTGGTTTTCTCACTGAAGAGTTCTGTTTCCACTTAAAAGTGCTTGGATTATCTTGGTTAATACCTATAACACAGTGCCATTTTTAGAGAAGTTATTTTCTACTTCTATTAAATAGTTACAAGAATAGTAGTCTGTTGGATTTTTGCTTCCTGTATGTAGAAACAGATGCAGACAGAGAAATAATTCACAATTTCTAGCCAATGGCGCTGCATGAAAAATCTTCCTACATCTTCTCACAGCCATGGTGCAGCCATAATCCCTTATTAGAACATAATATTTGACAAATAATTTCAGCAGCAAAACATATATATATAAATAAAAAAAATCTTCAGTCCATAAAGTTTAACCCAGATCTAAGGTCCAAAGCTATGAGAAATTGAAAGGTGAGTAGAAAAGTGTTGCTTTATTATATCTTCAGTGACAAAAATTGCTTTGTAGATTATATCTACAAAGGACCAAGATAACTTATTGTCCATGGCACTGCTCTCAAAGAATGTCAGAACACAAAGGCACCTTCATTTAACCACTTTATCAACAAATCGCACCAATGGATACCTTTAACTTGCAGTAACTTTAGCTGTTTTTCCTACAAAGTTCTACTGACACTTTGAAAAGTAACTGAAGTGAATAATCAAGTTTGAATGAAGCCTAAACCTTAGAAAAGGAAAATAAATTTGAAAAAGTTTAAAAATAGAATCAGAAGTTAGAGCATTATCCTACCCCCAGGACTAAAAAATATAATAATGTTCATAATCAGTTCTCTGGTTTATCACAAGATTAGATAATGCAAATTTCATATATAGGAATTCCAAGTTAAAAATCCTGCATAAGTCAGTTTTTCTATATTTTCTCTGGTGAATCAGGAGCATCAGGAATGATACAAAACCACCAACTAAGTATTAGTGAAGAATATAACACAATCTTCATACTATACAAGATTCCAAGACATTATGGGAAAAGCCTCATTCCATCCATAAATACAAAAAATACACTAAAACATGCAAAAAGTAAATCTCACTGTTCGATTTTTGCATTTATTGCATCTGTTAGTTTAGAATGGTTTTTTTCTGTTGGATTTGAGAGGAGTTTTCTTGCTAAGGAGGAGTTTTCTTGTGCTAAGAGTTTCTGCTGTTTCTAGATTCAGCAGAAACAACATTTCAGCCTTCTTCATTTTCTTTCATGTAAGAATAGAAAAACTGTTCTCTAACCTGTGTGAAAAAGAGTCAGAAAATTTAAAAAGCAAATGACAAGATGGTTTGGACATTTCATTGAATCTGCAGCTCCATATGAAAAATTTTAATTACTGTAAAGCCTGGCAAAATGTGTTTCCAGAACAGGAGATGCTATAAAGTTGCACCTGTCAACATTTATTATATTCGGCATATTTAGAAGAAAACCACCACAAATTGGATAAGCAGGTTGTCAAAGTATATCTGTGAAAAGACATATTGTTTGATAGAATGTATTCAGTAATTCATGTCTATAGTTTTTGAGGTAAGTAAGATATCTTCAGTGAAATTCCAACATTTGGAATTACCAGGGGGCTGATTTTTTCTTTTTTTCCCTGAATTACTTCAGTAATTCACAATGGTGAAAAAATATGGGCTACCTCTTAAACTATCCCCCAAATGTAAGGAAATACACATCACTTGCAAAATTAAGTCTAAACAGAGCCTAGATCAGGGGTAGACAGTAAATCTATGACACTATTCAGTTACAACTGCAGTAATTAGGTTAATTTTTTTGTTTTTAAGCAGTTGAGCCCTAACTCCAGAAATCAATAGCAGAATCAGTTTTTATTACGTTTCCTGAAGCTCTGGGTAAAGATTAGCTCTTCTGTCATAAATACTCTATCGTTACTTGTTAACACCATTAGAGGATCAGATTTTGAATAGAGATGGACTATGATCATGCAACCAGTTGAGGGGCAATTGCACATGTAGCTGTACTGACTTAAGGGGAACTTTTCTTAAGAACATGTGTGTGTCTTTGCAAACTATTTTACATTTATGAGAAATCCATACTTTTTTCGAATGTGACCTGAGGAACACCACCACAACAGGATCCATGCTTTCTTCTCAGTATATCTCCTCTCAGGTGACAAGAGACGGCAGCATGGGATCTCTGATTGTTCTAGGAGCAGCAGCAGGATAACCAATTATTTTCTACCATCTGCACTTAAAAATGCTACAGCACCAGTAGAATTTCAATAACATTTACTTGAAGGAGAGCACTAGTCCCAGAAGTAGCATTAAACTAAAAAGGAAAGGTGGAAAGCTCAGCCTCTTCACAGCTACTGTTTTCAGGCGTGTGTTGTCTTGTAAGTAACTCACCATTTTCTTATGTAACTTTCATACTATCCAATCACTGTTTCACATTCTTAAAGTCTTCTGCACAATAAGGGGGGGGGGGGTGAAGTAATTCATTTATATTTTTCATGTATGCCTAAACTTAAAGGGACATATTTGAATTACACTTTTTCTTTCTTCCCACCACCTTTCTCTGCCTTTACAACTTTTTCTTGTCATTATTTCAAAAAAAAACTTTAAAAAGTAGTTACAGTTCAGACTCTTACCTACCCCCATTCCCAAGCTTAGCTGCAAATGCATCAGATCACTAGAAGAAGAGGAAAGAACTGGATTTTTAAATTACCTTAAAAGATTTTGAATTCATTTGTGTAAACTTTTACTTCAACCATTTATACAAAGTATTCAGAATCTTAGTTGTAATAGTATCACACTTTCTATGAAAAATGTGTTCCGCAAATATATCCAGGATTGCTTTTTAAAAGACATTCTGCTGCATATTAAAACACATGAATGCAAGAAACAAGAAGTTGTAGCTGTAGATCATAATCTCATTATTTATGAAGTCCTCTGTGATAAAATGCCCACTCTTCCTGGAGTCTGCTGAACCCGCTTGTGAACTTTGTTCAGTTCAACAAGATGCAGCCCGCTGTGAAAGATGAGTAGAACACACTTCATTCACAGTGCAAGTCTTAATCTGTCACTTCTTAAGGCTTCTTATGAATTTTTGTTTTTTCCTCCCTATTTAAGTTGCAGAGAACAGCATTTTGTCTTATTTTTTCCTACAACTTCTCCATACTTCCATTTGGTGTATATTAAATATTTATGTAGCTATGTCATACACGATTTGAGTCAGTGTCTGCTGAACTGTTATATGGCTCATTGACATTATCAAACTGAGCAGATTTCTTATTATCCTGAAAAACACAGACACAAGAGACACCATGTGTGTTTTTAAGTGCCAAATGTAGCTGTAGGAGCCATGTGAGGGCAACAAGACATTCACAGACACTGTAAAACAGAATTATTTTAAGAGGGTTATTTTAAAATGTTTTACTGGATAATAAAAATATACCAAAGGAAAAATATATTTTATCAGTCTGAATGTAAGCCACGGAATATCTGCTACTGTATTAATTTTTCTTTAGAAAATTGATAACTATAATCCACTTCAGTATTTATCTATTTGAATTTTTAAAAAATAACAAGTCACATAGAGCAAAGATTTTTCTCCAAGAGATGCCCCATTGTAGAGGTTATATTTGATTGAGAATGTTCTTAAAATACTGTAATACGTTTCTGTGGCTAGGATTTGGTAGTGGAGGCTGGAGGGGGCTACAAGGGGGTGGCTTCTGTTAGAAGCTGCTAGAAGCTTCTCCGGTCTGGTGAATCCAAAGCCAGGTGGCTCCAGGACAGACTTCCTGCTGCTGGCCACGGCTGACCCAATCAGGAGTAATAATAACACCTCTGTGATAATATATTTAAGAACATAAAGGTACTGCACGGGAAGAATTCCAGCCAGGGAAGAGCAGAGTGAGAACATGGGAACAACAATGTAGACACCCATGTCAGTGCAGAAAGAGGGGCAGGAGGTGCTCCAGGCGCCAGCCCTGAGACCACTGCAGCACATGGAGGACCATCAGGGTGCAGAGACCCACCTGCAGTTCATGGAGGAGCCTATGCTGGAGCAGGTGGATGCAGGAAGGAGGCTGTGACCCCATGGGAGGCCCAAGATGGAGCAGGGTCCTGACGGAGGCCTGCAGCCCATGAATAGAGGAGCCCACGCTGGAGCAGGTCTTTGCTGGGTAGGGCTTGTGGCCCCTGTGGGGGACCCACGGTGGAGCAGCTCATTCGTGAAGGACTGTACTCCATGGAGGAGTGACCCATGGGACAGCAGTTTCGTGAACTGTTGCCCAAGGGATGGACTCACACCAGAGAGGTCTATCAAAGTCTGTCTCCCATGGGAGGGACCCAGCGCAGCGGCAGAAACAACAACTGACTGGACCCCCATTCCCTGTCCCCTGCACCACTGGGTGGGAGGAGGGAGAACGTGTGAGGAAGGAGAGGTGGGGGAAAGGTGTTTTTAAGATTATTTTACTTCTCACTCTTTTGCTCTGATCCCATTAGTAATAAATTTAAGTAATATCCCCACTTTGAGTCTGTTTGGCCCATAGAGGTACTCAGTAAGTGGTGTCTCCTAGCTCTTATCTCATGAATCCTTCACTGTTTTTTTTATCTTTCCTATGTCCAGTTGCAGAGGGGAGTGAGAGAGCGGCTGTAGTGAGTTTACAAGATTTTTAGTGGTGCCTGGTGATTTTGCCTCCCCAGTTTTCAGTTCTTGAGGTGATATGATTGTCTTTCATGGCATAATCAAAATTTGCTTCTTTGGGGTGTCTCAAGAAGCATAGAATGAAGCATCTCAAATTATCTACCACTTCAAAAATTCTTAGCTATAACATATTGCTGATTAAGTATTTTTTTAATATGTAATCAGAGAGAATACTTTTAAAATACTTAAATTTAGAGAAGAGCCTTTGAAAGTGTGGCATTAGTGGAACAGAGAGTTTGTCTCTTTCGGAAAACAGCTAGTGTCCATCAAGAATACCAATTTTCTTATTCTTTTCTCAAACATAATGTAATTCCACAATCATATACAAGCTTGAAGCTCCCAATGGAGTTGACATATATCTGACTTTAGCCTGAGGGTAGCAATGCATTTGACATGTTGATGGCAGCCACGGGGATACTAACAGAAATGAAAGCACTTCTGAGTCTTAGGATACACAGTTCAACATCGTTAACAGAAGTCACTATCTCAAAGTCTTCCCTTAAAAACTTGTCACACCCTTTTCAGGTACTAGGTACTGACAAGCAAGACAAGAGCAGCTTGTTTCATCTTCTCAGTTAGTGATTCATGTTGGTAAATCTGAAATCTGGGGGAAAATAAAAGTCCCCAAAGGCTCTGTCTTACCTTTCTCCAACCTACCTTGGATTTTTTGTGTTCTTTATTGTTCCCACCCAACTAACCTCCACTGTCCTCTCATTACTCTTTTTTTTCATACAGCATTTTTCTGAGAAATTATGGGACATGTAAGTCTTCACATAATCCAGCATTTCTGTTCTGAGTATTTTTTTCTGTAGAACACTGAGGAGCCAGAAGCATCTAGGTTTATCCTGAAGTGGCAAGACTGCTGTTTTCCTCATGCTGGAATGGAGGAGGGTTACAGTGCTGGGGGCCCACCTGCTTCCAAGCTCTTCAGCTCCTCTGCTCCCTCCCATGCCAGCGTAGTCCAGACATGCCACTTCAGCCTCACATGCCATTACAGCTTAACCAGGTCCATCTTGGCATAAACAACTGTAGCAGCAAAATCTTCCTAATTAGAATTACTTTTGCCCTGACTCAGAAAGTGCTGGCACGTCATGACTCAATGCAGTCTGTGAGTTAGAAGATAAAAATGCTATAAAACAATGTTACTACGTTTGAGAACTTCCTCTGCTATACTTCTGGAAATTTCACTCCTGCTTTGAAAGCCTGACCTTGCATCCCTTGAAGGAACTGATATTCCCCAGTCCTTAACTTCACAGGCAGCAATCAAGATGAAGCTTTTGTGAAGGTCGCTGTATGTCAGTGTCACATAGCTTAATATACTTATCAAAGATAATCTGATGTTCAGTAGATTTCTGGTGTCACACTGCATCTATAAGAAAACCTGAATTTCATAAACCTGCTTATTGGACATACCTTCCCCTAAAAAACTTTTTTTTTAATTATTAATTTTTAAGAGTATGGCTTCTATCCTGTTTCATTCAGTTACAGAGAGCCAAGAAGTCAAATCCATGTACAAGGCATAAGATCAGAAACATGCATGGGGATATACCAGTGCTGTAAGGAATAATTTTTAATGCTTTTAAAGAAGGTTCCTCTGCTGTTTTTAGAGTTCATGAGACGGTGGAGACACACAAAACTTTTAAAGGACGTATTTTTAAAATGATACTTCTAAGTGCACATAAGCAACTCTTCTGAAATAAAAAACTGTATGTCAGCATAGAATTGTATTAACATTGCTGAACAACAACAACCAACAACAACAAAACCAAAACCAAAAAAACATCCAAAACCCAGTTTCTCACTCTCTTGATTTCAGGCTAAATAATGTTACTTTATGAAAAAGTCTTCATGCAATTCAACTAAAACCTGTTCCACAGAAAGGTTTTGATCCAGTACAGCATAGAAAACATGTTCAGAACTACTTAGCAAGTGAGTAGTCCAACTAAAGCTGGCAAAAATCTGTATCCATTCAAATATTTTACTAGATTATAAACCTAAACCACATAGAAAAATGGCAAAATAGAATATTTGCTGTCATCAGCATGAACAAACCTTGCAATATCATCTCAACTCTTGCAGGTATAAAATGTGCTGGGATATCAAAAAGCAGAAAGCTACTAGACCGCTGAAGAGTTGCTTTATTTGCAGCTTCACGAGTGATGAAATATGGACTGACATGTACAATTCCAATTCCAGCAGTTTCCTTTCTTTCTGGCATATTTGGTTGGTTTTGTTTGGGCTACAAGTTTTTCTACATTGTGTACAATGTGATTTCAATAAACAAACAAACTTACTGCAAAATATTTCTAGTGTCAGACTTATTCCTCTCTCTAGATGTATTTTGCACTTGCAAAATGGACTTTCCTGTCTGCATTAGGAAATCTTGTATTTTATCCACAAAACAGGTAGAATAATGTAAACTATCTCTCCAGTCTCCCCTAAATGGGCTTTTATTTTAATATATTGAAAAAACTATGATGATGATTCCTTTTTTTTCCACTTACAGCATATTTAGCATATGAATTACCTTTTCAAAGTACCAAGTTGCTTAACAGAAATTCTAAATGAGCACTATGTGGATATTTCTAGGTGAGCCTGTTCTCACAGGAGCACTTAAGACAAAAACCTCAATAGATAGAGCACTAAGACCTCATTAAAGTTTTCTTCATCTTGTAATTTATTACTTTGTTAATTACATGCCAATCTGAAACTTAGACAATTGTACTTTCTGATTAATCCTTAAAAAAATCCACCAAAACAAAAAGTATCAATCTTCTGCTCAATTTGACTGCTTGTATTTAGCTAATAAGTAAATTTTTAGATGTTTCCAGAGAAAATTCTTGTCTGTTTTGCCCAGACTACATTTTGTGTTATTATCTGTGAACACCTGAAATTCCAGTTTATTCATTCCAGTGATACGTCTAGAAGTAGATTTGTAACAGAATTTTGTCCTTGAAGCACAACACAATTCTCAGGGAAGCCAGCTGCAAATGATAGTTATGGAAGTTTGATAGTTTTGCCACATTTCTACAGGTCACTGAAGATATGCCTGAATTATGCTACATCAGATCAGTTTGAGGTCATTCATTCCCATTGGACTTTGCGCTGTGTACTTACCAGATGTTTCTAATACATTATTTAAATTGTAGTGTCTAGAAAGTCCAGCATGTCCAGGGGCAATATAATATCTCTAGATTTATCCTATTTGGTATGAAAGCATTCACCGCATTGGATGGCTTTCTATCACACTGCTGCTCTCTCTCACACAAAGGTTCTCCTCATATACCATTCTCCTACACGTGGGGAATAAGTCCAGAATTAGCCTTTTAAATATTAGTTTTCAAGTATCTTGCTGGGCCTAACTTCAGCAAAATGAACAAAATATGCTTTCCAGTATATTTTTCCTCACTGTTTTCACTGGAGAGTAGCAACATTTTCCTCATTTGAAATCCTGTGTTTCTTCATCAAAAGCTATTGCTATACTGTTTAAATAGCAGTTAGCTTTAGTTCATCGTATCTTCTCTCTGAAGTTTATACTATTTCTTGTCTTTTTGTGTGTGTGTGTGGGGGGGTGTTTTATTTTTTAACTGACATTATTTTTTTTCCCCTTAGATGGTTACTTCTATTGCCTTGCCCTTCCCTGATGCAGTTAAAAACCCCCAACATTTACTGATCATCTCAGATGACATACACCTGGCAGCAGTCACTTCAAAGAAACTGCATCATAAATGAAGCAGAACAGCTGGGTCTAGCAACATAAATAGAAACAGAGCATATGTATATACAACACAAAGCAAAAACAAACCCCCAATCACAATCCTTTCATGTATTCAGTACGGCAATATGTTTGAATAAAAAAGACCATTAGTGTTTCATCACTAATGTTGTCAGAGCCTTTCATGAGAAACAAGCCTAGAAGAGTTTCTGTGCAGCAACCATACCAATAGAGCTGGCAAAATAATTATTGGAAGCTGCTGATCTTGAAATTGCAAGCCTGGGAACAGGAAGCAGCAAAATGATTGATCTTCTTTATTAATGGTGACAGAGATATTGTTTTAATGCATCTTATCTTTATCCTAACCTTGGGATGTAGTACAGTAGTCACAAGGAGCATTCACTGTAACTGTATCATAAAATGTATATTATATTAGTGACATATAAGGTCAAGTACTAAAGATGCATAGTATAATAATACAGCCAATATATCAGAAGACAAGTTAATGTATGCCTTTTATTTTTGTCTACACTATTTCATAAAACCAATTTCCATTTTCATGCACATGATGAATTGCACATTCTAAAAGCCTTTTGACAACATTAGGAGCATCTCTTCTTACTTTCTGGGAATTAGGGAAAAATTTGATTACTTCTTTATTTAAAAATATAACTCCTGACTGCAAGTGCTATGTTTCTTTTAAATGGTGTCCTGATAAAAAAAGATGTTATGTTTGTTTTCCTTGAGAAATGCGAGTATATTAAAAATTATTTCTCCAAAACTAGTAATAAATTACTACAGCTTATTACTTATTTACTGTGTGAAATATTTTTCTTAGCAGAACAGAGTGTCTCACTCTTAAATACAAATAAAACAACAATAAGAGCATGCAAATTGCTGGACCTCTTAACCCACATCTGCATCATACTCACTGGTGCTGCAGATAAGAATCAGCACTGCCAGCTCCCCAGAGTTTTCCTCTGTGTAGCATGTGTGGCAGGCACTTGGCCTTCTGGTTCTCTGAAATGCAGCTTTATCCAACTTCACTTGCATGTGCAAATGGAGTACAAACTATGAAAAGCTCACTACAACACTTTATTTTCCCCAATACTGAAAGACATAGAGCCACAACTTCTTTAATAATTAAACAAAGCTGGCAGGATCAAGGACTCACTGTATCTAAGGTCCAAGTGTGAAACTGAACTGTTTTCAGACATGTCAACTATGCGCCTTTTACTTTGAGTGTCCTTCTTGTGAAATGGAGTGTGAGTGACCTATCAGAGACATCCTGAAGAACAGATTAAGGAGAACATGTGGGTCAGGAGGAATTATATACATATGAGAAACTACAGCCAGATCAAAGTCCTCAAATAATTAACATCCTCTACTGAATGATACCACAGAAATCAAAATCCTGAGTTCTTAAGCCTAGAACAAAAATAACCTAAAGGAAAAAGTTTATACCCTTAACTTCTTCGTATAAATGCAATTCTGTCCTACTATTCCTACAAGTATTATTTACACTGGAATTATACTGTTGCTTTCCTTCCCTCTTCCCATTTCTCTTTTAATATCTCTTAGTTTCAAAGTAAATAAAGGCACCAAATATGTTTATCCACAGCAAAGGAAGTTTGTAAACTTTGATTTTTCAGTGCCACCATTGTTAATGACTTTTGTACACATACATGGATGAACAAAAAAGGATTTAAGATGTCTCTTACTTTACCCTTTGAATCTGTAGTGCAGGAATGGGAAAAATTTCTAGTGTAAGATTCTTACGGAACATACATGTTTCACACCATCCAGTTAGTAGCCAGGTATGTCATAATGCCATCTCTTTACTTCTCTTTAAGCATAAAATCATGATTAAAGCCACTTTCTAAAATACACTGAAAATCTAGGAGGCTGTTACAGTATACTATTCTTTGTAAGTTTTATAAAATTAATTACCTTTCTCTCTCCTTTTGCTCTCTCAAAACATCTCTTTTTCTATAATTCTGCAATAATACTTCAGAAACTCTCACACAGGATACTAAACTAATCTGTGAACTTTTCAGAAGGAGATGCTAGTCTGTTCACAACAGTATATATATAACTAAGGAATGCTTAATATAAATCACTGAAATTCTATCAACATAACTGTATGAAGATCAGATTGAGCTCTTGATCTTGTTCCATTCACATTCTGAGCAAATAAATTATTATGTAAACAAATTAGGGAACAAGAAACATTGTCCCCCAGTGCCACATTTATTTGAATGAACATGTGTATTTACAGAGTGCATAGCCACAGATTAGACAAATCTCAAAGATACCAGTTTGGTAGCTTAGTTTGCTTTGTTCTGTTTCAACTGGGATTTGCTTCCTCCCACTGAAGTGATGCTGCTTCTGTAGCACAGAAAGGAATCCAGGTGCACAACATTCAACTTTTCAGGGCACAAATACCTGTGTAGCAAATCTGTTAGGTATTCTACTTAACTAAGTATTTATTTCTCTACAAGAACATAAGATCTTAAAATTGCTTGTGTTACTCAAATGAATAAATGTGACACCAAAAGACTATTTGGCATTTGGCTCAGACTCATTGCCAAGTCATCTTGGGAGAAAAATCGTGGTGGTATTTTCACTTTTTTTGTAGAAATTCTGAAGCCCTTTCTGTGTTCTGAAGTGAATACAAAGGCTATTATTCCATGTCTCATTACAGAGCAGATAGGAAAAGACTTAGTTCCTCATCTTGCCAGACCTCTCCTTGTTCGTCTCCATTCAGAGGAGTTTCTACGTTGGCCAATGCATCAGTCTCCCAGCTTCATATAGCTGGGATGATAGTGTGAAAAATGAGATCCTCTTTTTTTTTACTTCTCCCCTCCCCATAAAAAACTTCAAGATAATGGAGGAGACGGTGCACAGCACTGCATATCACCCAGGAGCATATGCGATGCTCATTTTGTCAGCAAAGACCAGACTACCTGAGACAGAAGAAATCACCTTATGTATATTCCAGTGTGAAGCTGTTCCACGTGGGTGAGTGGTATTTATGGTCCTTACATATGTGGGATGCCTGTAAAATGCTTTAAGAGCAAGAAGATTCAGCTGCAGGACCTAAGCAGGGAATGAGTGTAAATATGAGGAAGATATATGATTTTGAAAAAAAAAAAAAAAAAAGAATTCTGAGAGCCTCTAGGTTTTTAATTTTGCATTTATTTGCACACACCTTTACACCCAGAGAGGGAAGCAATATCACTCTATATAATAACCATTTCAAGTAGGGGAATATTTCCTCACCAACAGAGCGCCAAGCTGAACTAACATCTAACTTCTAGCAGGGGCATTAAAAACTAGTTTAGCTGGAATAATTGAAATTACAATTTTTACATCAAATATTTTTAATAAAAATAATGGTCCTCAGAAGGAATTGGCACTAAACATACCTTTGCTATGCTTAGTTGTACGTCACTCCTGCATAGTACTAGTTGTCAATTATTAGGGCTGTGATAGTAACTCTAAAAGGTAACAACTGTTAGGATGTTCTTACTGTTCTGAATAGCCTACAAATTATCATCAGGTACCTTCTTTCATCTTATGGCTCTGAAATATGTACACATAAATAAAAGATGGGTCAAACCCTCCTTGTACTCCCTATTAGCCTCGTTTTCAGCCAGGGGAAGTAAATCATATATATTACATAACTCCAAAACACATTGAAAAAAGTTCTTACTCATTTAGGCCCCATTTATGTTTAAAAGAGTCAGGCTTAAGCACAGGTTATAGAGATAGTGATCAAACAAGAAACATGCATAAGGGAAACATTAGAAAGAAGAAAGTATGTGAACAGCTGAGCGACTTACTCCAAAGGAGGAAAGCAGATCTGAGAGTAACACAAGACTCAGAATTGAGAATACTTTTGTTCATTTTTGTGTATAAGGTGATCTGAAAGAGCTGCAGCATGACAAGATGGTAAAACATGCCTAGCAAACAAAAGCAAGTTCTGAAGGGGGGCAGTACCTCCCAACAAAAGAGAAAACAAACACAGACTCCTCCAGGCTCTAGAAATATGGGCAGGGAGAAAAATATTTCTAAGATAGGCTAGTGATTAGGGCAAAACCGGTATGAATATGAATATCTACTGCGGACCAAAATAAAAACTATACTATGGCATGTCTGGTCAGAGAACTTTTTATTTAATTTTTATCTAACTTCAGCACTATGTTACATTTTTCTTTTTCTTTTATCTACACACACAAAAAAATCTCTTCCTCAATATATGAAACTGTCAGTGTGTTCTTCATATATTTGTATTCTTTTTAAAATAAATGGAATCTTTTGTGATACAGCTTGTAACAAAATAGTAAGTAAACTTCCTTAGTTCAAATGTTTTTACTATTGATACTTGAATATAATCCCATAGTTAAGCACATGTTTATGCAATTCTAATTTCTTGACTGCCATACAGTCCTTCATGCAACAATATTTATTCTATGTACTGTCTTAGACCTCAGCAATGGGTGTATTTGTGAACTGTTTATTGTAAAAGCAATTCTTAGAACCCAGCCTTTCTGTCTCCAGTCTTAATGACAGCTGCCAAATATGTAAAACTCTCCTAGTATCGATTATATATTAAGTCGAGGTGTTATCATATGGCAGTCAATGAGCCTTCCAATACTTGCAGTTATTTCAGGTTGAGCCACATTTCTGTATCCAGGCAGTTACTTCTTAAATGCAATAATCTTTTACGTGTTCTCTTTCAAGATTCGTCAAAGAGCTTCTCTGCTCCAAGTAAGTGCCAGAAAATAAAATTCCATCCTTCTTTAGAAAGAGAAAACATGAAATGTGTGCAATACTGCAGCCTCTTTTTGTTTTCTTTAACTTTTTAAAGAACCCTTGCCCTCGAGTGTTAATTGCATTTCCATTAAGAAACATGCACAACTTGCTATTATACCTGCCAGCCTTTAGCTGTCACGATCAGAAATGAAGACTAATGCTAATTATAGCATTTTAAAAACAGTGGAACACTGCCACAGACATTAGCTGATAAGGAAAGCAATTTTAACTTGAAAGACAGGCTTTTATTGTATGGAATGGATAATACAAGTGCGATCAGATTCTGATGTTGATTAGTTGCTCTCCATTCAAATTTTTGCAGAGGCAGCATAAAAACCTAATTTGAAGATGCAATAGTTTATCTTAGAGAAGAAAACAGCTGGATTGAAGCATGGTCCTGGTAGGCTTAGATTCTAGACCCTAAAACAGTCTTGGTCTTTTATATATTTTTATTTTAGAGAAATAAAGTCTCCAAAAACTGACTATAATTATAGGCAACACAAAGAATAAACTCTAGTCTGCAAACAGTCTGAAACAATACAAAAAACCCCACAGGAGAATGAATTTCTCTATTAAAAAAACCTATGGACTGTTAATTCAAAGACCAAACTCCTCATTTAGGTTATGGAACAGGGAGGGGGAAAACAAAAGAAGAAACAAGGCAAATGTCTCCAAATGAACAAATACACATTTAATTTTCTAGATGTAGAGGGCTTCATCACACATACAGGTTCCAAAGACTGAGTAAAGGAATTTGGCATTCCCCTTTGTCTGCCATCAAAGGGAGAGGGAATGGTTACAGCTGTGATGCTTTCCCTGACAGTCCTGAACTTATGGTTACTCCCAATCCAAACTGAAGGATAGTAAGACTCCTGGATGGCTTATATGGCTTTAATACCATGAACAGACCTAAACACTATTTGCTTTAGTTTGTGCCAAAACTGCATGCATGAGGTAAGTTATATGAACTGGCCAAGTCCTACCTTAAGCTCTTATTACTACGTAAAATAGCTGATAATTTTAAGTTACTTATGAGACTGTAAGACTAACAGGCTAGATTTTCATATTATCATAATTTTAGTTACAAGTCCTTGTAGGTAAAAGAAACACTAGACACCAAAACTTAAAAAGTAATAGAGCAAAAGCTCTTAGTCCTATTCTAGTCTAATCTAATTAAACTAGAATGCCCTTGTGCAGAAGTCTGGGCAGCAAAAGGGGAGCAGGAATGGGAAAAAGAACAGAAGGCAGTCTGGGTGTTAGCTACATTTGCTCACTTTCACTTTTTAATAAAAGCTACATTTGCCCACTCTTACTTTTCAAAGAACAATGCAGAGTTAAAGCAAATCAACAGTGCAAGCATGAAACAACATTAATGTAAAATTTATAGCACAAGTCTAACACCTCTGGAAATAAATCAGTTATGAAGCAAATAAACTTTGAAGCCTTGAGTACAATCTAATAAAGAATATAGAAACCCAAACCAGTGGCATATCTAAATTTTTTAGCTTTCAACTTAACTCCAGCCAGACGTAAGAACTCAGGCATTACCATTTAAGCTGTACTGAAAGTTTGTTTTTAAATGAACAGTTGCATACTTTATTTCTTAAGTTCAAAGTTCAACCACTAGGACAGAAAAAATATGTTTGAACTTTGATATGTTCCTTACCAAAGGTTCTCTTTGTCAAAATGCAGTGGTATAGTGAAATTCTCTAGTGGAACATCTCCAAATCGTATAATAAATTATTGCAACAACTCTTAAAAAGCAGCTAAGTTAAATACTTTTTAAACATTATTTTTCTTGGGACAAAGTTACTGTCCTCTCATAAACACAATCCCATTTTGAGCCTGCCACATGCCACAAAACGTTCTTATGATGAGGAATTTCCATTTGAATTCAACTAAGTTGTTGTAATATGTCTAGATGAATATATCCTTTTGTGAACACACAATTAGAATGTTTTCAGGTCGTAATTCCAACATGTTACTGTCATTCTTTAAAGACATCTTAAAATGAGCAATATGTTCCAAGTTCATCACTGCATAATGAAAAGAGAAAAAGCTTCAGAAACACTGGATTCTAGAGAACATAATTGCTCAAGGAACAGAGTTGGTCACAGAAAACATTGCATATGTTGCAGAAAATACCACACAGCATTTACATCTCAATTAGGCTAAACTAAAATGACTACTGCTTTTTCAAAACCGCACAAATCAATCAGAATTTCTTTAAAATCAGATTTCTGTCATGTCAGCTACATGTACGCTGAGAATTAAAAGACTATTAAGAATTGCTTTAACCAAGGACTGATTAAAGAATCCAGGAGCATTACAGTTTGAGAGACTAAACTATGGATAGCTGAAGTAAAAGACAAACTGTAAGGCATATTATTCTTCTAGAAATACAAAGAGTAGTTAGAAATAAAAACTCTTCGAGAAGAATAATTGACCAACCTTCAGCAGTTTACTGCTATTTAGAAGTTTATTGCTTCATTCCTTGTAGATTAAGGAGATTAACATTGTTTCCTTTCAAAAAAAAACCCAAACCTGTTTATTTACTAAGTAATCATTCTTTCAATCAATACTAGTAGCAGAAGCTTTTTCCTCAAGGAAAGCAAAACAAAACAAACCTTAATCAATTTTTATATTCCCGTAAACAATCTTTCGAAGTTTTTTTCATATAAAAACAATTTTTTCCATCAGAATTTGGGTATTCTAACTAAATGCTTTATCTTTTATTTCCATTTGGAAATCAATGGTAACTACTAAGAATTCCTATTTTTCTTGAAGAAAATCTCAATGTTATAAAGAAACCATTTTCTAACTTAAAATACTTTGGTTTTCTTCTGTTAATTGTCAATCCTATAAGTCCTACCCAACACCTGTTGGTTTTTGCAAACCTTTTCCGTGCCAGAAATGTGTAGTTTCATTTTGAGCGTAACCTCCTTTGACCTTCATATACTAACAGAAATAAAAAAGATTGTGTATCTATATGTCTTATACTTTTGAACACAGTCATAGAATCACTGAGGTTGGAAAAGACCTCCAAGATCATCAAGTCCACCCTTTGACCAAGCAGCATCATGCCCCCTAACTATACCACAAAGTGCCCCACCTACTCTGAACACATCCAAGAATGGTGACTCCATCACCTCCCAGTGAGCCTGAAGCTTTTAAATAATTGTAAAAGTCAAGCTATTTGTATGTCTAGTACTTTTAGCATTGTTCCAAGTGGTGTTTGAAAGATTTCTTGTCATATATGACATGAGGTTAGTTTATATTGAGGATATTTTTTTTCCTAGAGAATCTAACACAATTTATAGAAGAAAATATTGTAAGGTTTATTTACCATGGATCATTCCTAGTCATTACTTGGTTAAATTTTTTTTGGGGGAAAAAAAAAAGTAGTTGCTCAAGGTATATCTGTTTTCTGTCAATAACTACTTACAATATTGGTTTGGGGGTGGGGTGAGGGGGTAAGTCAATGTTTTTGTACAACTTGTACTAACAGCTGTCCCCAAGACTTAATTCTGCAAGCTCTGCTCTGTGCATCGTGCTCTTCCCAAGCTCTCTACAGGCACCCTACACTCTTTAGGCAGAGTATTCATTAAAACTAACTTCCTCCATATTCCTAAATTTGAATGATAATTAAAAAAAAATCCTACAACAACTTATATTCCTGTTTTTGCTGCACTTTCAGTAAACTGGCTTTTAATCTATGAGATCCAGAGGACAATAGTACTCCACTCTGTTCTGGAGAAAGAACAACCAGGGATGCCCTAGCTGAATACTAAAAGTTAAACAGCTGAAGTTCCCAGATTATGGATATTCAAGGGAATTAAATTGTTTTTTTCCCTTACAGATTAAACATAGAGTAAATTTAAAAAACTCAGTGTTGAGAGTCCAAATTTGAATTAGAAATACATAGTTATCTCCTACTACCTGTAGTATAGCCTTTCCCTAGGGGAAAGGAAAGGAAGGGGAAACAAAGCAAAACTGCCCCATAAAAATATATTAGCTCCCACACCACCAGTAATTGAAAAGTAGACTAAGGAAAAAGAAAATAGTTGCTCAACAATGCTGCTTAAAGCAAATGGCAGATTGGGCCTTCTATCTCCTTGAAGTTCTTGTTACCTTTAATTTTGGTTTTCACATATAGCCTTTATTGTCTTATTAGCTACTCACACCATGGCAGTGAAGTTCCACCTGTTGTTCTGAACAGATATTGGACATAAACAGCAGGAGTGTGAATATGTAAATGAAATGTGAATATGTAAAATTTCTGGGCATGCTGATACTTCAGAAAAGAATCAGCAATCCCATACCGGAAATCTAACTGCTGTCCTTTCCTTGAACGTGTTAAAAAACCCACAAACAACAAAACAACAAAATACATAAACTCACAGTTTTGTAAGTTCCTGATGCTTTTCTACAATAGTATCTGCAATAGTGATTTGTCACCTGTGTGGGCTGAACATGATAAATTGCTTGCTTGCTAAAATTCAAGATTACTGACAAGGAATTTGGCCTCAGGACATTGTTTATTTCCTAACAAAGCTTTAGAAGGCCTTTGTATGTGCTTTGTCAATCAAATATGGGCCAGGAAATCACTGTGCTGGATACTAATGAAGAGACTAACTAATCCTTTGAATGGAATGCGTGCAGCATCCCCCAATTACATATCCACCACCTTTGTGTCACTTGAACTTGAGCTCCTAAATTGCACACATAACTCTGTCATCCAAGGCCCAACCTCATTCCCTTTCTCATAAAAAATCCTCTTTTACATCAATGGTAACCTCTGTGGAAAGACAAGAACTTCAGGTAATAGTTATCCATATCTATGATTTTTGTTGCAGTATCTGCTAGCTGAAAGTTGAGGTGACAGAAGATTTTCATACCTGTTTGGAGTATGTTCCTGATTAATTTGAACACAGATAAGCATCACTAAAGCCTTGCAATAATCTTGCCATGAAAACTTAGTCCTATGCATCTGAAACAGATATTATAAAGACTCATGAAACAGCAAAACTATGCAATAATCTACAGAAGAGTAGCAAATATATAAAAGATATTGGCACGTGGCCTCCAAAGCATCCTGCAAAACACCTCAAGATACCAGAGTTCAGGATACATGAGGGAGAGCAGGGGAGAGAGAATCTGTACCACTGATGTGTCTTCAGACTAAAAATAAATCCATTTTCAGAAACTGAAGGAGTGTTGATTGAGCTTCAATGAAGGTATTTTTTATTTTAATAACTTTCAAAGGTTTTTCAAAGCTATAATGGCTAAGTATCTCACAGTCTATCACAGAAGATTACTCATATTACTCTTAACCACCTGGCTCTACAGAGTGAAGCAAAAGAGAAGAGAAGCATTCTTCACCACATGGAGGGGCTGGATTATTGGCAATTAAGCAAAAAACAAGTAAATCAGTAGAATGGTTGAAATCATGAATAACACAAACTATTAAATGAAAAAAAAAAAAGCATAATGGAAAACAGGGCTTGGCAACAAGAAGCGTTTTTAAACAAGACTGAGATTGTGGACCGCACCAGTTTATCACCGGTTTTTGCAACATGCATAAGAAACACGATAGAGGATGACAGATCTACTAGAGGAATTACAGATACAGACAAAAATTAAGACTAGATCTCAGCAGTTGGATGAAGAAAAAGTAAGACACATTCACACACACACACTGTTTTAAAAAAACGAAAAGAGAAAAACTCAACCAGAAAGTTTTGACCGTGGTCTGTGTGTATGCCTGGACAGAAAGAATGGTGTCTAAGCTGTGTAACTAAACTATAGACTTGGGCCAGCTGCAAAGGAGGTCAGTGTGGTCAGGACAGTACAGGAAAGAGCAAAGATAAAAAGTTATGTTGCTGTCTTGATAGAGAGGCAACACTCTACAGACAGAACAAAGTCTTTATTATGATCTATGACTGAAGAAGATTCCTTTACAATAAAAGAAGTCAGTGGACAGGGTGATGTGCCTTAGCTGCAATAGCTCTTTAGTAAACTACAGTAGAGCCTGGTATTATGAATCTCATGCCTCAGGAACACTTACATTAATGGTGTGAAATGTCAAATAGCTATCTGCCAGGTGTGAACCATTAGGTCTCTGTTATTTGGTGCACTCTGATACATCCATTTGATGCAGGGTGCAAATGTAATCAACTTTGATTATGATGTGCTGCTGTGGGCACTTTGAGATAGGCCGATTTATTTTTAGATGACTGAATCTCTTGAACCATTGAGCTCTCTTGCTGAAAATCACTGTGTAACTAGTACTGGAGGACCATTGATACATAACTATTACGTGTTATTTCTACAGAGCAGGCCTAAAACTGGCAGTGTTGATGTGCTTCAATTTTTCTGAGGGCTTCACTTGAATAGTTTTATAGTCATACAGGATGGGTAATTTATTAATTTACATAGTGCATCTGACCATTAAATATATCCAAAGAAAAGGAAGGGGAATTGATGTAAGTTGTTATGGACAGAACGAATTCCTGCATAGATCAACAGATAACAGTTTTACTGACAATTCTATTGGCTTTATTTTGAAAGGAACTTGCAGCATTTTTAATAAAAACATCACACCTGCTTTGTGGATTACATAAGCAAATTTTGCTGTCCACTAACTAGCTCATTAACTCTCACTAGCAGACTCCACACTAAGCTGTGAACAGAAGACTTATGGTGTTGCAGAGTGTGCTGAAATTACTCTCTGCCAGCTGCCACCATCCCCCATGCAGCAACCTGTGAGTTGGGTCACAGGAGAAAATGGCAAGCAGATAGTTTTGAAATCACTGCAAGACACCAATTTTTCAGCTTGGGTATCAACAATAACCAAATGTCCAGCACACAGTTGGATAAACACATCATGTGGTAGGTGAGCAATTGGCTTACGGGTACAGCACAGAGGGTAATAGGGAATGGGGTAAAATCAGACTGGTGACTTGTCACTAGTGGGGTTCCACAAGCCTCCATCTTAAGCCCTGTGCTCTTCAACATCTTCGTAAATGACTTGGATGTGGGACTGGAAGGGATACTAAGCAAGTTTGCAGATGACACAGTACTCTGAGGAGCTGTTGACTCCCTCAAAGGAAGGCAGACCCTGTAGAGAGACCTCGACAAATGAGAGGACTGGGCAGTCACCAACCATATGAAGTTCAACAAGGGGAAGTACCGGATTTTGCACCTGGGATGGGGCAACCCTGGATATGTGTACAGACTGGGGAATGAGAGGCTGAAAAGTGGTGCCTTGGAAAGGGACCTGGAGGTCCTGACCACTGGCAAGTTGAATATGAGTCAGCAGTGCCCTGGCAGCCAGGAGGGCCAACTGTGTCCTGGGGGGCATCAGGCAAAGCATCGCCAGGGAGGGAGGGGATTCTACTGCTCTGCTCTACACTGGTGCAGGCTCACCTTGAATATTGTGTGCAGTTTTGGGCACCCAATATAAGAAAGATATTAAGCTCTTAGAGAGTGTCCAAAGGAGGGCAGTGAAGATGGTGAAGGGCCTTGGGGGAAAGCTGTATGAGGAGCAGCTGAGGGCACTTGGTGTGTCCAGCCTGGAGAAGAGACTGAGGGGAGACCTCACTGCAGTCTACAACTTCCTCATGAGGGAATGAGAAGGGTAAGTCACTGATATCTTCTATGGTGACCAGTGACAGGACCTGAGGGAATGGCCTGAAGTTGCATCAGGGGCAGTTTAGGCTGAATATTAGGAAAAGGTTCTTCACCCAGAGGATTTTTGGGCACTGGAACAGGGTCCCAAGGGAAATAGTCACGGCACCAAGTCTGACAGAGCTCAAGAAGCTTTTGGACAATACTCTCAGGCACACGGTGTGACTCTTGAGGATGGTCCTGTGCAGGGCCAGGAGCTGGACCTGATGATCCTCATGAGTAGTTTCCAACTCAGCATATTCTGTGATTCTGTGACATAAACTGCCTATGGCCATAAGCTCATCCCACACCCTTGGCTTTCAAGGTAGACCTACTCTTAGACAAAAAGGAGTTGGAGACCCATCGCTATCTGTTCTTTGAGCCCTCCCCTGTTCTGTGCAGCAGAACTACAACAGGTACAAGTGCCATTATGTAGGGAGACAAAAATTCCTGCAGGTTGAAGGTCACTGTATAAAATACTTACAGATGTCCAAGAATGAGTTCACCAAAACAATCTAAGGCTTACTTTCATCTTGCTCGACTTTTCTATAGCCCACATTTCAGATCAGTCTTTCTGATGCCTTTCACAGGATAAACACAACTGTGCTTGGTAGAACATGCTGTTAGGAAAATTTATATCACCGAAAGCCACCTCAACCACAATAAAAAGATTACATTAGTACTAAGCAGAAGAGTACAGAAATTGTTTTTTATCCTTTCATTATTGACTGGGTTTCTTCTACTCTTTACTACAGTCAGCTTGCCTTTGTTATTCTCACTGTGACACTAGCCATGGCTTTGTCCAAGTGCTACGATGAAACAACAAACTAAATGAACATGCTCCAAGACCTCTCAGAAACCATACCCAGAATATGGAAACAAAAAAAAGTGGTATGGTAAAAACCTCAGTGCCAGAAGCTACCCAACAAAATTTTCATATATTCACTGACATAAATTTCTCAGCAACTGTTTTCTTTCCCCTTTGAGGAGGATGCTGTGGGAATCTGCTTTCCCCTAAATATGTAACTGTAGAGACTGCTGTTTAACAACTATTTCTTAACTTTCTTGTCTTTTTTTGCATCTAGCTCACCTCTCAAGAGGATTCCCCTACATTTTTTTTGGGGGGGGGGAAATAGTAGTAACAGCTTTTTAAACAGGTTTCAGATGTTTAGTCTGTTTCTAATTCTTAAATCTCACATTTTTAAACCAATTAAATAGCCACCCTGAGGTAGTTATTTTGGTTCAGTTATTAATTCCTTCTAGATCAGGTCTGTGGGCAGGGTCTTTGGGATTTACCATAAATTGTCTGCTATTCTTTTTCAGGTCAGCTCACATTTTATTTGCAGTAACCCCAGTGTTTCAGATAGTGGAAGTAGATTAGTGTTATGAAAAACAAAACTATTTGAACACTTAGTCTGCCCCCTTCAAGAAAGACTGCCCTTTACCCTGTGTAAAGGGAAACCAGTGTCCCAGTTAATCTTAGTCTGAGGAAGTAGCTTAATTGGACAGCTGACACTTCCTGAAAAAAATAATATCTAGCTGACAGCATCATCCTCCAGCTCAATGTTCCAAGCTGTTATTAATTTTAATAGTTTCAGAGTTTAGGATGATCCAAGTTTTCATCCTAATCCTGAGATATAACAAGAGAGATGGAAATTTTTTTAACACATCACCATTCACTTTCTCCTAGTTATGCGTTTCTTGGAAAGCTGTAACTGCAAGATTTCAAGTTTATCTGCTCTGACGGCCAACAAGCAGCAGCTTCCTCAGGCAAACTAAAAGCACATCTGCAGACCTGCATCAACCACTGTTGCAGCTGGCTGCCTGGTACTTTCTTTCTTTGCCAAACTCATTCAAAAGAAAAAATTAATCTGAAATGAAGATCCCTCACATTATTTGACAAAGAAACTAGGGTGCTAAAGAAGTTTAAATCAGAGGTAATATAAACGGCTTGTTGGTTGTATGACACTGAGTCAGCATGGCTCAGGCCAAGGAACTCAAAGCAGAAGGTCATAGCAGAGGTCGGGAGAGGACAGGAAGACTCTTTTACAGCTCCTTTACACTGGAGGGAGAGGAAAAAGGAGAAAGGTTAAATGCTGTCATCATAGCGTTTTGTCCTCCTGAAGCTGTGAAATTGTCAGTTTTGCACAATTCTTAACTCTGCCTTAGTTTAAGATTTTATGACTTTGCAGAACAAGAGAGGCGCCAAAGAAAAAAAAAAAAAAAAAAAAGCCAAGTGTCCTTCATTGCCAGTTCTCCTAAAGTTCAACATGCCAAACATATAGACTCAAAGGTATTAAAACAGTGTCTCAAACAATCTCCTCCTAAATAAGTAATAATGCATATTCAATAACTCAACATTTGTCAGAGAATCATACTAAGCTGTGAAAAATTCTGCCATGTAATTTGGGAAATAAGAACTTTCAAATCAAATTAATCATGATCTTATGCTAAAAGCTTCTCTGGTTTTTACTTCCTGTTGTGTAGCATCAAGAATTGGCAAGTGATTCAGACATAGTAGATAAATCGCATTCACAACCAGCAGGACTGATGTGCCTTGCTCATCTCAACAAATAATTAAAACCTTAATCAATTGTTTTGATTTTTTTTCCTCCTAATTGTTCGCAACTTGCATTTTCAAGACCAATCTAGGCTCAGACTTGAGTCCCCCTTGATCTAGGTTCTGCCATACTTCCTGACACAGGGGGACAGTCACCAGCAATCAAGTTAACAGCTCTCAAGTTGTTGCTCATCAGTAAAGCCATGGTGCCTCCAATGTGTCTCTGCACAACCTTCCACTTCTGAGAAACAAAATGCTTTACTTAAAACATCACCAAACATCCCCAACTTTGTTTTCCAAGTGCAGCATTCCAGAAGTCAGTAATACCAGTTTTTGAAAATCAACTGATAAATAGTCAAAAACTAGTGGCAATCTGTCTGTATGCATAATTCTTAAAATAAGTATGCACATTTCTTAAACAGAGGAAGGTACAACTTACTATCAATAAATGGGTCAGAATCTGGGTTTGAGAGAGCCCAAGTCATAAATCAGTTCCTCTGAAACATGCCAATTAACATTCTGCAGAATTCTGAGAAATTGTTAAAAGAAAGGAAGTGAAGTGCTATAAAACCTTTATGCTGTCTTGCATGCTGTTTCCCACACGCAATATTAAGGGCAGCATTAAAGCCCCAACACTAAAAGCAAAAGGGACAAGCAGAAAGGACCCTTCTTGATTTCAGCCTTAAGCAGAAAACCAAAGAATCACACCTTTTAACTTGGTAGCTCAGCCCTTACCGACCCCTGGCATATATTGAAGCCACACACAACCAATTGTCAGGCATATAGAATGTACATGGATGTGGTGGCTTCAAATTCAGAAGGGAAGAGACAAAGTGTTGCTTTAAGTTTCAGGGTGCAGAAATCTTTGGCAGTATGGCTATTCAGGGTAGAGAAGTGGGATGGGGTGAGAAAATACTGTATAGTTTTCATTCAAACCAATGTGAAAACAGATGACATAGCAGTTTGCTAGTTTGGGAGAAATTTCCAAGAGTAGAGCAACAAAATTGGAAGAGGAAAATATCCCAGGAAATGTGACCCAGTTCCAAAGTTTTAGGACTTCTTCAGCAGGTAGAAAATGAATCTGGACTCAGGTTTTTGGCCTCATTGGTGAGTCATAGCACTCATTACAGTATTGTCTTACTGAATAATCAGTTTGGGGGCACAATTTTATTTTTTTTTTTCTTTTAGAGTACTTCCATACTGAAATAAATTACATTTAAAAAAATATTGACAAAAAAGAGGGTCAGAATAACTTCTTCAGTTGATGATTTTACATCAGTGTGGGAAGTGCGATATTTGGGCTGAACTATTTTTATAAAGTAGCTAGAGAGATTTTCAGTAACACATCTCAGAATGTCCTGTAGTTTGGTAACTAAATTTATTACTGACAATTTTCTTCATGTTTTTAATGATCTAGTAAATAAGCAATGCTTACTTTATGTTAAAAGGATTTCTTTTAAGGGCAAAAAATTGTCAATCCAGGAAAGTAAAGTGAGCAACGCTAAGGCCAAACCATTAAAAACCCAATTTGTTTCTAGGTTTTAGATGCCTTGTGCCCCAACAGAAGGGCACAAATAAAGAGGAAAAAGAAAGACTGAGGCCAGATACAGTGAGGAAAGGAATCAACTGTAATACTGTTACATTAATGAAAAAATGAAATTTGGTCTTCTTTTTTATACATACTTAAATGATGCCCCTTGACAATTATTTAGCCTTCTCCTGTACTGCAGATAAAGAGCTTGAAGAGATACTTCAGATACAATAAAGTAAAAAGACCTGATGAGTGCTTAAAAAAAAAGCAATTTATTAAGGGGTATCAATGACAAAAGAAAGCCATTTCACAACAACATAACAACCTAAGAGGTTATGAGAAGAGAAAAAGAATAGGGATGGCTTCTATGATAGAGAGATGCTACTGATGATGGTCTCCTAATGGGTCAGTTCAGTACATCCAGTATAGCCACTTTGCATATTGTACAGCATTTATTTAGGTTGGCCAAGTCGAAACAAGTGAAAACTGCAGTCTTTTATCATAGAGAGTATTGCTGCTGTCCTCAGTGCACTTAAGAGTGAGGGTGAGCAGTCCCAGAGCCATGTCATTTGAAAGGAGTTTTGAAATCCCCTAGTTCAGTCTCACACAACCATAACCTCCCTATGTGAGATTGTGTTTGAAGGATACAACAACACCACAAAGATTTAAAGATTTAAATACTAAGAGCTCAGATTTTTTTTTTTAAATAGAATAGCGTAGGGGAACAAAAATATTTGGGCTTCTCGACCAAGCATTAACTTGCAAGTTTGTAGCCTGCTGTTTTCCTATATTTCTTTTAATGTTTTCCTTTGCTTCTCTCATATTGCCACAATGGTAAAATAGGGCTAGAGTTCTGTTAAGGAAACTTTTCCTATCTGATCATCCAGGAGCCACTCTGTCAGTCACGCTTGGACCACCTGCACTAGGACCAAAGCCCCTTTGCACCGGGCTACTCCAGTGATCTGATGGGTGCCCCTCTTGATTCCCTACACACCCCACTCTCACACTTTCAGACCAGGTTTCCTTACTGGCTCGACACCAGCCTTCCCACAGTAGAGACCCAGATGTCTGAATCCTTCAAGTAATTTAATCATCGTGCAAAAACAGAATAACAGCTTGAGCTGGTGCCTCCAAGGAGGAACACTGAGCAAAGGAAAACTTGGGTTTTTATATCCTCACAGTCTAAGCTTGGGAAACTCTGGGGTCCTTGGCTGCTGCTGTGTCTCCGACTGTCCTGTCACCTGGCTGTGCCACAGCTCCCTGTGCCCTTTGTTATGCAAAGGGTCTGCACCAGATCACAGCCTCTTGCCTGGTGCTCCCGCCACCCAGCGGTCAATCTGCATCGGGCACAACACACGATATCTGCACTAAAAATATTCCTCAGCAGCCCATAAAACTAAAGCATATGGCATCTTTGTGGAAAATGCATCAAGAAAGCAGTCCTGGGAAGGGAACGAAAAAGAAGGATCCCCTATACGTGCCCCAGCCTCAGGAATACCTAGCTCCAAATAAAATAACCAAATGTCACTTGTACAGAAGCACAGTGCAGTAATGCTGGTGTCCAGACTCACTGAAACTGGTGGAAGGACACAGATTTAAGGGTTATTGCCTCTGAGTTTATCATAAGAGAGGAACCAGGACCCAAACAGAGCTTCTAGACAAGACTGAGAAGAAAGATTCTCATTACATGAGATTCATCCTTCACTCACACAAATTCTGGTGCACTGCCCCAACTCTTTTCAATATCAAAATCAAATCATCTCTGAGACTGACTACCCAAATCTCATTCTGTGGCAGTTCTGAATGATTTTGCCCTATGCCAAGTGGGTTCATGCACATACATGCACGTGTACAGACCCTTAACTTTTAGAACCTTGAGGGTCATTAGGACTACTCACCTGCTCAGAACTATGTTTAAATGTTCTGCTAGCGTGATCTTAGATTACTGAGCATTTTATGAGATAATTCAATGTACAAACAACATATAAAACAGGACTTATCTGAATACAACATCTAGTAGTCTAAATATTTGGTTCAGAATTCATAAGCTCCTGACAGCAGAGTTATGGTCCTTGTTTGGTATACTTCTATACATTATAAAGGATCATTAACAGTTACAGTGCTATACAAATGATAAATGATGACACAGAACACTAACTGCCCATATTTATGCCAACACATTTAGTCAGGATGAACAAGAAAGATAACTTTTTAAAAAAATCACTGAATATATGTAATTATAATGAGCTATTCACAATCAAAAACATGTCCTTATTAAAATCTGTCATCTAAACCCATATTTATTTTTCCCTCTTAGAAAAATATTTACAGTCCTTGACAGTTAATTCCCCATTTATATTATGAAGCTGTGTGACCACTCCAAAGCCTGTAGTTAAATATGAGCAGCAGAACTCTCTGTAGAAATATTTGGCAATTTCAGTGAACACACAAATGTAGGGTGGATAGGAAAACAAGATACTCGTTCCTTCTTATCCTGCAAAGTCTGGGATTCAGAAGATGCACAGAAAAGATGCCAGCATGGTTTAAGCACAAGACAGAAATCCAAAACACTTTTTGATTTTCTAGTCAACTTACAGCAAATCACTTAATGAGAAAACAGAAATAGCATTATTACCCTACCTTTTTAAAAATTTATTTAATTTGCTGAAAATATGAGGCACTCTGTCCACACCACAGAAACACCAATAAATTATACACCAGGAATTCATTCTACTGTTACTAATTTCTGCTTTTTCCTTAATTTCTTAATGCCACAACTACAGGTCTTGCAGTGAAAAGTGCAAAGGTACAGTGCCAAGCAAAAAGGGAAGCTGTGATAAAGCACAGCAGCTGCAAATGTGAACCTGGTGGTCTAGCTCATAAAGATGACGTTACTGAAATACTAAAAAAATAGAATTTAGAATAGAAATAAGGAATCATCTATTATCCTTATATGATTCATCAGCTGCTCATTTCCATAAATGGTGAGTTGCTTAACATTAGCTGATTTTTGTAAGGCAACTACCCAGAAGGACTCAGCTCAATAACAACACCTGGTTTTCAGTGAAGCTCTACTTTTAATCAGTTTTGCCAGTGAGTTTAAATATAGGCACAAGGAAGTCAAGGGACTTGACCAAGAGCAGGCTGTAAAGAGATAGCTCTTTGTGAACATGAAGCCAAACCTCCCTGGCTATGTGTGACACTAACCTCTGCTTGCTCCAAAGCATTTTTCTGGTTAGCACAGGAACTTACATATTCCATTCACAGTTGTTATGTAAAACCTCATTAGAATACTATTTTGCCTTCTGGACAGTATGCTGAACTATGGCTCAATCAAAATGATTGCTCAAAAGCAAGATCATTCCTGCTTCTGTACTCTTAGCTCATCATTCTCTGCAATGGAAGGGGGAGATTAGGAATACTGTGATCTTCCAGGGTTAAGACACACACCTTCCACAAAGGAAAAAGATATTCCAGAAATAGCATTTCTTAAGCTAAAAACCCTGTTGGGTTAGATGTACTGATCTACACTATATATATATACATCTAATTTTTTATATCTGCTTCATGATACAGTGTGCATAGAAGAATTCTTAGTTAGGCAAACCTTTGATTCAGCCTTGTTAGATCTTTTACTTACACGGAGCACACCACAGCAGACCAAAAGGCTTTTATGATCAGATATAGCTTGGTTTTGTTTAAATTAAAATCAGGATATTTCATTCTTCAAGTCCTAACTTACAGTGACTAGAGAAAACCACACCAAAGTGAAGGCATTTATAAACAATTGCTTCCTCTTCCACGGGGTGCTTGCAGATAGACCTCCACGTTCAGGCTTGATTTGAGTTGACTTACCAACTGTGTGAGCAGCAAAATCCATCCACATTCTAAGACAGCTTAGACACTTTCTTCTGTATCTTCTGAGATCTGGTTATCTTCTTACACAAACAGGACCCTTCCAACTCAGTCACTTTTTCCATTTCCTCCAAAACACTTTTAAAAAACCCAAACAAGTCTTCCTCCAGAAAGGACTCAACTACCCCCATTACCTTAAGATAAATAACACAGGTGTTAACAATCTGATTGAGATTGTTTCCTTATGGGTTCCTAAAGAGACACACAATGTTTGATTGTACTACTGCTTGAAAATACTTACAAGTTCAATTTACATTTCTAAGTGTAATAAAAAATATTCATATGCAGCTTGATTGGGACATTTATTCTTACCTCAGTGTATTTGTGATAAGAGTGAATTTATCTATGCTGTTAATTATTCATTTTGTATCTATATGACTTTGTGGAGATGTATGTCTCATGTAGAAAACCTAACATTAACTTTACAGGAACCCTAATTACAGTTTGAAGATAAACATTATTTATTTTCATTTTTCAAATATGGTTTAACTACACTTCAGCATATTTAAAGCCCCACTATTAACAGAACTGATCTAAATGTACATTGGAAGAGGGATTATAGTTCATTAATAAAATAAAAAATGCTTATTTATAGTAGAATACATTATAACAGGCAACTCAACTGCATGTAAATAATATCCATCACACATACACCCATGTTTGGCTTTCCTGGGCAGATTTTAAAATATTCTTGTCATGCTGGCAAAGTGACTGAGTGATCATTTTTATATACTTTATTATCTTTGACAGTATACTTCTTATAATTCAAAACCCAGAAATGGGTCTTTGCCAGTTCTTCAATGTCTGCTGCTTAATATTCAGCACCGACACAAACAAATTCAGTGGTAGTTTAGAGGTAACTTATGTTTAATGGCTATTTTTGTTGCATTCATAACTGTCCTTTCTTTCTTTTTTTTTCCCCCGTTAAATAGATACTCTGATAACAGTACCAAAAATGGCCAGTGTGCAAAGACATTTTATTTCACACCAAATGAAACCCCTACAAACAAGATATTTTTTTAACACAAAAAAAAAAAGGGGGGGGGGAGGGGAAGGGCAGTGGGAGTTGTGTAGAAGTCCTTGGAAAAAAATTCTCAGCTACTGGTCTTACCAGGTAGAACTGAAATAAGTAAGTCTTCCCATGATACTTCATTCATCTAGCATATGAGTTCTTTTTTTTGAAGACTTAGCGAGTTCCAAAACTAATTCATTTTCTTTATTTAATGCTTTTTACATGCTCAAAGACTGAGACTTTGATAACTGAAATATATACATATTTATTTAAAATATTTGAAAGGGTACAAGGAATATCAAGAGCCATGGTGTGATAAAAGACTTCAGTGTTTTCTCCCGAGGACTCTTGAGCACTGGCTTGCTCAAAGCACCCCCTTCTGGTAGAAATCTGTAAACTGGGTGCAGATTAGGTAAAATATTAAATTGCAGTTTGTTTATATAAGCAGAATATGGGTAAATGCTCTTTGGTAGGCTCAGCTTCCTCTAAATTCTGAAAACTACAGGTGAATTGTAAACATGATTATATGTGCATATACGATTATCTGATGGATTTCTGATATTTTTTATTTTTGCTTGCTGATAGTATCTTGCATGCATATAAATCTTGTAAAAAAAGCACTAAAAATTACATTTCATGATAACTGTACTCATACATCAGAAAAACATTACACATTTTTTTCTAGGAAACCTAGCTCACTGAAAGAAGAAAATTATTTTGCTTCAATTTGGAACTAATTTTTCATTGAAATTTAGATTGCTGGCATCTTCCTAAAACACTTGTTCTATAAAAATAGAAGCAGTATTCTGCTTAATTTAAAGATGAAAATAATGTGCAGTCTCCACACTAGTGATGAATATGATTAGGTTATAATGAGCATTCATTCTACCAAGTTTCCAGTACTTAAAAAGAATCTTTACTTTGATTTTGACCTTACAGCTTTTACTGTAATTTTAAATAATTGCCAAAGCTCTTACTTTTTTTTTTTTTTTCCTCCCTAATGGAAACCTTTTTTTTCTCTTTTTTAGAAAACCAGCTACTTATACAGCAAGGTTCAACATACATGTGGTCTGTCTGTTGCATCCAAGATGCAGAAGAAATATGGGAAAACAGAAGACCCTAATTTAGCTTCTAGAGAATTCTGCCAAAGTAGGAAAGTTTCTGATGGATATTTTTTTGGGGGGTCTCTTGACAGAAACCTTCAACAACAGAAAAAAAGAGCCACAGAAACCACTGCTGTTGCCTACAGTGCCAATCAGCAAAAAAGCAGAGAAATGGCAGTGGGTGACAGTGCCCATATTTCCTGACCCAGAAGGCAAAGCTCAGAAAATAGGGAAACAAAACTGCTTCTTTTGAGGAATTGTGCATGATCATTCTAGAATTATCATTCTTCTCTGAACTACTCCGTGAAAAAAATGAGCCTGGCCAAAACATCAGCCAGTGGTGTTTCAGTTCACTGATTCAAATGAACTTGCTGCGAGGAGATTCCTTGCGAGCAGATTTAGGTAAAAATGTGATATCACCACTTCCTGCCTGAGGAGCAAGATGTCTTCTGCAGGCAAGCAACACTGAATTTTGGGGATAGTATCAACAGATTCTGGGGATTTTTTGCCTCAAAATATTTGAATCCCCCATTTCTCTGAGAAGCCCTCTTCAAAGCTCTTTTTCTGAAATTACCACTATCTGTCAGAAAGGTTTCATTAAAATACTTTATGAAAATAAAAGCCCTGACTTTTTGCATGAAAAGTCTCTCCATGAAAATGTATGTGCAAACCTTGATTCCATTCATTTCAAAAAAGAACTAAGATGATGTTAGCTTCCTCTGGTCAATCAGACTCCTGAAATCAACCTGAAATAGAATAAATGGTTTTGAAGTTTGTAACTAGCAAATATTTGGAAGAAAAATAATAAGAAAACCATTCAAAAACACAAACCACAAAAGAAGTACATCTTTTTCTAAACAACACTTTCCATTTCAAAACAAAAGTCTACCCAAAATTCTACTTTTAAACAGGATTTCTTATATACAGTTTCTGTTTAAAGTTTAGCATTTCTCAGAAATAACAAATGTCACTTATATTTACATATAAGGTTACCCTGCCAGCAATACTCATATGTCATGCATGTCATGTACATTCCTCAAATGTATTATATGAAAACTAGCCTTATTAGCAGCAGCATCTGACAATGCCAACATATATTTTTGTATCTGCATGTTTTCCTTCTATTTGGTGAAGTGTAATTCCACTGTGCTGGTAGAGAGACCATTTCCAGTTCATTCCATGCCATAATGAATATTCCAGTATTCTTATGAACACAGGTGAAAGTATCCATAAGAAAAATTCTTTATGAAAGAGGGAACTGAATTTATCCTGTCCGTAAACATGTCGGTGCTTATCCCCTGTGGGGATCTCAAACAAGAAGGACTTAACAATAGGGTTTTATGGTTCTTAATTCAAAAACATTTTGACAAGCATTATTGCTTTAAAGAGGATAAATTAAGGTGGACTTTACGACCAATGTTGTTTCCCTTGCACATTAGCAAAGTGGGAATCACAGTCTGTGCCGGAGTCTGTTCTCTGAGATGGCAGATAACAATCCTGCAGAGGTGAAAAGCACAGCTGGCAGAGAACCACCCTGTTCAATTCTTGAAGGCTCAAACTCAACTTCTCAAAGTTCAGAGCAGAGAATAAAGTATTCAAGAGACAATTTATTCTGCTTTGGACCCAGGAAAATTATTATGGAGTTTGTGGGTTATTTCTGAGGCTATGGGAAGAAGACTTACCTAGCACCCATTCTAGGGCCTTCTGAGTTTAGGGGGAGACTTCTTGATTTCAGCAAGTTTTGGATAAAGCATTTGGTTTCCCTTTGCTGCTGATACATTTACCAACTACTGATATTCTCTTCTGTGTGTCTGAGCTGGCAGGCACATGTAATGTTGATCATGACAGAGCAACAAAACCCATAGTGTTTCATCCTGAAGTGTATAGGAATGCTGCATTAGGAATGCTGCATTAAGAATGCGGACTTTCAAAAAAATGTGAGAAACTGCCATTGAAAATGCACAGATACAATTAGCTAGTAGCATGGAGGTTTATGTGCACTAAAATGCATATGTAAACACAAGTAAGACTCAAGTTAAAGCCTCAAGCCTTAAAAAAGACTTTTTTTCCCAGAAATATCTCAAATCCTACCACTGTTCTTCTGCAGTCACTCTAAAAATCTAGTCAACCTGAGGGTCTCCAAAGTGAATGTAATCAGGTAACTGTGGATGCTCGCACTGAAGGGCAAATAGTCTTCTCGCCAGGAGCTATTACACACCAAGATGTTTTGAAGTTGTTTTTGGAGAGAAAATAATGTTTTCTACAGCCTGTGTTCACAACAGCATCAATAAAAGTATCTGATGATGCTATTTGCATTAGATTTTCTTCTATATGTAAATGTAATCAAACTGCATTGTATATGGCTGGATTACTGTTAATTAGCGTTTGCTGAACATTTTTCTAATACATCATCTCAAGAGAACTTTAAAGAATATGAAGTTATTTGACACTTTTTAGCTCACTGAACTCAACCAAGGAATAACTTCAAGTGTAGTAAATACACTCAAAACAATAATTATTGATAAAATATCTAAAACTTCTTGTGCTTTCATAAGGTATCCTATCATAGCATAAATGTTTAGCAAACAGAAATACTGAAACCAAACATTACTGTTAAATGAAGTTTCCATATTTTAAACCAGTAAATATACATCTAATAGGTCTGAGAAGTCTGTTCTTTTATTTTCTTTTGCTAGTGAGCATTTTTCAGGAGGAACCTCTACATTCAAAGAGAAAGCTTTCACTTCTGTACATAAAAAGTCATTTTTCCCTTTGAAGCATGCCCTGGCATCTACTGAAACAATACTAGAAGAACTTGCTAAAACGTGGTACACATAGGGGACAGGTTGGTATAGAAATCAGTGTGACTGCTTTCTCGTCTTTGCTACCAATCTGCTCTGCAGCTTGTATTAATCAGGTCACACCTCTGACAGTTTCTCCCACAACCTTTCCCTTAAAATGTATCCTTTAAAAACTCAGTGGGATTACAGGGCAGAGCAGGACAGGCTAGAGATGAGCTCAGCTCCTATTTATGTCTCCTTCTTCACCTGGCAGGCCTGTCTGTCTCAGTGGGACAGACACATGCACCCACTGTCCTAGAAACCCAGTGAGAACGGAAGCAGATGCAGAGCAAAGCAAGGTACAGATTATGTCCTGTAACTGTGATTCTCCTCCAGTGAGGAAGTTATTCTCAGCATTCTGAACATTTTTGTGTGGATAGGGTCTGAGTGAAGTGCTGTACCTCAGCCACCAAGACTAAGCCTGCTAACCCTAGAGCAATTTATGTTATCCTTCTCTTGAGGTGTCAAGAACTTGTTTCTCTAATTTTGTTACTGCTAAAAAACTTGGAGCTGACCTTGAACTTTCCAACAAAAAAAACAAAGTACAAGTAAACAAAAAAACCCAACGTATGCTAGCACCACAAGAGGGACATTTTTCTTCTCCTTCATTTTTTCTGCATAGGAAAATAGGGGGCACTGGTTACTGAATATGTGCCACAGTAAGGCATGTATCAAATACACAAAAATGATGATGATGCTGATGATAAAAATGCATGTCACAGCTTAGACCCTAAATCATTAAATTTTGGAAGTCTATATAACTTGAAGCATCCACATGATCTCACTGAATACCTGGTTAACAATCAGGTTGAGCTGGTGTGACTAAGACCTCATAAATTTGGGACAGGAATTTTTGCTGAAACCATAAACTTCAAGTAAGCATTACAAATTATTCATGGAAAGGGAATTTTAAATTCAGATTTATAAAACTGTGCATGGGAAAGCTGCTGAGAAACAAATAAATCTTTAAAAAAGAGAACAGAAAGATAGGATGTGAAATCTCCTATTCAAAATATTATGTAATTATGAAAAACTACCTATGAATATCTACTAACAGTGTTCAGCAAATGCTTTTTCTTCATTAATTTAGACTTCATAGTACTCTCCCCACATTCTTTTCAGAAACCAGAGAGATGAAGAGAGGAAAAATGCTGAAAAAAGTTATTAGCATTCAATTAGCTTACTAGGCATAGTAGTTAACAACATAGCAAATACGCTTAGCAGTTTGAAACAAACGGTTGATGATTTTTTTTTAATATTTACTCTTTCCCCCCCTACTTGTCCATCTCAGCTATTCTAATTTCATAACCACAAACACTGTAATACCTTTGTCTTACTGACTTGCTGCTAGGATTTCTTGTTGGTTTGCTTAATTTTTTTTTTCTCCTTCAACACGTTGCTTGGTAAATAATTATTGTATTCTTTGACTGTCTTAGATAAAATTGTCGTGCATTAGTCACACCTTCACCTTGGTTTTTTTCATATATTTAATGTGGAAAAAGAGAAAAGAGTGATTTTGTTGGTTTTTTTTTTTTTTTTGAAAACCTTCTCCCTTGAAAAGAAAAAAAAAAAAAGTAAATTTTGTGTCGCTTCTTATCTATATTATTTATTAAATTTCTATATTCCTCCCCCAAAACAATTGTTTTCCCGCATAAATGCCTTTTTTGATGCTCTGTTTTAAAAACAGGATAAGATGTACGGATCTACTACTTCTCTAATTTTGGAGCCACTGGTATTTATCTACCATTAGTGGAGCAGATATGTCTGTTTTCAGTGGAGGTTGCACAGGGCCGCTTGTCCTGCTTTCACTGGCTGAAGGTTAGCTGAAGTTGCAGTCTATTATACTACACACAGGGATCTCAAAATCTCCCTTTCCCTCAAGTCCTGGAGCTTTGGTGTCACTCAGCTCCTCGTGCCAGCCATACTCCCTCACACCCACTCACACGATCTAAGGCAGCCTGCTCATAGAAGGAAGAGCCATGTCTAAAGGCAGCTTGAGGGAAAGTCACATGCTCTCTTCCCCGAGACAGGGAATGTACGTGAATGAGTTGAGAATGTACGTGAAGAGAAATGGCTGCTAATTTTGCAACTAAACAGGGTTTTGTTGGAAAATTATGATTTGTTGAAGTCAAAATTTTATTCAGGAATGAATGAAGAGGATATCCATACAAGGAGCAGTACACTGTTTCTTAGGAAATTTTTGTCAAAACACATCTCAAGCCCAGAAGGGAATTTCTGAGGTATTTGCTAGGTCCTCACTCTTAGGTAAGAGATGAGGCTTTCAACTCAAATTTTCAGAAGCACTGAATTTCCTGCTGAAGAGTAGCTGTCCTACTCACATCTCTATGGAATCTTATGTTCTAGCCCCCATTCTGGGTTAGCGAAGTTATAATTTGTTATACAAAGAATAATGGTACTATAAAGAGAGCTTGACTCTGTAGATGGGGGCCTAAGATGTCTGCCTGAGAGAGATCCAGTCTTGAGTCTTTGTTCTAAGTAAAAGCACAACAAATATTTAGTATCCTAGATGAATGTTGCAACCATTAAGTTGCATGAAGCCATGATTACTTCACAGAAGTCTTTGTTTTTTAATAGGCACTGACGGAAATCATTGCCTTATGGCTCAGATAACTTAGGTTGGTGACTGGGCTTTTTTTATTTATTTGTTTTTGGGGCTGGCAGAACTTATTGAGTTGCACTGTTTTTTTCACTGAAATCATACTAAACTTCACAGAATGCAAAGCAACCTCCCAGCTGTCTCTGCTTCTCTCCTTGATGTCTCTGAACGGAAATTTTCTTATGTCTTGGGAAACACAGTCAGTCCTTTCCACACAGGATCTTGTCTCATGTCTCAAGTTTAAAAACTCACTCTGCTACCCATCTGAGATAGATCAAAAGTGCAAACCAAAAACATGTCAAAGATTAAAGTTTGTCATGGATTTTTTTTATACATTACCTCTGAAACATTCTGTGAAGAAACTTATCTTCTCTCACTCTTCCAATTGCCTGCCTTTGATTATTTGCAGAATGTTTTGTACCTTTCCACAGCACACAAAGATTGACTGATCTTTTCTAGTCAGCTAATGATGTGCCTCTTTCTGGTGTTAGTGACAGTGAGATAAAAGAGGCCAAGGTCAACTTAAATGTTGAGAGTAAAAATGCAGTGTATTAAATGTATATTTAACTCTTTTGTCTTACTTCTGTTTTCAACCATCCATGTAGAATGCCTTTTCTCCATCAAAGACTCAGTAATCTAATGTGTATAAGGCCTTGAATTAAGTAAAATCAGAACTCCTTTTCATAGCTATGAAGGGAATACTAAGAATTGGGGAGATATTTTAAGGAAGCATTACAAAAATATTTTAATTATTCAAATAACAAAGATTGCAGAAGCAGTATTCTCCAGAAGGTTCTCTTTTCCCCTCTAATTTCAGGGCAATTTCTGAACCTAATGGAAACCGAGCACCCTCCTCTGTTGTTTTAGCTCTTGCTTTTGTAAGCATTGTTGTATTATTTCTGGTGAAAATTAAAACTCTTTTTATAGTATCTCCAGCTACAAAGTACATGCTTTGCATAATTTTTACAGTCATCCTGTTTCTACACTAGCTTCTGGTTTAGGTTTTGATAAGAATTAAGAAAAACATTCTAAACACCAGGATAGGTAAGCTTGGCAGTAGATTTCCTGAAGACACCCCTGAACCGCTATTAATGGAAGTTTTAAGGAAAAGGTTTATAAATTTATAAGGAATTATGTAGTCCTTAGGCAGGTAGATAGAACAGCTGGCTTCTTGAGGACTGTATCAGTCAGTCCTAATTTTCTTTCAGAAAGATCTGAGTCCATATACGCATTATATGTTTGTTGTGCATCCTTTCCATCCTGTATGTCCTGACAGCTGAAATAAGTGACTTCCAGGACTCAGACCTACTTTTTCTGCATTTTTTCCATCCCTCTACTTTTGCCAAATCCATTAAACCGAAACTTTTTTCCCGACATCAACACTATTTAATTGTCTTTTATTGCAATTTTAAATTGGTCCTTTCTCTGCAAAATTAACAATTATCACCACTTACACATTAGTAGACTTGCCTTTTGAATTCTTTTTGTACTCTTTTCTCTGACTGCTAGGCTTACATTCCTCAGTTTTTCAAGTATACTTTGATTGTCATTCTTCTTTCTTTGTATCTGTCCATCTAGCTAGAAATTGCCTTCCTCGGTCCATGTAACTGCAATTTCCTTGAGCATTCCACAACACAGCTGAGCACATATTTAGATTTCAATAGACATTTAAATGTCCTTGAGTTCAGTCAATATAATCAAACAACTCAACTTTAATTAAATAGAAATGATCTTGAACAACAGTTTATTATTGAGCATGTCTATCAGCAATACAAAAAATCTGAACCATAGTATTTAACGTTTACTTTTCCATAAAGATTTGGAGTAAAATTTGATGCACTAAGCTTGAAATACAATGATAGAATATTTTGTAGGGTTCTACTGACACATTTAGTTGTAGTTATATAACGCCATTGTTTAGAAGCATCAACCTTGAACTCATAGATGGGATATGAGACCTAGTGGAGCCCTGCTATTCTGCATGCAAATGGCAAGAGACACCTTTTTTTTATGAAGCTTCACCCACGGTGCCTTTAATAGTAACTGTTTTCAAACTGCATTTTGACAGTCCTACCAGTATCCTGATAAAAAAGCCAAGAAGTAGAGTCCTGACTCTAGTTTCAGAAACCTGCAAAAGTCACAAAGGTGTCAACTGTAATACTGATTTAGACCAATATATAGGCCAGACACACTCTATCCCATATTAATTTCTTTTATCAAAATTTCTTCTAGCAGAAATAACCACACTGAACTGATTGAAAGATACCTGTAAACTTGCCTAAATTCAACAGCAGATGCCATTATGGAACCACACCACTAATAGCAGAAAGCAACCACATCTCTTCCCCATAATAATATTCATTGCTCCATTTTGCCCAGTAGAAACCTTTTCCTTGCCTTTTGCACAAAAGTGTGTTTCAGATGGCCCAGACTTGGCCATGCTGACAAAACAGGAAAGATGTGGGCTTATCAGAAGATTCCAAACCAGGCTTATCAGAAGATTCCAAACCATATGCCTATGAAAATATCCTAACTATGAAAATGTCTCAATCAACCTTGTATACTTTTTCAATTAAAGGGAAAGAAAGGTTCTCTTTATCTTTCTGAGCTGAAGGCTTCTCTTTACTGAATGATATAATCAAATTCTTACTTGTAGGTAAAGAAGTTGTATGGATATGCCAACTACAGAATAAGAGTTCTTTTTCCCAATTTTGCTTGCTCAATTTCAATCTTATTTCATACAGTGGATTATAAAGACTCTTCTGGAACAGATCATTGGTGGGAAATCTAAACTGAATTAAGAATTCAGAATCACCAGAATAGCTATTTTTAAAGATCAGCCAAACCTTTGTATTTTTACATTTCTAAAATATTTTATAAAAGTATTCACATTCCTGGGGAAAATCTTTTGGGGCAAAAGTTTCATGTGTTAGAAAATTTGAATGAAAAAAATAAATTTGAAGTCATAGAAATACGGAATATTTACCTGAATTAAATAAAAAATTTGCTCAGAATGGATTTATGGCTAAGCCATGCTATAAAAGAATATTTGAGTTTAAGCTTCTGTAATAAAAATGTTTTTTACTATTTTGGTGTTAAATAATTTTCCATTACTTTCCTCTATTTTAGAGTCAATTTATTAGAATCCTGGAAAACAGCTAGTGTGACTTTTTAACAGTATTAAAGAAACAATATACTTAGTGAGATTATTTAAGCTTAATTGTATACAGCTATAGAAATGAATGGTAAAGAACATGGCCATATAATGAACAAATTTCAGCATATTCTTCTTGAAAATTCCAAATTTTATTGGACAATATGCTTTTAAGCACACACTTTCTTAAATTTCTGCTCTCAGTTACACCTTTTCTGTGTGAAAAATTCCATTTCACTGCTGTCAGAAAGATAATTGTGTCTCTTACAGCCTAAGGCATCTACTCTCTTCTCCCTGTGGTGATATAGCTCTCATCCACATGAATAAAAATTACGCACACACAATGCATAATTCTTTCAAGAAAAATGGAACTTTTTTCTGCCATGTCGTGGTGAAGCATGTGCCAGGATATGGTATATATGTATTCCTCCTCCTGCCCCCCCCCGTCACAGGCTAAAGAAAGCTTCCACATATGCTCCTTTCACTTGCAGTCACTCAAATCTCCTCCTTTTTCATAATGTGGGCAGGGGTTGTTCTGTTTTGATTTGGTGGGTTTTTCTTTGAGTGTTATGCACTTAATAAAAAATGGTTAATAAGCCAATGTTGAGACGGTCTCCTACCACTCCTTTCATTTCTGGGATAGAAATTCAAACAAACTTTGCTGAAATGTAGAAATTTAGCCAATTCCATTCAATTTATACTTCAGGAAAAGGAAGCAAACCCTATATTTCTGTCCAAAAGAGAAAACAGTTGAAATTCTGAAGGTATCTTCATATTAATCTGAATGCAGGGCTAACTTGAAGAAAATTATGTAAATGTAAAAACAGCAAGAAATTTTTAAAAGGAAACATATCCATCCATGCATCCATCCATCCTCATTGTTTAGCTTAGTTAGTGTGCAGGAAAGCACAGTAACTGTACAGAATTGTAATTAAATAAAATGTTTTAAATCCAACTTAACTGGTTGTCAATTTTTGCTGCTGGAAAAAACACCAACCCAACAATAGTACTAAAGTGGAGTAAAAGGTAACACTAATTATAGTCATATACAGCCGTATCTTGATTTCAACCACACAGATTAATGGTAGTTTGGATCTAAGCCAAGAATGTGACTGATAGTTTGCAGATTATCTCTGAATGAAGATGCTTCTGTCAAGCATCTCTGAAACAGAACTAAACAAACTCAGTGTAGAGCAGAAAATGACAGACTACAAAAAACACAGGAAGATGTGGCTCAGCATAATCTGTAGTGATTTTAGTTGTGGGAATCCAAACTGTAGTACATAAAAACAGTTTATGTTTTGTTGTCTTTTTCACTGTGTAGACCGAAATGCATCCAGTAAAAAGCCCAGAATCTCAATTTTGTAAATGGTCTAATAAATGGTCTAATATGGAAATGCATTTTCTCACTTCAGACTGTCAAAAATTAAAACATAAATGTAGGTAAGTAGAGAGTCATATGAAAAAGTGAGCTACAAGAATTATCTCCTACTTTTCAAAATAGAACAACTAGCAAGTTATTGATGACTTCCCTTATGTCAGTCTTTTTTGAGACGTCTTAAGCTGTACACTAACAAATTTGTGCCCCAGACAAATTCTTTGCCTCTTTCTGGGATAAGGACATAGTTCAATTTATTATGAAAAAGGTAAACTGTTGTGTACTCAATGGCTGTGTTTTGAGAACTTCCACTACCTATACTGTTTCAGATAAAGCAAGTTCAGATGTCTGTATGCTATGCTGAAATGTACAGTGCCACCTCAGATTCTTTTTCCCACAAGTTTTGATTGCAAAGACCTTTAAAAGTCACCTATAGTCCAATGTCCCCCTGCAATGAGCATGGACATCTTCATGATATAAAAGGTATCTCAAGATACAGCAAAATATTTTAAAAGTATGATCAACTTCAGCATGATGTGCTAATTCTGAAATGGTAACTGCAGCCAGTTAGTGAGATCAGAATCAAAAACATATTGCTTCTCCTTTCAGGAAATGACCTCACATTAAGTTATATGGAGCAGTATAATAAAGAATTGCAAATGATGATGGCTCAGCTTCTCAGTACTTTGGTACACAGAATTCCCTGTGGGAATTTTCCAAAGGAAAGAGGCAGACCATCGGAACCAAGAAATCTTTCTTTTACTCTTCTTATGGAATATTTCAACTATCTGAGTTTTTTCCCCACATAAGAACCAAATTCTTCTCTAGATGTGGCACTGAAATTAATTTACATTCATAATATATACTTAAGTAAACCAAAATGTCCTTAAACATTTCAAAATACGGCATCTAAAATTATCATAGCAACAAAGAAATCCAGGTTTTCTGTAAAGCAAACAAAATGACATTATAAATTACATAATGGGCAACACAGAATGGTATTTGAACATAACTGAGTTGAGCAAGTGACACAATGAAAATAAAAATTATCCCTGAATGCTTTAAAATATATTTTTATTTAATTTTTCACACATTTCTCAGACTCCAACCATTTGTTTCAGAAATTGAGGCCCAAACACCTTCTTTCAGTAAGGACAAAATTACGTGTTTTCAATTTGAGAAGGGATTCTTTGCAGTCTAGTCAACCCTTCATTTCTTTACAGCTTTAAATTTCATATTTCAACCATTAAATTCTTTTTGATTATAACTGTATGAAGAACTAGCCAAAAAAAGTGATGCAGATCTTCCCTTTCAAACACAAATGTATCCCTTAGTATTTGATTAATGAGGAAAGAACAGAAAGACATGCATAACACTCCTCAGCCATCTGCCTTTCATCTTTTTTCTCTGCCTTATCAGGAAACCTCAGTGTAAAAAAAAGAACAACTGAAAAAAACACTAAGGGATGGCCATGGAAGAAGGCTTCACCACCCTACAGCGCCACAAAAGAGCTGCCAGCTGAGGTCACTGGCTTCCAACAGCCCCTGCAACTGACCTTAAATGACTTTTGACAAAACACTAGTACCACGAGGAAATCAAATAAGACTTTGTAGCAGTTTTACTGGATCAGCACTTTCACTGATGAGGTGATGCATCTCTTATGTATTAATTTTCAGTAGGATGTTGTACAAATTACTGGTTACAGAGTTCCAGTATATGGGGTGGGAGGGTGTGTAATAGGCATTATGGACTTAAGCTCAAAACATTAAATGTATGGGCTGTGCTTTCATTTACTCTTTATATGTGGCTATGGCTGCAGGCAAAAAAAAAAAAAAAAGAAAAAATATAAACACAAAGAATAAAAAAGAATCACATATTAAACAGTGTACTTACAACATACTAATAATGAATGCTCAGAAGCTTTCTCGTTTTAGGCTTAGTTGTGGGAAGCAGTTCTCAAACAGATAAAAGGGTGTCAATGGGTGTTTTAGAGGAAGTTTTGCTGGCTGTCACTACGTACAGCTTGAAATTGTGTCAGGCATTTTATGAAACTTCTTTGCTCCGGGTGGTGACTCTTCAGGGACTGATTCGGTGGCAATCACAGCTCAGGCAGTTCTTAGCAGCCGGTTCCATCAGACTTGTCATGGCAGTGGTGTGGATAAATGAGCTCTCCCATGAATCATCCAGTCCCAAAAAAGCTTGGCCTCCCGCTGTGCACTAAATCAACTTCTTAAATTATTTTTCTAAGGGTAGGTTCTATATGAAAATGAATAATGTGAGTATGTATGAGAGTGCACATGAAAAGATTAACTCTGGAAAACAAAAATAAATTTTAGTTGCAATAACTCTAAGTCCTAATCACATTTCTTTTAACTTTTCATTTCAGGTTTTTATTAGAGATTCACATAGCAAAGGTAAGACATTGATGTTTGGTATTATTAGAAACTCTCTATGGATTTTAAATACAATTTGTACTTGAAGAAGTGAAAATTATTTCAGCTAGCTAGTTGCAGGACTTGAATTAGTTTGACATTAATTAGACTAGTATTATTCATTAGTTACAGATTCCCAGGCAGCAATTGAACTTCACATTTTTTTCCTATGGCAAAGTCTTAAAAGACATTTCATAAAGGACTCAGTAAATTATATGGTGAAGAAAAACCAGACCTTTCTGACAGAGAATTAATCAGCACACAGCAAGCTACTGACTGTAGCATTATCTGTAACCACCTAGCAAAAAAGTGCTTAAATTAGAACAGTTTTCCATCAGAAAATGCTGATTTGATGTAAAGAAGAATATTTGGCATATTTGCATCATCAAAAATCTAATGAAAGATATAGAAGAAATTTTTGTCTCAGCTTTAAACAGATGACTTTTTAATTGTCACTCTTTCAATGTTATTCATTTCTGTGATCAAACTAAGATTTAATAAACACTACGGGGAGTATTTAGGACTAGTGATGCTTTGATAATGTGGGGAAGAAGAAGGAATGAACAAGAGAAGAAACCCTGTACACCACTATTCCACTCAGTTTCTCCTTAATGTTAAATGTTTTCACATGTTAGTAGTAAAAGTACCCAATTCAGAACATTTTGATAATAACAAAATAATAATATTCAGAAAGTGAAAATATTATGCCAGTTTATTCTTTTCAAAAAAAAAAAGTCAGAAATTCTGTTTTACCAGTAAAATTTTATTGCATTTTTTTAATTACTATTTAGATGATTTTTTTATTATTATTTCTATGAAATAGAAATTTCAGGCATAGTCAGATCAGATAAAGCCTCTTACATGGCATGTCAATGTCAACTATACTTTCCTCGGATTTTTTTGCTTCAAGATAATGTGTCCTACTGCTTCAGATTACACACATGTTCGTGTTAATGTGACCAGGACACAAAATGTGCATCTTATAATTGATCCACCAACGCACAAAAGTCACTGTCTGCCAGCAACCAGCATCAAAACATAGTAGAACTTGCTACACTCAGAATAATACCTATTTGTCAGCGTGTCCTTGCTTCAACCTCAAGTACACTCTAATTATTACTGTTACAAGAGGCCTTAGATAAAGCTGTAAAAATAATGAAATAAAAAATAAATTCTATAGCAACATAAGGAAAGCTCAAGTTGATGAGTTACTTAGTTCTTACAAGTTTATTAATAGATTGCTTGAAGTTCATTTTCTTTGAGATAAATTTCTCAAACGTCAGACAGAAAACTAGTAGCAACTGAAAGCCAAACCACACAGTTTTCCAAGGTTTGCAAACTGAACTGAAAATGTTATGGAAACAGATTTCTGTTCTGTGTATTTTAAACTTCTGAGGAGAACTCAGTATAAAGATGAAAAATGCAAACAAACAAACAGCCTTATTTTTCTAAGTTAAAAAAAAAAAAGTCAACAGTGCTTGCTTGTTTGTTTGTTTTCTTGCTTGCATTAAGACCTGAGAGAGATTGATGACAGATTTTTGGTTTATCAAACTGACCTGACTCGGTCTTTATGCTATTTGTTACTTCTGAGTTGCAGAGACACATTTCTTTCCTTTTGTGCTTTTGACAACCCAGAACATTAACATACTGAAAGAAATATTTAGGACAATGAAAACAAGTGGTTGCATTCTGTGTTTTTCCACTGATTTGTTGCTGTTGTTGTTTTAAAGGAGATTTGTCTCAAATGGTCATATTACAGATTAACATATTGAGTTAGGAATTTTGGGTTAACTTTCAATAAGGTGTATTTTACAGTAATGCTTTAATTATGCTATGCCATCACTCCTTCATGTGTTATAAAGACAAGTAAAACTGACAAGCAGGACTGAGATTGGGCAATCACAATCTTTAACTAGAAAAACAGTTAAAAAAACAACCAACCAAAACCAAACCAAACCAACCCAACCAGAAAGAGTCATAATAAATTCTGTTAGGAAAATATTCTCTAGTACCCTCCCGAGCACAAAAAAACACATTCCCCCTCCACACCAATCGGCAGTTAACTGGCATGTTAACAAGATATATCAAGACCTAATAAGGCAGCATCATTAACATGATTATCACTTTATTAATAATTCACAGATTGGTAGAAGTACAGTACTTACGGGATTTTAATGCATCATTTTAAACATGAAGAGAATATTATTATAACACTCATTAAGGTGATCTCTGCTGAAGTAAAATTTGTAGCACATATATTTGTATTTTCTTAATATAGTTAAATAGTCTACATCCTATAATGTAAAAACAGTGCTTAATATAATGTCTTGCTATTATGCAGGAATCTGTGATTAGCCTTTCAGGGCATTTGGAATTAGATCCAGAAAAAGTCTTAAGTACCTCACTTAAGGAAAGTATGGATGTTTACAACGAAGGAAATTATTTACTCCAAAAAACCGCTAAAATAAAAACAACGTTCTGTATTTCACATTACAATACAATCTGATAAAATGTACAATCAGTTTTAGAGGAAGGATTGAAACTCAGGACCTCTGCCCTGAAGGATCACTTCACAATCAGATTCTTGCAGTTTTATCATCCCTGAATCTTACACTTTGTTCCTCTCAGGGAGCTGAGTCAGCCAAGAGAGGGGAGAATGTAGCAGTTCAGCTAAGCCAGGAGAATATGGTAAAGAATACAAAGTGTGGGCCTGAACCCCTTATAACTTTTCTTTGGGAAAAAAGACCCACATCTTGTTTAATTTAAACTAATATCATTAAATTTCAAACACATTTCTTACACTCATGTTACACATGGAGATTGTGAGCTGTATTTTTACAATCTGGCATTTATTGCTTTATTTATAATCAAAAAAACCCTATTATAATGCAAAACATATTGAAGTTTATGGTAAAAATCTCAATGACTCCACCTGGCTTTGAATTGGACCCATACACTGTAATTTGAGAAATCAGTGTAAGAAATTATTAAGATATTATCTCATTTGGAGATCATTTAGAAATCAAAAATATTTATCTTATTAAGAGGTAGAACACTTTAGCTATGCACTGCTAAAGATTCTAAAAATAAGCTTAACTCTTATTGATTCTTTCAGATTGATAACTTGTGACCAATTGTGAGTACATGTGAGCAATTATAGGCAGAAAGTTTACACATTCTCTTAAAAAATCATTCAGAATGGGTTTTCAGTCTGGGAACCATGATATTGTGTTGGACCCACTGGCTTCAAGGTCTTCCAAGGAATCTGGTTATTAACCCCTTATGCCCTGCTTCTGTTTCCAGATCATGTTCAATGATATATCTAAATGTGAAATATTCACATTTAGATGTGAATTCTTCTGCAAAGAAACTGTTCACTTGTGCAAAGAGTCTATGTTGGAATGATGCATGCTGTTTTATTCACAGTCTTTTCTTTTGAAATACAGTGTGGTCACTGCTGTGATGTAAAACTTGACACTTCTCAGTACACACGAATAAAGCTAATCAGATAAAAGCTGGTGGGATACAAAAATAACAAAACTGAGAGTTTAATGCTGAACTTGAATCAATCAGAAAAAATATTTTTTGGGCATCCGAAAGAAGTTAGTTTTTTCTTGTTTGTTTTTCTTGATTAGAAATATTAAGCCTATGTTAATATCACCAGTTCTAGATGCTTAAATAAGATATCTAAATCAGTAATCTAGCTAGCTTAGATTTCAGATATAGCCAGTGGAAGAAAGGTAAGTAACTCAAGAGACCAATTTAGACTTCATGTGGAAAGATGCACTGGAAGAATTTTCACATTTATTATGAAGTGAGTCTATCATCCCACTAGACCTTTAACTTGGACTTCAGAGTTTCTTAAGTGGTTACCAGCAGTTAAATTTACTGAATGAATTAATAAATTAAATTAACTAGCATTGTTAGGCAAAGTAGCAGGGGCCATGGAGGGAATGTTGTTTTCCTCATATTGACTAAAATTTTTATAGACTTTACTAAATCAGACATTGCTGTTATTTCTACTATTTTGTTGGATAAAGCTGTAAAGTGGCAGAGTTTGTAAAAGTACGGGGAAAATGAAAATTAGAAATTGAAAATAAAATAGAATTTCAGATATTCCCAAAAGTCCAGTTTGACATACTGAGATAAAGGGCTACTTAAGCCAGATTTTGATTGCAAGCCACCAGTTAAAATAAATAGTGATGCCATGTAGGTCAATTATTATTTCAACTTCAGTACTACAAGCTAAATATAGCATTTTTATGTGGCATGTGTCTGGATGAATTTATTTACATATTTTTACTGCAAATGTTTTTAGGTATTTTGGGGGGAGGGTTAAGTCAATAACACTTTTATTTTTTGATCGTTGAAGGGGAGCTTACAATTTCAGATATGACATTGTCACGGTTTAGGAATGGTACTCCCCAGTTCTCACCACCCCCCAAGTTGGATGTCTTTTAAAAAGATATGCTGCCTTAGCCATAAAAGAGAAGACAATGTAGTGTATTGATATTGATACAGACATCACACTTATTAATTCTTCTTTGAAGAATTTAATATCATTTAAAGATAGTAATTGCTAAGTAGGATATTAAAAATATCTAAGTAATAAAGGAACACATCACATGTTTCAAATATTTTAATCAAATGCTATAAGTATTTATTATAAAAAGTAGCAATAATTTAATGGATATTCTCATGAAAAAATACATTAATTTTTAAAAGAAGGATCACCATCAGTTCATAAATTCAGAGTTTGCTTAGCTACATAGCTGCTGGATACTGGGTATTTTAAAGAACTATATTATCCTAGCAGTAATTTCCTTCAGGGAGCACTGGAGGTAAAATAACTCAACTTTCCTAAACCATCTTTGGAGCCTTAACAAGCAGAAATAGGATATAGTCATCTTGAAAAAGTTTGACTACTCTTGTTTTGCCTTTAGGAACCAGATACACATCAACCTCCTTGGAGACACTGGCATAAAATTCAAAATATAAACTGGAAAGAATCAGCATGAAAACATAATTTATATGCCGTATTATGAATGGTACATCTGCACATTTGTGTTTTCCACCTTGTCTTCAGGTAGAAAAGTACAATTCTCCAAGGAGGCAAAAATCAGAGAGTTGCACAATAAAAAAGCACTCTTAATGCTCCTTTATCCCATTTTAATATAGAATTGAAGTCCTCTTTTGCATATACTCCCAGTTATTATTAACAGGGAACACCCTCCAAGTTTTCTTTGTGTAGGATGACAAGAGAATGTGTGGATGTATAGAAGAGACAGTTCTATTCTACCACAAACCAATACACTTCTTATTTCACAGGACTTGTGTGGCATACATTCCAATTGTTAATTCGAACAATCCTGTGTACTAGTTTCTAAAAGGAGAGGTAAAGCAGCTTGTTTCAGGGCATTTTATGTTTTTTGCCACAGCTGGTGGCAGCATCATTCATCACTCTAATGGCAATTTGCATTTTTGGTAGATGAAGCCTTGCCTTCCATTCTTGCAAACCTTCAGGTGCTTCAGGGCAGCTTTCCTGTGTTCCTTTCCTAGTCCTATTCGACATGAAGCTCACACAGGGAAAAAGTCCCCATCTCGGGCTTCAGACCCATTCTCCAGTGAACTTTGTCACAACCATTAGGTTCCTTAGGTCTTACCCTGTTGACTACCTTGCCTCTGTTCTCCTGTTCTGTATCTACAAAGCCCAGGTAGAATTCCTTGCCAGCAGGCTGGCAGGGATATAGCTATCTCCAGTATGCAGATGTAGGCCTTGCTCAGATGCTTGTCCAGTTGAATAATGAGCAGCTCCAGGAATGAAGATTCCTTAACCTCTTTGGACAGCCCATTCCAATATTTTCCTATTCTCACTATAAAACTTTTTGTAGTATTTTTGCAGAATTTGGACTGTTGCAACTTGGGATTGTTGCCTCTTTTCCTACTGCTGGAAAGAACACAGCTCTATCTTCTCAGCAGTCTACCTTTAGGTAGTTGAATGCAATAGAAATATCCCCTCTTTTTAGCTTTCTATACTAAAGGCTTTGCAAAAACATTTCTCTGGGCCTTTCCTCCTACATTGTGTCCATCCAGACATCAGACATCTTGGTTGTTTTCTGCTGTAGTAGCTTCAGTATGTCAATGTCTTTCTTATTATTAGCAAGTCCAGAGTTGCACTCAGTATCCTCCAGATACTTTTCAGTATTCTTTCCTCCAAGGTCAGAGCTCATATTTTCAGATCAAAGCACATTATATGTGTACATTCACTTGCAGAGACTTATGAAATGGGATTTTTAAGAGGGCAAGTGCTCCATAAAAAACACCATTCAGTCAGTTTACTCTCTACAAGTACACAACAATTTTAAAGGCCAGAAAGATAAGAAATGAAAATACATAATTTGATCATTATTGCATCAATGATGATCATTAGAGAGAATAGTAACGGATGCCTAGGAAATGTATGAATCAAGTTTGACTTTTATGTCCATGCTGTATGTGCTGTAGATGATGAATATCCATCATGATAATATGAAACTTATCTCCTCCAATGTGATTTCACAAGCTAGTTGAAAATAGAAAATCACATGGATATTCAGGTATTTATAAAAATGATCTTCCAGAAACCTACAAATGAAAAAAGTCCTCAAAACACTCGCTAAATAGTTTGTGTTTTTGTGACACAAACTTAATATTTTTAAAACAATTTCTTTTATTCTTAAATTATATTTAAGATAAAGATTAACATCAAAAGTTACTTTCATGAATCAGCATCTTGAAAAATTTTAGCTAATTTGCATGCTAATGCAACAAATGTTGTGCCAGTGTTTTCAACATTTTTGCTACCCTACATCATAAAGTGGCAGGTTCAACGTCATGAAGAATCATAAGGATCATGGAAAAGGATAGATAATGATAAAGGTTCTTACCATTGGGGTTTTGGGATGGAGACTCATGTTCAAAGTGTCTGAATCAAAATCTAAAACACGTGGAGCTGACTGAGAAATACACAATAAGGTTTGGTGCTACAACATCTTTATCTAACTCTCAGATTAAGTTGTCAAACACCTGCAGTGGTTTTATTTGTCTCTGAATTATATAGCTGTATTCCCCACATTTACAATTCAGCAGAGAAAAATGCTTTTCTCCTTATGTAAGTCATGAATTCTTTTAAGATAGAGAAAGATGGAAACCTCCTTTCTCTGTCTGAGAAGAGCTGATATTGACAGTAGACTGGAGCAGCAGCATAACACAGCTTGTTCTTGGACCAATTTCCATAGCCCCTGGGAATGTACTGTAAAGAATTTCAGTAAACAATTATGCTTGCACAAACAGATTCAAGCTGTTATAAATCACTTCACTTCTTGTTCTTAAACAAAACTATTTAAATTACCCACTGCATGCTTTTGGCAGGCTGTGGCAGGAGGAGAGAGGCAGAGACAGCTGTGTTGCAGCTCCATTGCCTTGAAAGCTTAGCAGTTTCCAATGGTTTTGTGCCAGAATCACTGCATACGTTTCACCACAACTCAATACATTTTTTTTCCAAAAGTTTTAGTGAACATGACACATGAGTAGATGAAAAGATAGAAGAGTTGGAATTCAGTATGGGAGTGGATCTTGAGATATTTGTGACGCCTTCTCACACAGGTTAATGTAGGGCAATAAACTGAAGAGGACTAAAAGTTTGATTATGGCTCAAGATGTATTAATGTATCTGAACTGAGGGTGCCAAAAGGATGAAGCCAGCCTCTTCCTGGTGGTGCCAAGCAATAGTACAAGACAATGGACAGAAACTAATTCCACCTGAACATGAGGAAGAACTGAGTGTGTGATGAAGAACTGAAACAGAGCCCAGAGAGGTTGAGGGGTCTCCCACACTGGAGATATTCAAGAACCATCTGGATGCAATCCTGTGCCATGTGCTCTAGGATGACCCTGCTTGAGTGGGGAGGTTGGACGAGATGACCCAATTTGGTCCCTGCCAACTTTACCCATTCTGTGATTCTGTGATAGGTATCAAAAACCCATTTCCACTGGATTTATATGTTTAATACCATCATTGATCTTCTACTACCCTAGACATTGAGAAGCACAAGTCACACTAAAAGTCAACAAAACACACATTTTGCGCTATACCTTAAATTTAATATCTGTTGCACTGTAGTTTCTCCATAACACAATCACCCACAAAAAATCCTACTTCTCACAAGAACTAATGAACTTTTAAATAATTGATAACCCTTGAACTGAACAAAATCCATTATATCTGTCAACATAATTTGAGAAGGGTGAGATATTAAAACTCAAAGTAACAAAATCTTGTAGCATCTAAATATAAAATTGTAATCTGTCGTTTCCTAATCTATTTCTCTCTTCTTACTATGTAGCACTCTTCTTTTTCCCATCTCTCCTTTTTTTTCCACATGCTCAGAAGGATAATTACTTCATCTCTTATGTCACCACAGTGGCTCAAAACACCTAAATAATTTTCAGCTGTAGCATGAAGTAATTAATTAATTTTCCCAGAACTGGAAAATGAAGGAATAGAACTGATACAAGTTCAACACCAGAAGAGGATAAACAGAGCTAATGAAACAGTGCTTATAATACTGCTGAGGATACTAGTAGTCCTTTATCTATACAGTGTTAGCTAACAGAGTGGACATTCAGGATGGGCACTGTCTTATCCCAGTTTGAACCAAATATATTTGGTTCAATATTTATTAATCTTTATTATTATTTATCAATCTTTATTAATTTTCCATAAATTGAGTTAGAAAGTATCTTTGTGTATAAAGATTTACTATTCAATTTCAGGTGTCACAGGACTTTGCTGTCAGGCAGATGGAGGTAATGGTGAATAATAACATTAACAGGGAGTAAACCAAGGTTTATACAGAGAGAGTTTTTTTATAATTCTATATGCTATACACTATCGGAGAAAAACAGACAAGTCTATGGATGCATCCACTTTTTCTAAAGTCTGAAAGAGATGGCACAATATAAGAGTAATACACTGTAAACCATTCATTAAACTTACTCTTTTGCATTTTATACGTCAAGTTTCAGCATTTTAAATGGTTGCTCTCCATAGAAAAACACTTCAACTCCGTCTTTCAGACACTTAAGAAAGCAGAAGAAAAGCTGTATGGCAGTAAGAAAAGAGATTTGGGAGCAAAAGTTAAATTGTATAGCAATCTGATACTAAAGGACAGTGGGAACCAATACGCTTGACTTGAGGCCTCACGTGCCTTTTGCAGATCAAGTACCTCCTTAATCTCGATGTACTCCTTTGCAGCATGCACATAAAAAGGCTTAAATAGTGTAAGAAGGTATGGTTAAGTAATGCATGGGTTTGATCCATCATTCCTTATAAATGTAGGAAATTTGTTATTTACATGTGTATGGATGACTTTGCAGGTACTGCTTGCTTGAGTAATGATTACTGCTTTGAGCACAATGTCTAATCTAGTACTAGATCCCCAATCAAGGAATGCTATTAAAATCACACACGTACTAGTTATAGTGTAGTGCAGTTTTCTTAAAGATTGATACGGTAGATTTCTATTAGAAAGAGAATATAATGCGAGTAATAATTTGTTTTAGACCTTAAAAGTGTAAAAGTAGGTCGAGCTCCATGCCAAAAAAAAAAATGTTGGAAACAGTTTTAATGATATGCTGGAATGCTACAGAAGAATATATTTACTTCATAAGTCAGCATTAAAACATTAACTGGGTTAGCCACATTAAATAGTGGGCATCATGAAGTCAATCAAGGGATTGCTGTAACGTTCAACACTTATTCATCATGGATCCAAACTTCCTCAACTGCAAAATATTTGGATAAGATTGGGAACACCTTTTAAATCAAATGTCATCTATCAACAGTTAATCTATGAAGACTGTCCATTTTGACGTTATGCTAAAGAAAAAAAAAGTTTGTTATGATTTAAAAAGAAAAAAATCCCAGATCATCATCATCATCAAGCTGGATAACAAAATATAGTATTGATGTCAGTATGCTGAAGATAAAAAGGAAATATTACAACAATGGAAAATGAACCTGTGCCTTCCCATACAGAATTAGAACCTTTTTGGCTACAAAGAAAAAGATATAGGGTACCAAAGCGCAATTTAGGATATTGAAAGAATTTAACTGATTTTGACAAAATGTTTATCTGAAGAACCAATTTGTATTAGAAAGGGTGGGGATGAGAAAACTAATTAAAACATAAATTATTCAGATAGGATCAACTTCCTTATTCAATTACAGAGGAATTTTAAATTAACTTTTAAAGTGTATCTGATAATGTGTTATTGAAAGCTCGTGTTCTGGAAAACAATATTTTGATTTCTGCACAATTTTATGAACTTAAATTTTATATGCTTTGGAGTTGCACTATCAGGTATAATTTATTAGAAATTTGACAAAAAGAACAAAATGCATGATATTCAGCAATTAAGAGGAGTGAGGAATAAGAAGCAAGTTGTCTTACTATGCTCCTATTTTTAATTAAAATTTTCTGATCAAGAAAATAGTACAGTTGTACTCAATAGGCTTCTAATTTTCTATGCTTGTTTACTAAATGATCTGTTGAATGCAAAATAGGGGTTTGATTAATTTTCTGACTTATTTCTTGTACAAAACTGATCAAAAGCATAATGTGCCTCTTCTTATTTGAAAAAGAAGCTCTCTTTCATATGTTTGTTGTAAAAAATAAGTATTCAGATGAAAATTAAATACTGACTGCCTGGGGGGAAATGTTGTTTGTTGTATAAATTGCTATAAAGTCACTCACAAAAACAACTTTTAGCACAGATTAAAAAAAAAAAAAAAAAAAAAAGAACAAACCATCTCAAACTATGACATACTGGTACTCAAAAATTACTTCAGGACTTAATAGCCCACATATGCAGTAAAAAAAGCCAAGATAAAAAACACAGATATTTATTTGGTTACACTTTCATTACTGCATGCTGCAGGAAGCCAGACAGTCATAGTATAAACTCCCAAACCTCTCAGTTCAGTCTCAGTCTGGTGTTAGAACCCCCATATGAATGTTAAAAAGATGGAAAAAGGTGATTTTATTTACTGCACATCAAAATAAGACCACACCCGAGATGGCAACTTTAAGACTAGGCAATCAAATTTACTTCTAATTCTGTTTTATTCAACTCTGGCTTATTGGGACAAACTAAGGGAAGACCTTGCGCAATGGCTGCCAGTCAAAAGGACGTGGCTAAGGTTAGCTGACCTGCCTTCCCAAAGCCCCAGTTGAGTTTCCTTAGGGTTAGCAATCCCCCACTTAGTATCAGTCAATGCATAACCTGTCCCTGATCAAAATGAGCACATCTCGTTGTTGTGATATCAGCTCTGACCTTTTTGAAGGGAGCTAAAAATTCCCCCTGTGTATTCACAACTTCCTTCTCAATCTGTGTTGGCTTGCCATCTCCCTGCCAAAACTCTCACTCAGACATTTCAGACCATTTTATAACCACCTCTGCAAAAAAGGTCTTCTCTAAATTTCCTATCAGTCAGCTTAAAAATTCCCAATTCTTTGCAACAAGATCTTTAGGGCACAGAACAAACCCTTGCACTTCTAGTACAAACCAGAGGTTCCACCCAAGCAGGAACCTCAAGAAGAAATGGGTAGTCTCTTGTAACCGGAATGAAGAATACTGTGCCTGATGATTCCAACTGAAGCTCTCATGAACTGTTCCCTTCCTCCCAGAAACTGAATTAACAGTACAATTAGAAAAGTCACCTAGTGGACTTGGATCTGCACTTAGAGTGGAAGGCTCTTGCCTATTCTGTGTGCAACTGAATATCAGCAATCAGTTAGATATATCTTTTAAGTCCTTACTGGTCTTATGAGCAATCATGCAATTCAGCAACAATCTGAAGTATTCATATTGTGATCCTAGCTCCCTATGAATCATTGTGTTCCCTTCAAAGTAAAACTGTCTGTAATAAGTTTTATCCAACCTTAAACTGACTTCAAGTTTCCTTTTTCACTGCCCTGTGGACTTTTTAAGTGGACTTTTTATTTACCTACAGAATATTACTCCATATAGACGAACCCAGTGCTGCCTCCTCAACACTGCACAGCAGTGAAGCTGTGGGACAGACAGCTGCTTCACTGTATGTGCCATGCTGTGCTGGTACATCTACTTGCCAAGATGGTCTCCAATGTTTTCTTTTCTAAAATTTAGCAACATTTTGGCAACATAAGTGATTTTCAGAAATTATACCTAAAAACGATGTTCATAGGAAGTTACTTGTTTAGTGCATAAAACAAAATTTAGCACAAAATACAGTAAGTAATATTTGATGTATGAATGTGCAATTCATTTGTGATGTAGTGGTATGTCTGATGGCACTAACAAACACTGAAACTATATTCAATAGTCATATAAAAATCACATCAGACATTAAAAAGATCAGACTTTCAGTGTGACCAAAATGTGCCCAAAGCATCCCTAGAATCTTGTGAGTTACGACACTTCCAAGAAAGATGGTTTTCTGGAGATTCTGTCAAGTGTAACACTAATCTAAATTACAAAGATATTCAAAGACAATACATTGCAAAATACTAGTAGTGCAGATTTTCAGATCAGTGACTGAAATGCCTTTAACTGAATATGTATTAATAACTATTAAAAATAATGTTAGATGCATATTATTCTGCGGATTTTATGGACTGGAAGTGCAGATGCTTCACTGCACACTCAAGAGTATATAATTTTTAACTTGTGTGGAGAAAGATAGTAACTAGTAGTTTAAATTATCTGAATACATGTGATAGCTTTCAAAGACCTGAAGACATTCAGATACGACATTATCGTACTATAAACTATCCATTCTTTACAGATTAAATTTCTAATCAATCAATTTAATTGGATACTATTCTAGTTTTTTAAGCTCCAAAATTTTATAAAATCATTTCTTGTCAGCTAAAAAATCACACTTAACAGTCAAAAACCCTACAAAAATAATGATAGCTCTACCTTCTATGTGCTATTCAAATCACATACATTTCATGGTTTAATTTGCTGCTATTTTAAAAAGCTCTAACCTCGCGATTAAGATGGACAGAATTTGTTGAACATTCAGTACCAGTTAGATAAATTGGTATCTGTATCTCTGATTTGAACAGAATATAACCTTTAGAACTCAAAATCCTTAAGAACTAATTTCTGAAGGGCTCATCCTATCTAGAAATAAACTTGATAACTAAAAAAAATTTGTTAATTGTTTAGAAGGATTATGCAGAAGTCAATAAACTCATAAATGACCTTGATTAAGGTTGCTGGTGTTTGTTTATTT
>JAYRBT010000082.1:53563613-53598144 GCA_036023395.1 Myiotriccus ornatus | reverse complement strand
ATTATGTGTATTAAATTCAATTTAAACAAATCCAGAACAACACAAAGCTTGTATTTGAAGAGCAAATCTGTAGCTGAATCAGATCCCTTCTTTGAAAGTATTTGTAGTACCTTTCTACCAGTCAGATTTCATAAATGCAGCTTGGAAATCTAAGGAATACTTTAGGATATAGAATGTGGCTGGACTATTTTAGTGTGGGTTATGAAAACCATACAAACATGAAATGTTTGTGAAAACATTACTGTTACTGAAATAAAATTAGAGAACAATCATTGAAAATTTTTGCTGCCATCAGTTGTGTCTTAAATATTGGTTTATGTACACACTCTTTGTATTAAAGGCATACATAATGCACAGGCAGATTTACATTTCTGTAAATGAAAGCTAATTCTTATAAATGGTTTGAATATTTATTCTGTTTATATCTATGAAAAAGTGGTCAAAATATTTAATGTCCAATAAAAACTGCAGGGAACTAAACCAGCTCCAGGTTGTCTGTCTTCTGCCACAGCCTCTGGACAGCTTTCGAGGAACTCCCATCCAGACTAGATATTTATACAACCCAGCTGCTAATTACATGTATGCTATAAATATATCTGTTAGTCCATTAAATATTCCCCTGCAAAATATCAAGAACATTTTACAGAAGGACATTCTGATTCTTGCCCTTACAGTCTCCACATCCCTTCTATCATTAAACACCTATCACGATGTATTCACATATTTCAACTCTGTATGAGTGCATCTCAGATATCAGTATGGATTTGCCTGCCAGAATATACAGGAAGATTTCTGGTTTCTTCCCTCTTGCTCCTCTGCCAAAATCAAAGGATAATAATCTCCAGGAATGTGACAGAACTACTATCATTTGAATTAGCTGAAATGTCTGCTTGGGGCAGAAGGAAGATGGGAAGAAAGAAAACACAACTTTTTAAGAATGAAATGCAATTGCTGAAAAATTACTACAGTCCTCATTAAAACTGACACCAGAAAAATTTTCCTTTGATATATAAAGTTTGTGTGTTATTAGAAGCATTTACATCTTTTTATTCTGAATCACTGTGAGGTCCTCCACAGCTTTAGGTTCATTTCTTTCTTTAATCAGTTATTAAAGCAAAGCATGGAATATATTGATTTATAAGTACAAATAACAAGTTATACTTGCAAATAATATTTTTCTTTGGAAGCAGAGTACTGTCTTAAGTATATGTATAATGATAAAATGATAATCACGCCACTGAAATTGCACCAAAAATTCTCTGAAAAATTCTTAGCACAGTGCTTATCTTTGTGGCTCTATGTAAACGAGATACATACCAATAAATTCTTTTCACCTGTACAAGCAGACTTGAAAAAATTGTTGCGGTTCCTCAAAATTATGATACAATTTTAATTATAGTTCAGTTGACAATTCAGTCCTACTTTCTTTGTTTTTACATTTATCTCCTTTTATTCTGTTACTCATGCACTTTTCATGTAGCTGCTACTTGCAAACATGCCATCTTACACCATTTTGGGGGATGCTTTTTTAAATCAACATTTTTCAGTGGATATGATACAGAGAATCTCAAGAAATCCAAATGAACACTGCATGTGCACCCCCATCAGAAAAAAATGGCCAAATAGCTCCTGATATAGTATTTGAGGAATATGTGACTGATCTAGAAAGACTGACCTCACTCCACTGAATCGTGGATCTGGATCATTTTGAAACTTCAGTACTAACTTCCAACTCAACATCTTTCTAGTTTGGTTCAATCTTCCTTTTCCAGACTTTCTCAGAAGAACTAAAGGGAACTTTCAAGTCTTAAATTTGTGGACAGAATTCTCACTCATTATTTTTTATATGTCTGCTTTTGTGATATGCCTGTAATTCTGAGTGTCCCCATTTCAGAGTGTCAAAATTTACTTCCCTGGTCCCCACTGTCTTCAACTTTATTTTTCAGGACTCAGCAGTTCTGTAAATAAGAAAAATACTTCCAAGTGAGGTACTCAGGTAATATGTCATATTCAGAATTCTTTCTTCACCTGTTGTTGGGTTATATCTAGATTCAGTAGGAAGGGTTCCTTACAATGAGAGACATACTATAGTGAATCCTCTGCTATATTTCTAAGTTAATATCCAAGATTTAAGCTCTTCAAGAATCTAGTAGAAAAGCAGAAAAGCTCCCTCTCTAGGCCCTTCCAAGCACAATGATTCCAGTCTTTCACTTGACTTATCACAATATATTTCAAGACAAACAAAATACTGACTTTTCTAAGAGGGTAATATGGTCGGGAAAAATATAAACGAAGGCTTTTACTATCAATTGCTTATGTTCCAGGTGAAAAATAGATAAAACTAGCAAATTAATTTTCTTTCTGCAAAATAATTTCTCTCCTGTCAGCTCAATAAAACCTATATAAATGGTCAACATTAATATGTAAGGTCAGTCCATTATGCATTTACACCAGAAAGATTCCTTGATATTATAGTAGATTTTGCTTTGTGACATGATCATTTTGCCCTTCACAAAAATTCCTCAAGATATACATATATGGCATCACAACATGATGAAAACTACATAGTTTGAGCTACCACATTTCAAATTTAATATAAAACCAAGAACAACTTCCTTTCTCAGTGACGAGAAAAATAAAATCAACTTCCATTTCTGAACATGCTTCACAATGCACATAATGCATTTACTGATATATAATATAAGTAAATCTTTATCAACCAAAGAGGAGTGACTTTCAAATTCACAATATAAATATTCTCTATGACAACAAGAATTCTGAACTATTATCTATAAATATAGAGAAAGATGTTAGTGAAGACTGGGAGGGGCATTTCTATGAGACTTGACTTAATAAAAGCAAGTTATTAAATTAAGAATTCAGAGAATCCCTATAATCCAGTGAATCTTCTCTTCTGGTTGAAGATCAGGTAAGAGGCCAGAATTGGTCAGAAAAGATTATTTTATTTCCTCATGACTGAAACCAGCAACCATCTTCCTTTAAGCCTCTATAAGGCCATGTTATCTGCTGCTGCATAGCCTTCCTAGAGGGTAGATTTAGATTTGATATAAGGAAGAAAATTTTTATGAGGAGAATGGTGAGACACCAGAACAGGTTACCCAGAGAAGCTGTGGATGCCCCATCTGAGCAATCTGAGTAAGTGAAAGATGTCCCTACCCATGGCAGAGGGTTTGAATCAGGTAAGTTTTAAAGGTCCCTTTCAACCCAAACCAATCTGTAGCTCACTGATTCTATGATGTACAAAGCAGATGAAGGTAATAACACAAGCTACCATATCACCATAGCTGGGTTCACTGATCCTAATACATATATGCATATAATATTTAATGTATAAGTCAGAATTAAGACTCCTAATACAGATAAATTTAGGGTCATTAATATCAGCAATAAAGCGAACATTCAATTCTATTATATTATTATTTAATTATGAGAATTATAGCTGAATAGTCATTTGTAGTCTTTTACCTAAGTTCCAATATGTGTTTTTGTATGGTTGTCCCATTTCAACCAAGAATTTAATAAAACATTTATCATAATCAAAGATTTATTCAGGAATTATTTGATGTCTTCACAGGCTTACTTTAAAGCACTTGTTCAAAGGCTTAGCTGAATACAGATGACCTCCCTTCCAGCCCGAACCATTCTAGAATCCCTCTAGAAAAGCAGATGCAGTATAGGCATATATACATGCAGTGAAGTAAATTAAAAACTGGCTGAACAACCAGGTCCAGAAAGCTGCACAAAGTGTAGTTGGAACAGTGTGCCCCTGAGGTCAGTACTGGGTCCAGTCCCGTTCAATATCCTTCTTAAGGATCTGGGTGATGTGCACCCTCAGCAAATTTGCTGAAGGAACAAAGCTGTGGGGGCTGGCTAATATGCCAGAGGGTCATGCTGTCATCCAGAGAGGCCCCAACAGGATGGAGAAAGGGTCTGACAGCAACCTGTCAGGCAATGGGCACACACTGAAACACGGGAGATTCCTTCTGAACATCAGGGAAAACTTTTCCATTGTGAGGCTGGCCGAACACTGGCACAGGTTACCCGAAGGTTGTAGAGTATCCCCTTGGAGAGGAGATAGAACCAGGGAGCTTGTGGAATATCTGAAACCCTCCGAACATGGTCCTTGGCAGCCAAGATAACCTCCAGCAGTCCCTTATAACCTCAACCATTGTGTGATTCTGTAAATCAGAGTTTAAAAAATAGAGAAAATTATAAGCAAAAGGAGGCAAGGCTTATTCTATCTAAGCACAGAAAATATAAGATTTATTTAAAAAAAAAAGGGAAAAGAAAAAAAATCAGGTTTGGTTGTCGGTTTTTGTGGTTTAGGGTTCTTTTTAAGAAGTGAGAGAGGAGAGGAGGAGCAAAAGGAGACATACCAGAAGACTGCTACATACAAGTGGTGAATTTGCTAATCACGTAGAAAAGACAAAAACATATAGTGTTAGGAAAACAAACAAGACTGAAAAGTCAGATCCCAGAGTGGTAACAAAGCCATTTACATTCTAATAAAAACTTAGGAAGATGTTAAACAGAAGATAACAAGGCTAGACAGTTTCAAGAAGTAGGCCAAGCAGGTCTCTGAGTATTATTATTGCTGATTTTCCATAGCCCTTGGAACACCAAGGAAATTCCAAAAGACTGAAAGAAACTGTGGTATGCAAATACTGAAGAGAATGACCTGCACTATTACAAGCCGCTCCCACTAATATTGCTGCAAGACAAAATAATAGAACCTGATTAATAAAAATTTAAATAAGGTAAATGCAATTACTGCAAATCAACGTGGGTTTATAGAAAGTAGATCTTGTCAACTATCCTGATCTTCTGAAGGCAGGTTTTTTTTCTGAGAATACAAATTTGGATCACAAGAAATTTGCATATATATGCATTTATGTCTTTTTCTGCATGCATTGCAATATTATTCATTTTGAATTATGAAGACATTTGACTGACAGTGTAAACTAGTTTAACCATTATTCAGAATTAGTATAAACGTGACACTAAATACCTTAATATGTAACCTTTATAAAGGAAATGAGTGGTTTCTAGTGAGAACTAGTAGAAGGCTGATTTTGAGACCTTCATTACTTATTATAGTTATTATATGAACTGCAGTAAAATATATAGTTTATGAAGCTGAAGATGACTTGAAGTTTATGCACATCACAAGCTTGGGACATCTAGGTCAGTTGGTAAAAGGAAACATTAGGCATTTCAATGTGCCCATGTGTCAAGTCATGAACTTAGGGTAAGGGACACAGCTCCAGACTGAGACATTCAATGTCAGGAGGAAATGTGTCAAAACCTTGACTGGTATTACTCAAAAAAGGAGGACAAAAGAAACTGTACCCCTCCAATAAATGAGACAGGGCATCTGATGACAACTTACATGGAGACGTCTGATGTACTCAGCAACATTTTTTCAAGTTTTCATTGCCAGTTGCATTTCCCACATCTCTGCCTGAATATCAAGGCAGGGATTAGGAGAATTGTAGGAGCAGATCACATTCAAGACCATCTGAGGAATCTCGAAAAAGCCCATGGAAACTGACAAGATGCATCCCAGGGCCCTGAGGGAACTGGCAGATATAGTTGCTAAGCTGCTCTCTATCACTTCTGAAAAGTCATGACAGTCAAGAAAAATTCCCAGTGGCTGGAAAAGGAGAAATATTGCTCCCATTATTAAAATATTTAAAAATTAATATCCTGAGAACTACCAACCAGTCTGCCTCACCTCTGTCTCTGGGAAGTCCATGAAGCAGTTTCTCCTAGAAGTTATGTCAAAGAATATGAATGACAGGGAGGTTTATTAGAGAAGCAAACATGGCTTCATGAAGGGCAAAAGAACTAATCTGGTGGCCTTCTTCAGAGGATTGACTGCACTGGTGGATAAGGGAAGAGCTATTGCTGTAACCTACCTGGACTTCTACTAGGCCATTGACACAGTTCCACACAACACCCTTGTCTCTAAATTGGAGAAATGGGTTTGATGCATTAACTGTTAGATGGAAAAGGATTGGCTGGATAGCCGTGCCCAGACAATCAATGGCTCAAAGTCCAAATGAAGATCAGTAATGAGTGGTGTCTCGAAGGGGTATTGAGACAAGTATGTTGAATATCTTCATTAATGACATGGTGGGGTTGAGCGAACCCCTCAGCAAGCTTGTGGATGACATCAAGCTGAGTGGTGCAGTTGACAGCCTGAGGGAAGGGACATCACCCAGAGAGAGTGGAGAGGCTTGAGGAGTCGCCCCTCGTAAACCTCATGAAGTTCAATAAAGCCAAGTGTAAGGTTCTGCACCTGGGTTGGGGCAATCCCTGGTAGCAATACAGACTGCGTGACAAATGAATTAAGTGCAGAAAAGGGCAGGGGGATATTGGCAGATGAAAAACTATGTGTGAGCTGGCAATTTTCACTTTCAGCCCAGAAAGCCAGTAGTATCCTGGGCTCTGTTAAAAGAAGCAAGGCCAGCAAGTCAAAGGTCTTTCCTGAGACCCTACGTGGAATACTTGTCCAGTTCTAGGGACCCCAGAAGTAGAAAGACATTGATTTGTGGGAGCAGGTTGAGATGATGATCATGGAAATTGGCAGAAAGCTTCTAGCTTTCATAAAGAAAGGCTGAGAGAATTGGAGTTGTTTGTCCTGGAAAGGAGAAGGCTCCAGGCAGACCTTATAACAGCTTTTCCATATTTAAAGGGGTCCTACAAGTAGGATGAAGAATTACTTTTTACTAGGGCATGAACTGATAGGATGGAAGGAACATTTTTAAACTAAAGAGGGTAGATTTAGATTACACAAAAGGAAGGAATTCTGGAACAGACTCCCCACAGAAGCTGTGGATGTCCCATTTCTGGAAGGGTTCAAGGCCAAGTGGACAGAGCATTGAGGAACTTGTTCTAGTGGAAAGTGTCTCTGCTTATAGAGGTGGGGTTGGACTAGATGACCTTTAAAGGCCCCTTCCAACCCAAAACATTCTGTGGTTTCTTGATTTAATGCTGTGTAAAGCAGATAAAGGTGGTAGTACAATCTGTCATATCACCGTAGCTGGGTTCAGTGATCCTTTATGGCTTCATAAGCTATGAAGATGTAGATCTGGAATCATAATTCACTCACAGCATTACTTTGACTCATTTTTTTTTCCATGTGTATAAAAGATATGCACTGCACTGACCTAAAGTCTAAAACTGCATTTTATGTATAATTATAATCAGAGTTAATAAAAGCATTCCTTATAATGATATTCTAATAATTGTTTTTGGGAAAAGATGAATCCTAACTTAATTCATAATATCTGATTATCTGATTTAACAGGCCAGGATTATGGCACAGCAATTAAGCAGTGAAGGAATTTCAACTGAGTTATTACCTGTGTACCTAGTTTTCACAAATGGATGAATTAATCAGGAATCAATGAAGACAATCTCCCTTACTTTCAGGCTCAGCAAATTACTCGATAGGGTGATGAATCAATGAAAATCCAAGAGAACTAGTGGATTCAGTTCATTGCTGGAGGAAAGAGAGAGTGGGGAGAGGGCTGAGAATAGGGAGTAAGATGATTAATAAAAAGATAAAGTAGGTATGTGGAAATGGCAAATAAATTAAGAGCAGAAGCAAATGGGTGTGTGGTCTGGTGGTGTATGTTTTTTGGAAGAAGTTTGGAACTGTAATGGATGCCACCTCTTATCTGTAGGGAATTCTGCTATCATTTCTAACAGCTTGGTTGCACCAGGGAAGAAGCAGGTAGGACATTCATCATACAACTGACAGTATGCCCAGCGGCATAATTTTTTTGGATGTAAAACCAAAGGAAAAAACATTAGAGAGTACAGCTTGCTGAAGCTTGGGAGCACATAGTCAACAAAGCCTGCCCTGTACAGAATATGCTTCTGACTCCATTTCTCACAGAAGCTCACTCCTTTCCTGATACAGTGTGAATGCTGTGGACAGGGCAAGCTGTTCCCTCTGACTCCATTCCCAATCAGAAATAAACCAGGTTACTATAATTGCATGAGAGACAAGCTCTCTTCAGCACATTGCCCAAACCTTTTTTTTCCTTGTAGTCCAGAACAATGGAGAGATGCCATTAGTTTAAATTTTTAATGGTGTTTTAAAATTATTTTCCTTATTTTCATTTTTCCTCATCTTTTTTGAGATATTTGAATTATTATCTGTATTCAGGGAAAAGAATATGTACAAACCCTTCTTCTGTTTCACTGACAATCTGGGCAGAGTATAGAGATCTTAGGAAGGCATCAGTAATTGAAACCAGGGTGTAAAAATAAGTTTTTTGTTTTCCTGTTTGTTGGTTTGGTTTTAAATATGACAGGTTTTTCCCCAACCATAGTATTGCTACAATTCCCATAAATGTAACTGCAAGTAAAAGCACATCCTTATTTAATTGCATTTCAGACAGTGTTTCAAGAACTTTACACTTAGAGCCAGTAGGCAAAAGATGAAACCTAAAATATATTGAGATTCCCTTGCCTGCTCTGTTGTATCCCACTGCATTAGGCTCATATACTTCTAAGCTTCTATTCATTATGGCAGTAGTTCTCCCTTTTCTTCTTTGGCAAACCTTCCATCACAAAATTTCTGGTACCCCTTATGGAAATGGATCCTTGCAGTCTCCTCAGCTCACCTGCTGATCTTCTGTATTACTACGCTCTAAAATTCAGGCTTTCGTTGGGTTCATAATAAATACCAGTTTAATTATACAAAATGATTGAGCAATCAATAAGAAACCTATTTATCAACATCTAGGTGACTAAAAAACCCCAGACAGTGGCACCTCTCTAGATTTGATGCAAAAAAAAATTCTTATAGACAGATAATTCCTACATTGTAGAAACAGAAAATAGTAATGTAGCATGTGTATGGCTGATTTCCTAGTGCTAAGAGTACAAAATATTAAGTGATATAGTGGTTTTACAAAATCAAAGAGAATGTTTATGTCATATTTAGACAGTCATTAAATTACTACAAGATGTTACTTTCCCTTTAAGCTGAGACAAAATATTGAGAGACAAATACTGAATGTTCATTCTAAAATATTGCATTTGTTTGTGGGATGGAAAATCCTTTGGCTAGAACTGTTAAAATTCTCTCTAGCTACCAGAAATTATTCTCAGCTGCTTATTTTATTTACACATGGGAAGTTGTAACCCTACTTGAGCTTTTACCGATACAAATGCAAAACCTGGCAACAAAGTTTCTAGCTATGCTAAAGTTGATTTTAGCCACTGACTTATTTAAAACATATTTTTTTGGAGTGCATACACAGCTGAAAATAAAATATTTGAGGAATATTTTAAAGGGTGATAAATATTAACATCAAATTATGAACCATAAGTGTAAATAAGTCTTTTGGTCCCCCAGTGGGCTTAGCACGACTGCTTGCTTAAGTTCAATGTCTGAAAGAACCATCTCTTCACCACAAGATTGTAAAGCCAAAAAATCTCTGGACTTTTTTAGGTAGAGGAAAGAGGTAAATGTGAATGTCAATACCCTTTTCTGCTCTGCATTATCAGTTGTTCAGGCTTAAAGAACAAATCAGAAAAGGCTGGCTACAATAACAGTGAATGAACATTGAGACAATTTCTTAGGCAGGAGAGATCTCAGCTTTGTAAAGTTGCTTTTAAAATTGCAGAGCTATTGAAACCAAGAGCCCAAGTTCTTAAAAAATGTTAAACATCGGACTTGAAAATATTTTTGTTGTATCTACGATGTTTTCCAAGCTGGAACAGCAAACAGGTCAAAGGAATTGATGACTGATGACTGCAATTTCTTACAGCACCAAATTTAGAGATTTAACATGTTCTGCAACTCGCTGGTCGTCTCAGGTTATCTACCTATACAATGCCAATGAAGCAGCTGAATAAATGAAGTGCAATACAGATAAAATCAATGTTAGTTCAAAGGCTGAAGTCTGAAGAACCTTTTAATCATTTCTAGTATCTCATACCAATGGACTGAATCATGAACTTCTCACTGACAAAAAACTTAATCACAGTCCTCCTAAAATCTATGGCACAACTTCTATTTCCTTCAATGCGAGAAGATTGAAACTACTGGACTGCCCTCTTTGTCCCACAGGTCTTTCTGATTTGTTAAGGAAGGATTCCATCTTGACGTGGATTTTGGAAGTAATGCTATAATTTTAAATTTCTTCTTTAAAATTTTTAAGACTAAAAAAATTACCAAGTCACTCATTATTTTATTTGATGAAGAAAACTGATGCTGCTTCTCTAACATTTTCTAACTGAAGTGCAAATCCATATACTTTTGTAAGATGGAGCACGACGGGTCTTTAGGAAAAAGACCTTGGCGGAGGCAAACCTCAAGATTTAACTAGTTGCCTTATGTTTGACCTATAAGCCAAACTGCTCAAAGGGAGATCTTCTGCATATGTAGAAAAATTAAATGTAGAAAACGCCCATAGTTTGTGCATAGTTTGTTATTGTTGCAAATATTAAAAGAATTACAGTCTTTAACAGTCTTAAATATTGAAATAAATACTAAACATTGAACATGAGATCTGATACTTTATAAGATTTAGAGATCTGATTTGAAATTCCCAAGGAACATCTACAGGAAAATCTACTGTCTGTCACAGGTACACAGTAATGTCAGTTATTCAAGAAGATGTGCAGTTTAATGTCTGACAAACACATATATAAAGGATTTCCATCACAGCTGCATTAACTGAAATAGCCTCCAAATGTGTTAAAAGTGCATGAGTAAAAAAAAAAAGAGAGAAAATAAAAAAATATTTCTCATCTCCTTGTAAGAGAAACAGCCAATGTTCAGAAACGAGTTTTCAACTCATAGCCTTTAACTTCACTTTCAAACTTTCTTGGAGACAGAATCACTTACTGAAGTACTCTTTGCATTTTATACCATATTATTGCAAGAGAGTTAAAAAAGAATGCACTTTTGCTTTTTTTTTTTTTTTTTTGCTTTTATATATCTTAATGATTTACTATACCTGCCCTTTCCCATTTGATTTCTACATCAGTTCTTGTAAAATTGGCTCAAACTTCAACTTGAGCAGTTGTATGGGACCTACTGCAAAAGTATGAAAAGTGTCAGAACTAGAAGTTTTGATAGTTCCAAACTGATCAAATTTGCATTGCACAAAAACATACACAACCAAAAAAAAAACCAAAAAACAGAAAACAAAACTAAAACCAAAACCAACAAAATAAAACCAAAACCAAACACCTAGCTGTGAAAAACAATTACTTTTTAAGTTAATTGCTTTCCCACAGAAGCAGATGATCCTATAATGAATACTTTTAACATTCTCATTAAGTAACAAGCTTGCTGCTTTGTGTGTTTTGGGTTTTTTTGTAAGAAAACAAATGAAAGTTAGTCTACCCATATTCATATTCTTATCATTCCATCTTAGTCACGGAAAAGACTATAAAGAACTAAATCTGTATTTTCCATGTTACTTTTTATCTTGTGATGACCTCTCCTGGTTGAGCTGTTCATTAGCCTTGATTCCAAAAGTTGAGTGTTTTCATCCCTCTATGCTTATTACAAAAAAATTGCAGGAATATAAAGAATTTATTGCCAAGGTATGAAAACATGACCATAAATAGAATTTACAGTAAGATCTGAGCATTAGTTTGTGTGATACTGTATCACAGTGTATGTTTATTGTACTACATGATGGGCTTTCAACACCCACTTCATCCTGAGATAAAACTGAATGAGATTAAAAGCTTTCAACATGATCACTTCTGAATCAGTATTACTGAGACACCATTTTAATGACAGAGATAGATTTACATGCTTTGCAAAGTAAAAAAACATTTGAGATGCAGTATATTCACTTAAGTGACATACAATTCTATGCTTTCTGAAAACTGCATTTTTTTCTATGCCAGCACAACCAAATTATAAGAAAATACTGAATAGCAAGCTCATATATAGGGATTTGTAATTCACTTTACAACATAACTCTTACATATTTCCTAAAAAAATACTGCAAAGAGTAATCTTGCTGTTGTTAATCACTTCAAAGTCAAAACATAAAGTAAAAATGGAGGATAAAATGAAATTCTGGTTGGAAGTAAGTTTTACATCAAAGTTGCATTTCACATAGGTTCTAATTCCGTCAGAAGTATTCCCAATATGATGTTCAAAATCAACTGAAAAGGAATTAAAAAAAGAAACAAAAGAGAGAGACAGATAAGCTGAGTGCAGCATCTTGTCAACAGAAAACAAAACTCTCCAATGCCATTCACAAACAGCTGCATACAAAGTTACAAACAACCCCAGGAAATATAGCACAATGACAAGATACACAGTGATGAGTTTCTATAGCAAAGCATGCAACAGAATAACCAGTGAAGTGGTGCACCAAAACACTGTGACACAGCACTTGAGTTCCCACGGTGGTACCCCTTCCCAAGCACCAGGGAGGCTTTACAAGAATTTTCGGTGTGTACTGCAATGTGAACAATCCTTTTGTAATTTGAAGGCTGACGTGTACTTCTAGCTATATTTCTGTTTCCAGTAAACAAATCTAGCTCCATTTCACTTTCAGAAGTGAGTCAGAAATGAAATGCTACTTAGTACATAAGAAGCATAGTGTACAAGCTCTTAGGAGATGAATTTATATACAGAAATCTGTCAAGATGGGAATGTATATAAGTAAACTGTAATTAAGATTGTATACATCCTTTATTCCTGGAATTTCTGGTTACAATGATGTTAATACGACCACTAACTCCTCAACTAACTTCTTTCAAAAGTTAAAGATTCATTTGTTGGGTAATCAGATAACTCATTGAATGTAATTTTTAACTTAAATTACAGCCATTACTTACTGAATGACAAAACCAAACAAAACAAAGCTCAGAAACCCTATTAATATCAGGGAACTTGTTTTTCCAATAACAAATTTCTGACAATTTAAATCATAAGTCTTGCCCCCTCCCCATTCCTGTTATGCAGAGCCTGAGACATGACAATGAAGAAATAATATTCTTAAGAAAAAATAGCTGATCAAAACTAAGCAGTAAACCTCAGGATCAGTATTTCTCCTAATTCAAAGGTAAGAAAATAACTTCACATCTTATAGCCTCTGAGACCTAGATACAGTGCAGACACTGCTCTGCATTTTCTGTTGACACACAAACAAATATTGTGTAAGCAAATCCTGGAACGGTAACATTGCTTTATTTTTTCAATAGATATCAGATAATAACAGATAGAAACCCACTGAGAAAGTATAGCAGTGCTCCAGTTCCCTAATCATTGCATTGTTCATTCCTGTCCCCAAGGAAACAAACAAACAAATAAATAAATAAATAAAGTGATCTACACAGATCTCTATGCAATATATACATTACACTCTATGACAATTCCCTGCTTGGTCAGTAGAAGCAATGCCCATTCACATCTACACAATCCCAACACATCCATCTGTAACATCTCAGGACATTTCTTTCCTCTACGAACAGTCGAGTAAGCCATCAGAAGTGTCTATTTCTGACTTTGCTGTAAAAATGCACTGTTTCATTTCAGTATGCATTCAAAACCACTTTGCAAATGGTAAATGTTTTACATGGTCTGAAGAGAAACAACCAAACACTTAACACTGACATCTACCTGCAAATGTTTTGCTTGGAACTACAGCTCAGTGCACTGTTAAAGATTTGATCTAATACTCATTGAAATCAATGAATATGCTGTCATTTTTACATTGATACAAGAATTGGATCCTGTATAGGTGTTTTGCACTTCTCTGGTCTGAAAGTTTAGCATTTCAGCAGATGCTTGATCATTTCTCTACTATTACTGCCTCCCTAAGAGGGTAATTGCTGGTCTTCTCTAAAATCCATTTGCTCATTTTATTATGGGCAGCAAAACTTCACTCTCAAGAAAAGCTGTCCTGTCTCAGTTATGTCTCATCAACTCACAAACATTCTTTCCTCTTCAAATGAGACAGAATTATTTCTTGCTGCTCCTCGATAAAACACTAGTCATGGAAACTGCTCACATCTTCTCTTTTACCTCACAAAACTGTGGAAATGAAGTACTTCCAAATGCAAGTTGCACACCTTCTAAGAAAGGTGGGAAAAAACAAACCAAACCATAAGTCAAACAAAAACTACCCCCAAACTTTGAACAGCTTCTGATTCCTTTCCCCCTCTGACTCCATCACAGAACCAAGACTATATCATAGAGCAAGTCTTTCAACTTTCCACACCAGCTACCAGTGAAATCGTCTACACCAAGCAAGATCTGATGGGGAGCACCGCAAACAGTATCAAACCTCAGTGCACACAGAAAAGAACACAAAGAAAAATCAAACACAGTATTCATCAGCAAAGAAAAAAATCAACCTCAGAGTTGTGGGAATTTCCCTCCGGTTTATTGCAGAACTGAAATTGTGCATTTTCTTAGCAAAGGTTACTTACGAGATGCAGGCAGAGCAGTCCTGGCTCTGCAGCTAATGCTGCTGAAAATCCAGAGGAAGAGAGCTGCCCTGCAGCCAGCTCGGGTAACCACAACCATCCTTCACTTCCTGGCTCCCTGTACTCCAAATGCCAGCCGCAGAAGACCTGCTTTTCTCCACTTTGGCCCTTTCTCTCTCTCTCTCCTTCTCCTTCTCGGAGGAGGTGTCGAGGAGGTAAAGGGGGCAGGGCTTTACCTTGGGGTAGAAGCCAAACCCCCTCTTCACCTGCTATCTTTGGGTTTGCAGCAGCAGGATAAGTCCCGGTACTTTTCTTTCCTTTATTTCTCTGTGTTTGTGTCTGTGCCTTCTTCTCAGAGGAAGGGGAGGAAAGAAAAAAAGAAAAAAGCCATGAAGTATGAAATAAGAAGGTTTGTAGAAGAAAAAAATTAAAAAAAAAAAATCAAAAGCAATCCCCCAAAAGACGTGGGGGGTGGGAGGGGAAAGGGAGATGGAGATGAAGGAAAGGAAGAAAGGCAAAAATAGCAGTTGGTGCCGCTAATGCTGCTGTTGATGCTACCACTGCAGCTGAGCCCTTCTTCCTGTACAGAGCAGCGCTGCTGAGAGAAGCTTGCAATAACCTCCCAGCTCAGATATATATACACAGTGTACACGCACGCATAGCCGGGGAGCCAAACACACACTCACACAGGAGCAGGCAGAGGGAGGGAGAGAGAGAGACACTCCCGCAGCACAGAAGCAGGCTCAGAGCCTCTCTCCTCACGTATTCATCATCTTCCAGCAGGAGGAAACGCTACCACCAGCAGCAGCAACCTCCCTCCTCCTAAAAAAAAAAAAAAAAAAAAAAGAAAGGCAGGAGAAGGGAAAATCCTCTCCCCGGCGCTCCCCTCCTCTTCCCCCCGCTTCCTCCAGCTCCTCCCTCTTCCTCTGCGCCCCTTGGGCCTCCAGGAGCGCGATCGTCCTCCCTTGCCTGCTTGCGAGGCAGAGCCGGGGGCCGGCGGGGATCGGGGCCGGGGCCAAGTGCGGGGCTCGGGGCCGGAGCGGAGCCGGGGGCGGTGGCGCCGGTGTCGCTGGGTGCGGGGCGCGGCGCCCCCGCGGCCGCTCCTGCCTCCCTCCGCACCGCTCGCCCGCACTCCGCCGCGGCAGCGGCTCCCCGAGCTCCAGCCTGCCGGGATCCGAGCCAGGCAGCCAGCAGGCAAGTCCTCCGAGCGGTCCTAGTTCTGGGGCGGGGAGGCGAGCACCATCCCGCCCGCAGAGAGCTGGGGCTGCAGGAGCCGCTAATGCAGATGTTGCCATTCGGTAATTAATTCTCACTCCGAGAGCAAGCCAGGAAGCCAGCTGCATTAAAGTATCATTACGGTTTTCACCTACAAGAGATGACTGAGTCAACCTGGCCATATCCCAGCCTTATGGTTTAGGGATTTCAAGAGTCTGTTCTTTTCCATCCCTCTCCATCCCTCCTGCCATTGCCCTTAAAGAGCTGAACCAAAAGTTATGGCTCACCAGATACGGTAGAATAATGAGAGTAGGGAGTTATTCATGGATTATTTATTCTACAATCAATGAGGCAAAGAAAAATGAAAACAATTATTTCTCAGGTGTTATATAGAGAAGGCTGAGAAATGGAGAGGTATAATTTCTTTAGAGGAGCCCCAAAGCAGGGATAAATTATTTTCAGTGACTAATACACATGCTGTTAACAAGTACCTGCTGTTATTTAGTGACTGTGATGAAGTGGTTAAGATTGTGTGTAAGATGAGATTTTCAGAAAGGCCTTGGGATATTAAGATCCTCAATCCTATTGCCTTTCAGAGGGAGTACAGTGCCTATCTTTTAGGTCACTTTGAAAGCTCATCCATACGTAATATGTGATATCCCAGGAGAGCTGTGGCCTAGAGGTTTGAGCACAGCACAGGGCAAAGCTTAAATGCCAGTCCTGGGAGAAGTGTTTCTGTACTCTTGTCCATCTGCCATAATTTTTCCTCCTTGAGCCTTTCACTCTCTTGTTTTGTCCATATCAAGTATTAATACATTCATGTTTTAAATGCTTTCACAGAAATATTGCCAAATACATAGCAAATATGAAACCAAAAAGTGCACTATTAATGCAGTTTTATTATACTTATCTCTGTTGTTGAAAGAATAAATATTCCCACAGAGACTGTCGTACCTCTTCTCTGCATCATCCTGAGGCCTCTGCCATGCCCTCCCCATTCCTTATAACCCACAGATACTGGACTTACAGTCCAGTAATCATATGTGAGTGTCCATGTGCAAGTTTTCTGGGAATTAGGTCAAAACCAAATAATAATTAGTGTCATTAAACTACTTCGAAATTGCCTCTTTCCATAACTTCTTTCTTGTTTGCATCTTCTATTCTCCTCTCGCTTTATATCTCACAATTTTTCAAGTTTATAAACCTACATTTTCTGTTCTTTAGCTATAGTTGAAGTGATAGAGCTGATATAGTATCACAAACTGACTGCATATATTCATGGAAAAAAGAAAACCTTCGGAGTATGACATACAAAAAATCCTACCACTTTCATTCTGAGCTCTTGAAAGCCTTTCAGTATTCATTGGTCTTTATTATTCACCTGAATAACTAATAAGCAGCTTCTCTGAGTTATTATTTATAGACTCAGCAGACCATTTTTTTAACACAAAATTTCTGCTTCTTAAAGCCCTTACAACAAGCACAACAACAACAACTACAAAACTTGCACATCACCCATTTATACTTTTATACAAAGATACTTGCACATCACTCAGGTCATGAAGTCCTCCACAGGACCAAAATTTGAGTTGTTCAAACTTCACACTTCTTTAGCATATGCTGACTGGGATTTTCAAAAACATACTCAAATTGGTCATAAGTAGGTACACATTTAAAAAATGGCTATAAAGGATAAGACAGGTAATTCAAAACAGGAAGATTCAGCAGGTTGATTGATGAATATCTCAATAATGGTGATAGTAGAAAGTTTCCTTGTGGTTTGAGACGGAAGAAATGGCACAGATTATTGCATTTTTCCCCACCTCGGAATAGGATCAGGCCTTAAAAACTGCATAAAATATTTAAACTATGTAGCAACAGAAATGAGTTGTGCAAGGGTAATGCAATTATTTTTAATATAACCACAACTGAGGCCTGCAAAATCATTAACTTTGACTGATTCTGTCAGACAAAAATCATTACAAAGATCTTCAGGCATTCTTTCGTCCTATAAAACAAGCTAACCATCTTATATACTCTTCTTTTTTTTTTCTTTTTTTTTTTTCTTTTTCCTGGAGGGTGTTGTGAAATATTACTTTACATGATCAACAAATCCAAGATGAATATATTAACCTTTGCAATGAATACATAGTCAAATTGTCTTAGGCCACACTATGAAGTTATTAGGTACTTCTACTCTTTCTCCTAACCTTTCCTTTCCAGAGTGTAAATGTGAGGATGTTTCTAAGCAAGCAGTGAGACAGTCCTGCAGCCTCAGCAGGGCAACTACAAGCTTTAGCACCCATATGCTGCAACTGTCAAGTGTCTGCAACTTAGGTCAACAGGGACCTGTACTCATCAAGTCCAACCACTAACCCAGCACTGTGAATTCCATTGCAAATGTCCCCAAGTGCCCCATCTACAAATATTTTAAATACTTACCAGGACGGTGACTCAATGACATCCTCACTTCCCTGAACAGCCTATTACAATATTTGGCAACCCTTTCTGTGAAGAAAATTTTTTCTAATATCTGATTTAAACCTCCCCTGTTGCAATTTGTGGCCATTTCCTCTTGAATTATTGCTTTTTTACTTGGGAGAAGAGATTGGCAACCACCCGGCTACAACCTCCTTTCAAGACGTCGTAGACAGTGATAAGGTCTTCCCTGAGTCTCCTTTTCTTCAGGTTAAACACCTCCCTCAGCTGCTCCTCATATGACTTACTCTCGAGACCTTTCACCAGCTCCGTTGCCCTTCTCTAGAAATCCTTCAGCACCTCAATGTCTCTTCCAGTGAGGCACCCCAAAACTGAACACAGGATTCAAGGTGCAGCCTCACCAGTCTAAGTGGAGGGGAATGATCAACACTCCCAGAGCCTTAAAAACTATGGAGATACCTCAGTCTACTGGTGAAACCTCCCTGGCAATTAGTAAGACACTAAAGTGTTAAAAGACTCCAGTTATTACAGCTGTACACAAATTTTTTTGAACTTAATGGAAATTGTACACACATATTGATGAATGAATAGATCATTCTGAATTTACTAGAGCTGTCAAGCGATGTCTGTTAAATGGAATTTGTCCTGGACAGAGCTATATTTACAGTATGTGAATGTAAAGGAGCAAAACAATGTCAGAAAGCTAGAAAGGATAGTCAAGAATTTCAAACATCGATGAGTCCAAATGGCATCCAGTAAAGCAACCAGGTGGGATCACAGAGGAAAATGAGCCAAGCTGAAAAAGAACGTGAAACTTCTGAAACTTCTATGTGCTAACAAACTACCATTTTAACATTGTGTTTCCTTTTCGTGTTCTGATTGTCCCTTACATAGCAGAGTTCTAAAAATTATTCATAGCAGAATTTCTGTCAAGGTTTCTAGAATGTTAAATATGAGGACTTCACTCAGGAAAGACAAATGCAATGTATTTCAAATTATAACCAAACAAGACTTTATATACAGAGAATGAAATGCCAGATAATGGACAGTTCTGTGACTGAAGGAAGTCTTGGGTTTATTAAGAACAACACGGGGTTCTCTATTGAGATGGTTCATATTCATGGATCTTTCTCTGAGGGAGAAAGAGGACACATGAAAACTGTGACCATCTCTGATGTGATCTCATCTGTCTGTGAGAAGCTGTAAAGGCCTGAAGAAAATATTTATTTTATAGAAATGCAAGAAAATTCTTTCCTAATCTTCTCAGTGCAGCTAAAAAGAAAGATGAGAGTGAATTAGCAGAAAAGAGACATTATCTTCTTCTTGCTCATGCAGCTAAAAATGTAGCATTATAGTTTGAAGTGACTGTATTTTGGTTTGACCATCAGTTTGTTATTGTAGTTGTATTAAAACAAACAAGCAGATAAAAAATGGAAATGTGTATTTATAGACATCAAAAGAAATTAAATATGTTCATAAATTTTAAGCTTCGTATCCCTTTATCTTTTGTAATTTAAATGTGCTCAAGACAGCATCTACCTTTAGAAATTTCTTTTGTGAGATCTAGGTCTCAATCTACACTGTGTAATGAAAAATTTTGGCAATCAAAACATTATGAGGAGAGACTGAGGTCATTTTGGTTTCTTCAGCCTAGAGAAGAGGAGACAGAGGGGAGACCTCATTGCAGTCTTCAGCTTCCTCGTGAAGGGAAGTGGAGGGGCAGGTACCAATCTCTTCACTCTTGTGACCAGTGACAGGACTCAAGAGAACGGCATGAAGTTGTGTCAGGGATGATTTAGACTGAATATCAGGAAAAGGTTCTTCACCCAGAGGGTGGTTGGGCCCTGGAACAGGCTCCCCAGCGAAGTGGCCACAGCACCAAGCCTGACGGAGTTCAAGAAGCATTTGGACAATGCTCTCAGGCACATGGTGCAACTCTTGGGGTGTGCTGCACAAGGACAGGTGGATTTGATGATCCTTATGGGTCACTTCCAACTCAGCAGATTCTATGGTTCTATGATTCTAAATAGAAAATCATGCCATATGTCTCAAACATATATTAGACTTAAATCGGCATTTCATAGATGTGCAAATAGCAGTGAATTTGATTCTTATTCTGCATCATGACTAAAACAACCAAACAGAAATGGTGGTTACCTGTCAAAAATACAACTGTTCTGCACTAATCACGAGTCTTATTTGAGCTCATTTCCAGATTAATGCTCCTTGAAGAAGTGAAATAATCTGTTTATTTACAAATATAATTTAATTACTGCTCATCCACTTGAACAGTCCAAAATGATTGTCTGCTCCAAGACACAGTATTCTTCCACACTGTGCTTTTTTTTCTGAGTTTGCCTTCAAACCCTACCTTAAGCATATTCCCTTCCTCCTCTCATATAAGCACTGTCTGGTAATTTATTTGGATGCTTTTTTTATTGCAAAATAATTTTGCATTCCTACTATCCCTAAAGTCTGTTAGTGCAAAAATAAAATAACATTTGAGAATCACTGAGACAAATTATTTTAATATGTTGTCTACTTTATTATTCTTTTCTTCCAGCTGGAAATATTATATCCATGAACATAACTATTTTGTGAAATTTACTTGTTAGGGAACTATATGGAGCAACCTGTGGCTGCTACTAATGCAACTAGACCAACTGGAAGCTGGATCCTGCATGTCATGTGCATAAAATATGCAGGATGAGATTTAAATGTACTTTTAAAATATTGCACTGAATTAGTCTTTTTCTTTATTCAGTTTATACCATATCATAAAAATACAAACTGAATTAGAGTAATATTATCTAAAGCAATTATGTTGGACTTTCTAGTCACCTTTAAAGGAGAAATCAAAATCAATCTGGAACATTTACATCTGCTATTTGTGGGGTGGAAAAAAGGCATCCTTTCACTAATACACAGCCTGAAAGGTAAGTACTAGGGAGAAGACTGTCAGCTCTTATTATACTATCATTTATGCTTGGATGAAGAGAACTCATGTGACTTGAAGGCTTTTTTATGACAAGTACATAGCAACACTTTGGTGAATACAGTAAATACTTTCTTTAAAAAAGCAATATTAATGAAGAATTGATGTATATTCAGCCATATTTTAATGCAAATTAGCAGCTGAAAACACAGGAAAGAGCCAACATAGTCTAACACAATTTCTTTTTTAAACTGACAGTGATCTACAGCTCTCATCTTGGGAACTTCTTTGGGAAAGGTTTTGGAATAATTGACAACTAGTAGCTCTAAACCACTGTTTTACTTTAAATAATTTGTGTTACCGAGGATATAGCCTCATTATCTACTCAATACATATTTAACAATTGGAAGAGGTTAGCAGAGTAATGCACTAAAGTTACTGAAGCATTTAAGTGTTCTGAGTAAATATATATTTGCCTCCCTGTTATATTGTCTCCATCATTCAGTCTCAATTACCACACTAATAAACCAGAGTTATCTTTATCTCCAACTACAGATAACATATGGATACTTGGCCACAAAAGTACTTTAAAATACTACCATTTAGTCTATCTTATAATACTAGGAGTATCCAGAGTCCTCTTGAACCATATTATAAATTCTTTCTTACAATTGATTGTGGTAAGTTACTTGGTGCTTCAGTTAAACATGAAGTTCCACTAATTCTTTATTATGACTCCAGAACTGCCTTTTATTAAGTGTCTATGGTGCATCTAGTACAGAGCAGGGTGTCAGTATGACTGAAGCTCCTGCATACTATCTGAACATGATTATACTTCAAAGATAAATACATATTGTTTTGCCTGCACACCTGCCTGTCAGATAATTTTGTATGCCCCCCCTGTGTTCCTGTGCTTCTCTTCCTTTTTTTTTTTTTTTTTCCTCTCTCTTTCAGCTAGGCTTCTAATTTCTAACAAAGAGAGTCTGGTGTTAAGAACACCAACTACACAAAGATTGGCAACCTGGATGCTTTTCAAAAACCTGAAATAATTAGATGAGCTTTATGCTAACTTTAGGAAGTCACTTGCCGTGGCTATGAAAGCACAGTAACTTTTTTGGGCTTCAGTGAAGTTTCTGAGCTGTGCAAAAGCTGCAGCCAAGCCTAGCCATATCAGATCAGCCCACAGCTCACAGTGGAACTACTCTATCACATGCCTTGAAGAATGTTCCCATTCACCGGTTGGGGGTTTTCATTACAGCCACTAACCCTCCTACTTCAGATGGAAAAATAGACAATGTAGGTTTTTGGTGAAGGAGATTGGTTGTTAACTGGTGTGGTGGTCTGAAAAACACTTTTTATTTTATGTTGATTTAAATTCTATGCTGTATATATATCCTGAAAAAGAGGTGGCTTATCCATTCCTTGTTTAGAGTAGTCCCGCTGCAGTCAGCCTGCTCTTCTTTCAGGGGAATTGGTCAGCAGACTGCAGTAGTATATAATAAAATTGTACATGGATCTATAACATAATTGCTCACACAAATGCACAAATGATTGCCCTTGACATCTCAGTAGCCATTTTGAAAGTAAGGATGAAACTAAGAAAGAAATTACTTCTTTCCATAGAATCAGGAAAAAAAATGAGTAATAGTAAAGGGAATGAAATTAAAGTACAGATTGCAGGGCTGTAGCACGGTCTGTTTTTTCCATTCTTTCTTCTGCACTGACACATCAAAAGGAAACGTGAAGCCTTAATAGGAGGCACACAATATGAAGAGCTCTCTGATGCATGAATGCCACATCTGCGACCATCCTTAATGACATGCAGCTTCTCAGCAGATTTGATAGTACAGAGGCCTTTCATAAAGACCACTTCAACTTAATTTATAAGCAGCCATGCTCTGGTTTTAACATCTCTAGGTTTTAATCTTCACATTGCAAAACAGCCTGGGTTTATTGCTTGGAGTTAGGAAACGTCTAATCAAAGACATGATTTCAAAGTCTTTTCTGCAATCAATAGTTCAACGCAGTGAACTATCACATGCCCTGATACACAGCAGTAGGAGAGGTGCAGCTACACTGTCAGTGTACATGTCAAGCTGAGAGAGACCGTAATAAACCTGTATGTGATGACTTTTGCAACAACCACCACAATGCACTCAAACTGCTATCCAGTCTGGTGTCACGGGAAAAACGTTTTGAGCATGTTTCCTCTACTTTGGAGACTAGAAGAAGGACCCAAGGATGGAGGGTTCTAAAAAAACCTGAAAATTGATCTGAAGTTAGCGACCACAGAATTGTCAGGAAGCTTATAGGTAAGCTGATGCCTTATTTACATGTCAGGGGATTCAGTACCAGCCCACCACATGGCTCTATTATCTCCTGGAACCCAGAATATATCTATCACTCATCCAAATACATACGCAATGTTTTGTATTTAATTAAAGTCATGTACATACAAAGTAAACTATGAATATCTATTATAGAATTACATGCTTATTATTAGAATATATTCTAGATAATCTATGCATAAGAAAACAAGATTGGAAGAGGCCACCCAAGTCATACCAGTTGTCCAAGTTTATCTCCAAGATATATTCCCTTTTCCTCTCAAGCATAAATCCTTTTCATAATATTTATGAAACACAGGGTGACTTGAAGATTCTTTCTATGAGGTATGGCTGCATAAAAATCACTTAGCTTTCAGACCACTTTCAGCTCTTAGAATGTATCAAAGATGAAAAGAAATACATGTATTTTATAAAAGACTTCTTGATTTTATCTCATTTTCTAATTAAAAATTATGAAGAAGTCATGTTAGGTAGACCAAAGTCCTACTACTACAATAGTGCATGAAATTTTACCTCTAAATGAATTGGTAATAAAAGGTGTTTAGGCTACTGTATGTTGCTCCCTGCAATGTGGCATATAATGAATGAACAATAATTTATTCTCCACAGCACCTAAGGACTTCAAAGCATCAGACAAATATTGAATTAAGCTTCCCAGTGTGGTAAGTAAATATGTCCACATAAAGAACAAGCACAGAAATCTAAGTAGCGTCCAAAATCACCCATATTCTAGATGCTGTAAACAAGATTCACTGCCTCTGAGACCAAAATAAAGTTTTTAAAGCCAGACGGACAAATCAGAAAGAGCTATGTGTCTTGTCCTATAGGGCAAGTTGCCCTATCAAGGCAAGTGAACTGAAAGTGCTCCATTAGTACTTTGATGGAGATGGCAGGGAGTACGAGAGAGTATGAAAGATTTAATCATAAGAAACGCACTCTAAGAGGAAAAGGCAGAAGAACCTAAGTGAAAAGTGCTTTAAAAGGAATCAAAGGAACATCATGACTGAGCTAACAAGCTAATGTATTTTGCTACCTATAAAAAAGCATGATAGAGTTATAGGTGAACTAGATGAAACTAGTAGTAAAAATGTTCATGATTTACAGAGTACACACATTTTTGTTGTGCATCATTCAAAAGTGATAGGGTGTTATTTTGTAGAAATTTCTGCATTTTGTAGAAATTACTTGAGTGCAGAGAGGTATTTAGTGGAACCACTTGTAACTTTTGAACACTGAAAGATCTTCAGTACCCCAGTCAAAAACCTTGAAATGTGATGAAGTCTATGTGCTTGTACTCTGTGCAAAAGAAAGATGAAGAGCAGGCTATTTTATTTCCACTTTAAAAAGACCTTGAACTCTCTGGTAAATGTTGAGAACCAAGAAGAATGCAATCTCTTTAAGAACCAAAAGGAATGCAATCTAATTTTAAGTGTTGCTGTGATAAAAGCACTGAGTCCTGCTGTGTTTCCAAGTTCGTGATGAAGTAAGGTCTCATTGTTCTGCCCACAGACATGCCTGCAATTGTGGGAGAAATTTCGATGCAAGCAAAAGACTGGAACTATTATATACTCTCCCATCTTACAGCAGCTATTGATTTCTTTGCTTTCCACTTCTACTTCTAGCAAAGACCACTCTATATGAGAGTTGTAGGATATGTCATTAACATTTTGAAAAGCTGTATATACAGCATAACCTGTCTTCTAGGTGCCCTCCATACACATGGCTGCTTCTCCATCAGCTTGTGGACTGCTTTGAGGTTTCCAGCAAAACTGTAACCCACCATGCATGTACAGGCACAGAGGATACTATCAGCTCCAAGCCATGTTTCATTCACACTTCTTTCAAGACAGCTATCTGCAATACTGGCAGGTCTGATGATGCAAATAGTTTCAGAAGTACCTACAGCATTTATAGACACACTCACAGGGGATATTTTGACAGCTCAGATTGACAGATCCGTTCTACCCAGAACAAGTGTGTCTTCTGTTCAGCTAAGTTCACCTTGGTTTTATTTCAAACCTTGATTGCTGTAACGTTTGCTCTGCTGCTCAGCCAGCAGTGTATAGGATTACAACAAGTCAATGGTTAGAAGGGAAAAAAAGATAACAACTTTTTCCCTCACAAATCAAGGAATGATTCAGTTGAATATAGACATCTAACTTTGAATTTGTCACTTCAGTCTCCCTTTAGAGTTGACAGAGAGCTAGTCAGTATTGCCAGTGTCATCTCAGATAAGATTCATGTTACTCTAAACTAGAAGTCCGCACATGATCAGATCAGTCAAGGAGCATTAAGGTGCCTGTTTCGTCTCCTTTAACTACAGAAAGATCCTTAAATACCTGGCACAGCTGTAGAAACTGAAACATGGGTCTTAGAAGAGAGATTCTGCTGTCCTTCCACAGAGTCTGCTTTACCTCTGTGTTTACTCACAAACATTGTACGGGCTTGCTCATATTGAAGACATAGGAGTAACCACATTTAGAATTGTGGAATTGCACTGGGAATTGTGACTCATCCTACTATACAAGATGCTTCAAGTGCCTTTGCCTTGTAAACGTGGTGCAGATTTAAAATCTCCTTGTTAACACCAAGCCTAAATTTTTGTAGTTAGCAAGAAATGACATTAATATTAATAACAATAATAATTATTATTTAAAAACCCAACAATTCACAGAACTAAGAAGACTTCATAAAATAAATAACAGATAGAAAGAAAAAATATGATCATAAAACAAATCAAAGAAAATACTGCATTAACAATAATGGTAGTGCTGTTTTTTCTTTATTTTTCTGCCCAGTATTTTATCTTTTTTTTTAATAAATAATAAATGTGGAATTTCTTTTTGAATCTAATCATTATGATAGCAATTTAAGAACCATCAAAATACAGGGATTCCCTGTAATTAATGCAAATACTGGGTGGACAAAAGCATTAATATGGCCATGTTGATATGGCTAGGTGCCATCCATACTAGCAGATTTTTCATTGGAATAAAGCCTTGCAAGTCATTTAAAAAAAAAAAATCAAGTAAGTTATTTTTAAAGAAAATAATCTTTTTGAAGAGATTCTACATGCTCTGCTATGAGTTTTTGAAAAAGGTTTGATTGTAATCTCTATTTTGCTTCTAAATTGAAACAAAAAAAAATTCCTTTGTCTTTGCCTCTTTTTTCAGAAACCCAAATATTGTGCTATACCAATCTATGTGCCCAGCTACTCATGTCGCTCCTCAAGGGGTCTTCCAACATTTTCATTTACCTATTAATTATCAACTCTCAAAGTAAAACATAGAAAAACAGGAAATACTGAACCCTTGGCTCTGAGGGACTGGTGAACAACAAGAAATATAGCATTTTGATTTCCTAACAAGACCCCAAAGTCAACTCATTCCTGCTGTACTGACAATTACAAATCAGAACTACTTACTTCTTTTCATCTCCACGGATGTACAGTAAACCCTTCCTTCATATTCTGGTAACAGGCTAGACACACTCAATCGCTCCTTCCTCTCCAGCCAGTGCAGGAAAAAAATAATTAAAATCTTACATATGCATATAAGTGCCACTCATGATAATTCCATATTAGTTCAACAGCTGGGAAAGGCATTTGGTTCACATTCTTTATTACACCGAAACAAAATCATGGATCCTTACTCACACTGAGTCAGTGCTTGCTGTATAAGGAGAGCATTTGGATCAGCTTGTCTTTCATAGCCTACTCTGCCTTTCTTTTGTTGTCGATGGCCAAATCCCTCACTGGCTTCATGGTGAGCTGGGCTCAGTCTGTGATCCTGAAGAGCTTATATTGTCTTGCTTATATCTAACTGACACACTTCACGATTGCGCTGGGGGAAACACTCAATGATAACTGGCTGTCTAACTCTATTTTCCAGTCTGTCTGGAAAACACACACATTTCTTACTTGGTCAGTTCCATCTTAACATGAAAGTTGATTACTGAATACAAAGTGTGGTCCGTGAGTCTGTTTATTACCTGCAGAGAAAAACCGGCACACTTGCAGACCCACCATAAATTTAGTTATCCAGGTAGTAATGAGGCTGATAGATGGTGGAAAAATCCCATAAGACCGTATGTAGGACAATCATTTCTTGATTGGAAGAAGAGACAAGAAGAGATGTCTTGATCTATCAATTTCAACCACTTCTGGTTTCAAGAATTCCACCTTGAAATTTCTTACCTTACTTTTTTCTTTTTTTTTTTTTTCTTTTTTTTTTTTTTAATTGCTTTTCCTTTTGGAAAATTGAATCAGAACATTTTACAGATTAAGAACCTTCTTTGAATTTCCAGCCAAAATACATTTATGATGGCTTATATACATTTGCACGTGCTAACATTGCCCCTTATCTTGAAATTATTCTCAAGACCCAGGCAGACTGATGCCAAGGCAAACTGTTGAATATTAAAATACATGGTTGGAACATGGAGGAAAAAAATGGGCTTATATCAATCCATTTATAATAATGAAGGCATAGGTGTCCTTTCAAACACATCAGGGAAGATCTTGATTTTTTTTTCCCTGTATTTGCTAAAAAGGTCAAAGACTGATTATGGTTGTGATTTGAGAAACACAACAGTATGGAAAAAAGTATGTAGAAAAGCAGAACCACACGTGTACAGAAAGCTCAAATAATCTTTTGGAAATTAACTCAAGCCTGTTTAACTCTTCGTATGTCTTAATCTTGCCTCCAGCAAAAAACGGTACTTTCTAGGTCATTTACTTTTGTGTAAAATATCATGCTTAGAGGATGATGCTTCAGCTGTATATTTCATATGAGAACTATGCAATCTTCCAATTCAGCTAAGTTCTACACATGTGCTTTCTTAAACATCTTAGTCCATTTTTTCAGGGTATGTAATTAACATTTTTGTCTCTATTATTCATTTCAAAGGAAGATTCAGTAGTATCAGACTTTAGTTTATTTGGAAGATGAAAATTTTGGGTTTTCAACTCTCAGAGTAAAAAACCGTTCACACAGGATTCAGCTTTTCTCCTCCTAAGTGATTTATTAGCTCATGTAGGTGACTTAATGTTTGCAACAAGGGAGAAATGACTCCTCTGACTCATCTGGTCACTGGTGCCATTCACCTTATATACATGTCAGCTAAGATCTGTGGACAATAGAAATTCAATTTCTACATGGTAAAACATGCATGAGCGTAAAAGTTTATGAAAACTCTATGAAAGATTATTGTATTCTGTTCAGCACTTCTTTTTCCTGCAGTTTGTCTAACTGTACAAGAACACGAACCTTCCAAGTAAAAGCTTCTTGAATTACTGAGTGCCTATGTTTTCCATGAAAACCAGAAACAAAATTTTTATTGACAAAATTATTTTTTTGACAAAAATACTTTCATCCAGCTCTGTCACAGATGGATGAGGGATTGCAGCTCCATTCTACAAATGTCACTGGGGAAAGTATCTGTATAGTGTTTATGCACTAAATGAAAAATTTTATTTTACTTCAAAGTTATAACTTTTTGTGTTGCATGCAGAACTTGGTATATGAGGAGCACAAAATCTGTTCATATGCCTCTTCTTCTTTCTTTCCATTATATTACATATATTTTATTAATACATTATTGCACCCATAATAATTGTGGATTTTCTGTGCAACTGGAGGTTGGAAAGGGACAGGATGACTTGCCTTGGTTATTCAGTTCAGTCTGTATCACAACTCTGTCAGGTAGGGTTTGACTCCTTTCATGGAGTCACACTCCTTTCTATCAGTGGTAGAAATAATCACACAATTTTGTTGTGTCTTCAGTTTTGAATTAAAAAAGAGCACACCCTCCCCTTACCAAAAATATGGTAATATGAAAAAAGGATATACTATCCACATGCTGATATTTTTCTCATCTCTTTGAACTGTGTAAAGTGTGGGCATCAAAATGTGTAATATGCCTGTCCATAGACCAGTGTACCCTACTATGACTTAGCAGCCTTTGGTGAGGAATTAGGTATCTATATTAGCTTGGGATTGGCTGGAGCACAGCTTTTTCCTGAGAACCATCCCAAGCCTGCTCATAATGATGTCCAACAATTCTGTAGCCCGAAAGGATATATCTTTGGCCATGATTCACCAGAGTAAAAAGAAGTCCAAACCAAACCAAACAAATCCCATATCTGAAACTGTTTTAATAGATTAGATGTTACATTACATCAGCTTCTTGTGACTAAAGATTTCACCAGACAGAAACAGAAGTTCAGGCATTTGAGAAGGAAGACTGGATTCATCCCCAAAACCTGTATGTGCTGCACTCACGGAATGTGAAGGATGCCAACACTTTTCCTTCTGTCCAGTGTTAAATATCTATTTCCCTGTAATTTACTAGTCACCAAAGCCTAATGAGTAGTAAATGAAAGGGGAAGAAATTACCAGTAGACACCCTGCATCTTTAAGACACCAGTGAACGTTTCCAGTGCAAATCTGTTGTCGTAGCCTGAAAATTCTCATCAGACAACATGCTGTATTCGAGCAAACTCTGACTGTACAAAATGATTGACAAAACTAACTATTTTCCTACTCTGATCAGAAATACATTACAATCCTACAGTAAACTGTTGCCATTATCTTGAAATGTGCTCCTATGGAAAATGTTAAAAGTGTTCTGTTTTACACTGTGAAAGTAAAATTGATCTTAGTGGAACACTAAAACTTTAAAAATTACAGCTTTCACAGGACACCTACTTCTGTTCTAGCCATCCTTTCACAAGTGTTTCTTGACATCAATAAAGAAAACATATGAATAAAATAGTTCTAGAACCATATATTGGTCAAGTCTTGTGAGATGTTGATTCTTCTGATTCCTAGTGCAATTTAACTGCTCTAGGTGCAGTTTCTCAAATTGTACAAGTAAAAGAAGTCTAAAATGTTACTATTTTTATTGTGTATGATTTATAAAACACATACATACCTTTTGTCTGCATGCTTTCCAGTGGACAGATATTAAACTCTATTAAAATGAGATAATAAAATTGTATATGTCCCATTTATGACACCCCTGCATCTGTGTTTTGAAATTAATATAGTGAATTGACCTTTTGTCCACTTCTTCCATTTTTTCTCATCCCAAGCATTAAGTCACATACACCGTATCTTAACTTTTTTTTCCTATTTCAAAGGTAAATTTATTGAAACAGAAAAATTGTGCAGAAAGACACACAGGATACTGGGTATAGTATCACTGAAACAACAACAATGAACAACAAATATGAAATATCTACTACTTCATAGTCCAGAGTAATCTTACTGCATGACTAATGGAAAGTATTTTCTTCTTTTTATGTTAAGAATATTCAGGTAATAACAGGTATTATTCAGATTCTGTGACCCAATCGTATGAGCCATCTTAAGAACCTTCAAGCATCACTGCTTGAGTTAAACCATGGAGATGGTCCTTACTGTGAATAAGAGCATTGACATCTGTTTTAAACAGGTAGAGAATGTGGTTCTCCATTAGAGATGGTTCATTTTCCTCTTACAGAGAAATCATTCAGAGTTAATCAATTTCAGGAGAGAAAACCATAATCTGGCTTGTGTTATTAGCAAGTTTGCTGCAAAAGAAAGGCAATAAAAATATGCTACTAATGAAAGTTTCAGATCTTCAAATGTAATTCTCCAATTCCTTGTCACTGCTTTACCACTGTAACAGTGAGAAGTTGTTCTTTCAAGAACACTTAGTAAGGATGCAAAGAGAGTTGCTTCGTTTATGTAGGAAACTCATTGCTACATCAAAGAAAGCACTGAAACTCTGGCACTATAGAATCAAAATGTTTGACATGCTCTGTACCGATTGTAGCAACTTTTCCTCTGAGGCTATTACAGCTCCAAAGAACTGATGCACATAATTTAAAAAATAAAAAAAAAAATTTTTTTCAGAGAAATTTCTCCCAGAACGCATCAAGGATATGAATGAATTGCCAGGAACGGTAAAAGGAAATACCACAATTGCCACGATTGTCCACCAGGTGGCGTGTGAGCCATATAGTGTTATAGTGTTATGAGCAGCAATACTGTAAAATTCACAGTTTTGTCTTGCACAAGATGCTGAACCTATCTGACTGGTCTGGGTTCAAATAAATATCTATAATTATCCAGAGTAATTCGAGAGCAGTATTTATTTTCCAGCAAGAGCTACTTTCATTAGTTAAGCCTCCTAAAAGTGTTCAACAATAAGTCAAGCTCACCACACTATTGGCCACGATGGTTTGAACATTAAATTTCCCCTAGGTGTTTTTTTTCTTTGTGATAATTTCCATTCTTGGCAGTATCACATCCATCAGAGCTTTTACAGTTGAACTAGTAGAGATGTAAGGACAGAAAGGTTTAGCAAATACAGACACAGCTAGTCAGAGCACAGAAAGCAATGGTTCCTAATTTCTCTGTAGCTTTGATCATAACCGATTATAAATTGATAATCACAAACTGATAAAAGATATCCCTACATTTACCTATTCAAGATGGAAAGGAATAATACCTTCTCACTATTATTACACAGATATGTAGTTGCATACATTGTCCTGTGGAGAACTGCAGCCATTAAAAACAACATAATAAATTCTTAAGAGTAATTATTGCTTGCTAATACAGTGTAGCAATAGGAAGGAAAGAGAAGGGCCAGAACTGTGCCCCTAGTCAGTTTTCTATAGGCTGCCAAAAGTATTTTGAAACCATTCAAGAAGTTCGTTGCTACCATAGCAATCTTCAAACTACTCCCCAGCACTGCTGAGAGTTTCTGAGCATATTTTGCAAATTTCCCATGGGTAAGTTAGTGGTTTACTGGCTTTGGTTTCACTTGCCACACTTGAGCTTCTTTGTCAATAAAATCATTCGAATTTCTCATTCTCCCTTCTGAAACAGAACTCAACACTGAGCAGTTCCAGTAAGTAGTGTTATAATTAGTCCAGCTAGAGCAATGCTTTCTGTGACTTAAGTACTGCCAGTTAGGAGCATTTCTGTTTTAGAAAGTTCTTCCTTCTGAATATTTACACAAGCCTTGTTTCTGTCATACCAACAGTCCAAGCAGGGTAATGACGTTAATTCTACTGTTGGAGACAGATCATAATTATTTATCATTTTTATCATAATTATTTATCGTATTTATCATATTTATCATAATTATTTAAGGTGTACCTAGTAAACACAAGAAATGTTTCATAGTAGATAACATTTTATAAATGACAGTAATGTAATGATGGCTATTAAATTTTAAGTAATTTTTAATTTTTATTATTGCATATGCTCTTCTGTCTGGGCATTGTTCAGCTACAGAAGAACTAAGTCCTCAGGTAGTACTGACAAGGGTTTCTTCCAGCATCTCTGTACCTCTTATGTATCTTTTCCTTAATTTCTGCTTTTATGATGTTTTTTTTTTCTGTGTCCTTCCAAACTGTAAACTTCCATCTGTAAAACTGTAAACTTCCCTCTCAGAGAACTACACTCTTATTGTATTCTTTAATATATGTAAGAATGTGTCAAAGACATCTCATTGATGTCAGTGTTTACCCAGCTAAGAAATCTCATTGTTTTTCATCAATTCTCTACCAAAGAGTTTGAAACCACTACTGGTAAAAAAAATTACAGATATCATGGGCTGGTGTTTTTGCAATCAAATTCATGCAAAGTTTCTGTTGGGTTTTTTTTTGTGTTCCAACCCCCCTCTCCCCCAAGAAAAAACAATGGGCTTTTGAATCAGTGGTTTTCATGGAGTTATATTGTCTGGAATTAATAATGGAAAATTATCACTAAAGCTGCAGAAAAAGAAAAATCCTGGTTTTGCACTACCATTGTTTCAACATTTGTTCAGACAGCCAAATAGACCATAACCTCACTCTGATGTGTAAATCACTAAATAACTGACAATTATATCCCCCCTATAAAATGACATTTAAATAAAATATAAAATCTTAGAGCTTACCTGAAAGCATCTTTGCTTTCTCTATATCCCTGTGCTCCAATAATACCATGAAACCTAATCTTCATTTACAAAAATGAATGAGGGTGGAGAAAGATCCCGGTTTTATACAGTGACTGAACCTCTCACAAAATGCTGCTCTCAGGCCTGATTCTTCTTTTTGCCTCTTTGAAGTTAAACAAAGGCAATAAATATCCCTAAAAAAAATAATGAGCAATTCCTCATTTCTTATTGAGTTTGAATTTCTTCTTCTGCACTTTTTTGCCTCCTGTTTTACCATATGATAAAAATAACATTCAAAAATACATAAACTTACTGATTTTCTTGTTGATTGATTAGCACTACAACTAGGCAGTATTATACCATGTACAGCTCAGAGCTGACTGTTACCTATTCTTGACTGTCCTTCGTAGTATCACTGGGTTTTTACAAAAGAAAATCATCCAGATCAACTCTTCCTAATGTGATCTGGTTAAAAAATATGTAATCAAAATAAGAAGCCTAGTTAGTTTTCAAAAATTACTAAATGTGCTCCTCTCTAATCTGTACAAGTGAAAATGATACCTTGCAAACAGGGGGCTTCCTCTTTTGTTGTTTCGATTGGCAATACAGCAAATAATATAGCAAATTAGCTGTATTAGCTGTCCCTCACAAATAGCAGTTATGGGCTCTTTTGGAGCTACCAAGTACTAAATATCAGTCTTACTGAGAAGACTAATGCTTGTCACATTATTTCAAAAGAATAAAACAAGTAATACACCAATTGATTTTCTTCTCAGGAGAGACACAGGTGTTACTTTTAACAGAAGAGAAAAGCAGCAGCTGATCAAAAGCAGAACTCTGATGGCCAGCATGGGGTTTTTTGTACATATTTTCACTTTTTTTACATTTTTTCACTTTCACTTCTTCACCATCTTCACTCTAATGCCACCCACCAGGAGCACAGATGTTCAGATACTGTGGGTTCCAAGGAAAAAACTTCATAATAAATAAATTATATCAATATGACAAATTAATGCCTTTAGACAAATTACATGCATACCAAATCACTCAGTAGACAAGAATTTAAAGGAACCATGATTTACCCTAACCACAAGGCAGTTATTTCTCTCAAATATGATGGCCTATAAACAGAATTATGCACTAATGGAGAAATCACCAACGAAAACTATGCTTGGGATCACAAAACATGCAATGTTCCTGAACTCTC
>JAYRBT010000082.1:53549096-53563513 GCA_036023395.1 Myiotriccus ornatus | reverse complement strand
GAATTATGCACTAATGGAGAAATCACCAACGAAAACTATGCTTGGGATCACAAAACATGCAATGTTCCTGAACTCTCAGAAATAACTAAAAGGAAAACCTTTGTGTTTACTCTACAGCAGGAATACTTTAAGGAAAAAGATCTGTCTTATTTAAGTTAGGGGCTTACAAATACACAGAAGACAGTCAAGAGTCCCTATGTTACTGATTATCAAAAGAACAAGAGGGTTATGGGTTTTTTTCTTTAATTTCAAATCTAAATGTGCCCAGAGAAGCTGTGGATGCCCCATGTCTGGGAGTGTTCAAGGCCAGATTGGCCAGGGCTTCGAGCAACCTGGTTTAGTGAAAGGTGTCCATGCCCATGGCGGGGGAGTTGGAACTAGATGACCTTTAAGGTCGCTTCCAACCCAGGCCATTCTGTGATTCTAAATCATATTTTTTTTCTCAGCTACAGAAGGATCCAAATAATTGGAAAAGGGAAGGATGTTAAGCAGGACTAATAGCTGATGGAATTCCAAGAGGGCCACACACATCTTTCAAACACAACTGCCACACTCCAAGTTGGGCACATCATGCTTAGGGTGGGTGAAATGGCTTTCCTAAAGAATTGCATATGTAGTAAGATAAAAAATAGCTATTTACTGAAGTGATGTTGAAGTAAAAACATCAAGTTTTACATTGGATGCAATCAGAAAACACTCCAATATTCAATAGAAAAGAAAATTAATTTATTACTTTGATTTAAAAGGGAATAAAAAGAAGCCAGAAAAGAAACAAAGGCACTTTTTTGTCAAGAGGAGAACAATCTATCCAATGGGATGAAAATATGCAGCTCTCGGAGTTCTAAACATGACCATGATGGTCATAATGGGACACACACACACTCCTGCCTGTTTGTTTTTCATTCCATAAAGTGTTCAAACTTGCCAACTCCTTCTTGTGGTGCTACAGCCCCAACTGCAAGGTGATTTCAGGGGCTGCTGTACCTTGGAAATGCCAGAAGAAAACTACACTCAGTATTTTGCTTTCTTGTTTTTTGAATTCATCTGGAAAAGAAGGAATCAAGATTTTTTTATTTGGCTGAACAATTAATTTGCATGTGTATGTGGCATACTCAGTGCATCATATACATGAACTCTTCCAGGTCTCCATAGGAAACTGCTGGCCTGGTGCCTCTGAGGGCTAAACTATAACACATCCCAGCTGTGGGCAAACAAATGGCTTTGGCACTTACCAAAAGGTTTCTCTTGATGGAAAATTTATTATTGTCTTTTCTGTTAAGCACAACAAAATGTTATAATGAGGAGCACTAAACAAAATATTAATTAGAAAATGTTGCATTGATACAACACATTCTAAGGAAATTTTATATAACCACAGCAATCTCTTGATCTGGTTCTGAAAAAAGGGATTAGTTTTTAAAATGAAACAGAGAAGGAAAATAATGTCACTAATATTAAAAAAAATATTCAGGCACACAACACATTGGTCAAAGCCTGAAAAGTAAGGGGAAATTACCTGTAGTTTCCTCTCACATGCCCCAAATTCATCTAGAATATGTGATAAAACTTCTACCCTAGCTTTGGTGTTGGAGTTGTGGAGGTGAACTCTCAGCACCAGCATTTACACCACCACAAGCTAATCTGCAGGAGAGAAGAAAGCTTAGAAAACTTGTTTCTTTCCTTTATCTATGAGTAGAACAAAGGCATTTGCAACAAGCCCTGCTCTTCTCTGGATGAGATGTATTTGTGCAGTGAAGAGTTCCTGCAAAGACTTTTATGCCAAATACCATTTTCCAAGGGCCAAATATCAAACTATTTTGCCTAAATTAGAGTGGAACTGCATTAACAGTTGACTGCCTTAGCCAGGTACTGTTTTTGCAACAGTGCCTTGTGGGATCAAAATTTAAACATCAAAACAGGGGTCCAATGAGTTCCTTTAATCACTTTGAATTCTCTCTATATGTAAAAAAAAGCATATGCTTTTTCTTTAAGGAACATGTTTAGTAGAACTCTATGCATTTCTAAGCATTAAGACCAGCCTGTATGCTCACCTTTTGAGGAATAAGGAGTGTAACTTTCTACATTTCAGTAAGAAAACATGGCAAGCAATTGTTTATTACAACCTACAGGGTGTTATGGAGTAATTTATGTGGACTTAATGAGAAAAAAAATCCTAAGAAGATTCATGTGCAGAACTTTCATATGGACTGTTTAAATAAGTAGAATGAAAAAACTTGATAAAGAAAATGTAAATCAGTTATAGTATATCCTGAACACATATAGAGATGCACTTTGATACTTACCAAAAGTTAGAGAAGAAAGTTAACAACCAAAAAGTGGCAAGTTTAAAGTGCTAGCTTATGAAAGTAAATAGTTTCTTAAAACAAAGCCTTGTAGAAACGTTTCAGAGGGAGCTGGGGAGGAAAATGGCACACTTCTGGTATCACCCTTAAAATTGCCTTAATTAGTGATGTACAATAATTGCTGTTTTAAGAGTGACATGTGCAAAATGCATTAGAAAACTGCCAGGCAGATTAACTGAAAGTAATTGCATCTTAAATACAATATATGCTTTTGGAGTACTGTAATTCTAGGTAGAATGGAATGGAATGGAATGGAATGGAATGGAATGGAATGGAATGGAATGGAAAATAATCTTTCAAAGTTATTAAAAAAAAAAAGTTAAGGATTAAATTAGGAGAAAAGGTGCAAGAAAAAAGTTGATCAAGAAGACACAACAATTCAGGACTTCTTTCCAGGAAAACCTCACCATGGTTTAGTAGCAAATTTCACTTGGCGCATTTTAAGGAATGGTGATTAAATCCTGCATGTTCTCTACATCTCTGCAAAGATCATGCAGAGGAAATCAAAAGGCTTTCTTTATCCTCAGGTATCAACCAAAAGAATGTATATAGTTTAAATGCCCTTATTTACATAGTCTGAACATACAGATAAATTTTGGTGCTTACAAAATAACTGGAATATTACCTTTCTTACTTTTTCATGTCTCAACATACTAAGTCCTAAAGGAAAAAGAGACTTTCCAGGGTTTTAGATAAGATTTGAACATCTTCCCATAAACTGAGTTACCCAAATAGCTCTCAGAAAGATCAAGGTTACAAATGAGTTGTGAAAGTTTTGTCCTGTGGCTGAAGCATGTTTTGTATCCCGCATAAACACAGACAGTGGGTGTGTTTAATAGAGGATTTGCACAGCTTGGTTTCAGTGGGGCAGGGGGATGTGACTGCGATAGCAGTAATGGTCTGTGTTCCCCCTTTGGAAGAATTATTGTATTCCTGGCTGTACTTTGGGTGTGGTCTGAAAATGATCAATCTTTTTGGGGCCACCCAGAGAATCTACAAAGCTTCCTCCCTTTGGATGTGGGGCTCTGAAACAGATTCAGAAGAATTAAAATAAAATCCTGTTTTCACTTTGTAATCTCTGTGTTATGTGTCCTTTTAAGCGTCTTTTGGAGCTTAAAAAACCCTGGCATTTCAGGCAAGTAGCAGCCTCATTGTTGTTTGACTCATGGTGAGTGCAGGGCACAGAATGGAACAGAAGAGAAGAGTTATGCCGAGTTATTCCAAGGGTTGTGCAGGACAAGCTATGACCCAGGTCTGAGGGCTCCATCCCAGAGAGCAGCTCTCTGCAGTGCAGGTCTCAGGCCCGTCCAGGAGACAGGGGCAGACATGGGCACGCCTACGGCATGGCTCAGGCAGGGACTAAAGGCCTCAGGTAAGTTGTGACACGTTCCCTGGGCCCTTGGCAGGAGACAGTGGGAGTGGTGGTCCCAGAGGAGGGAGACTTTGACCCCCAGGACCCTGGCAGAAGTAGACTTATGCTGCTCTTGCTCTCTCCTTTAGGCATTGGTGGTTGCCCACTTTGGAGACAGAGTATTGTGACAGGCGGACCATTTTTCTGATGGTGTCCTGTTGCTCTGAGGCTCTTTTGGTTTAGTATGTCTTTCCACAGGAAACAGCTCAGGCATTTCTGAAAATAAGTACAAACAGAGAAAAAAATTCCATGTGTAATGAACAGGTATTACTCACCTCAAAAAGATTTTTAAACTTCTAGTTCAGGAGCACGTCCTGGTTTTGCCATCCTGTGGAAACCCAGAGAAACTGGATGAGCACAGAAGACTTTCAAAAACTGCACTCTACACCTGCTTTTTGCAAATTTGTGCAGATGGTCATATGACCTCAAGATGATTCACAGCTCTCACCCCTATCAGAAGGTACAAACCTCTTTCCTACAAGGTGACAGAGCCAATGCCTAGGCTGGGGCTTAGTTATGTGTATTCACTACCTTCTGTTAGTGCAGGACTGAGAAGAAATGTCATCAGAGATTTCCTCAGCATGTATTGTTAGGGAAATGAGGGAAGGGAAGAAGAAAGAAAGGGATGGGAAGAGAAGGAACAGTTCATCTGGAAGGGATCTACAACAATCACCTAGTCCAACTTCCTGACTGCTTTAAGGATGACCAATGTTAAAGCATGGTACTAAGGATATTAAGGCATTGTCCAAATGCCTCTTAAAACACAGACAGGCTTGGGGCTTCAACCACCTGTAATCTTTTTGTGCAACTTGACCTTCCTTACAAAGATCATGAAATTCATATTACACCCTGACTTCAAAAAGGAGATCCGTGTTCAGCCAAGCTGGTCTTCTGACACACTTTCTTGACTTAGGAGACAATGGGATTGTCTGCTCCTGTGCTGTTAAAAGGTTGTTCTTCAAAACTAACCAATACAAATGAATGCATCAGCCCTCAAAAGCAGATTCCCAGGGACATTGCTAACTAGCTTTCTGAGTAGCTTCAAGTTTTCTGTCTTGAAATACAGGGTAGCAACTCTTCTGATCTTTCTGCTTATTACACCAAAAGCTCTAAACTCAACCATCTCATGAGGACTGTGGCCAAGACAGCCACCTACCATTACATCTCCCATGTACCCTTCTCTAGTCATTAAAAAAAAAAGAAAAAGTCAGGAGGGCATCTTTCCTTGTTGGCTCACTGAGTACATGGGACAAGAAATTACCTTACAGAAACTTGAGGAATTACAGATCAGTGATTCATGACAGTAGGTTTATATTTATTTCCATCCTGTGTTTTAAGTTATTTGTAATGACATATATTATTAATTCCAAAACTTATCAGGTGGATCTTATTATGGAACTTATCATGAGGTGAATCATCTGCTCAGCCAAATTGTTTTTTCAATCTACACAAATAAAATAGTCCTCCCTGAACATATCCTATCTGCAAGTTCAGCAGCAAATGTCAATGCAGATTTGAATTCAACTACTTATTTCTGTTGATCTGCTTTCCACTGAATTTTCCATTCATTAGCTCTCTGCATAGCTCCTTCCAATGGGAATGAGGAAGTATTAAATGAAGGAATCTGAAATTTTAAAGGTCTCAATTCTATGTGGCTAAACAGAAGTTGACTCTTCGCTGTCCTTGGTATGCCTCTGTGCTCTTTTATTCAAAATCCCCATGCCAGGGTTAGGGTGTAAAGAGAAGATACCTAGGAACACCAATTTAAAATTTTCCTCTAAAAATTACCTTTACTTTTCATTATCTTCCCAACCTTGCATTACAGCCATGTCCAGCTGAGAAGCAAACTCTGTATACTCAATTGAAATCTACTAGCAATAGGTTTGTTTTCACATTTATCTTCTGAGGGGGTCTTATCAGTAAACTAGAGGAGTCTAGGGTTCCTCAAATGAAATGCTGAAAGCAAGTGAAAAGCTGAGACCCAACAGCCTCCTCAAAAAACAATATTCTCTCAGAAGCTTGGGGACTAAGATTGAGTTCTATTTTAGAGCAGGAATTTGGACTTCTGTTTCTTGCTTCCAAGGAGATTTCTCATAAACAGCTAGCTCCATGTTCTCTAGGAATTAATATTTATCTGTTTTCTGCAGAATGGAAGAGCAGAAATGGGTGAGAAAATAATACTTATGAATACTGTATAGCCCATGAGATGCCTAAAGTGTTATTTTGAAGATGAGAGACTTATATTAAAAATGTCTTTCTAAATCAGTAAGAGAGTGGACATGACAGGGTTTGGGTTTGGCTATTAAACTACAAAATCAATTATTGACATGGCTTCAGTTCTAATCTTTAATGCATTGCCTAGTTAACAATTGTTACCTTCTGTCTGCCCTTCAAGTAATGTCTGCTGGCAAAATATGTTTCCCTTTTAACAATCAGTCTCATGCTGCTCTTATTCTGAGAAGGTAGTTCTCTGGTCCTTTTGTAAGTGGAAGAGAAACTGCTCCCAAAACAAGGTAAATGCCCTAAATCCAGCCATAAACACAGTGGGACATGGGATAGAAGGAGAAGTTTCATTGATGAAGATCCAAACAACCAGTCTGTAGGGACAGCTTACCAGTCTTACAGTGTCTGAAAAGACAGTTTCAAAGTGGGAACTATCTAAAAGGTGTCTATTTGCAGCAGAAGAAAGAGAGCAGCTCCTTACCGGCATGCTTCTCTTGAAAGTTTAACAGAGGGGCCAGATCAACCCAGCAGCAACTAGTTTCAGACTCTGGTTCAGTATTAGCCAGCTGTCCCTACAACATGTTCATTGATAAAGTAAGCAACCAAGAAAAGTCCTCTGAATAAACAATCATCATGCAGTAGCTAAACCTCCATAATGAGGTCAAACTCACTGACTCTTATTTTAAGGAGAGCAAGACTGGCTGCCAGTGTAATCCATTTGTTATTTACTGCTCTGGTAGACCTGTTGTGATTGACCTGCACGTGTATGAGCAGCCCAAGACACCTGTTACTTGTCAAGCTTACAGATAACGTAAACTACTCAGCAGTAGTCAGAGGCTTTGGAGGTCAGCATAAAGTGCTGGCATTTTGTCCAGTTCTGAGACATCAGCTTTATTACCTTGAATCTGTCCGGCTTGCTTTATAATAGATACTGTGTTGGTAGGTAGCTGTGAAATGAGCTCTGCGTTCCTTCATAGCCAGGTGTACCAGCACTAATGAGTCTGTTCTGTGTTGCCATGGCTAGCTCATTTGCACCATGTCTGTTTTCTGTCACAAGGTACTAGATAAACCTTACATGAGTAACTAGAAGTAGATGTTAACAATTGCCTAAATGTGTATCTTCCAGGGAAAATATGATTCAAATATTTATATTTAAATTATTATAAATAGCATATATTCTATAATAATAAAATAGATAATAATACATACTTACTTGTTTTATATATATTAAATAATATTAAAAAACTGGATAAGAGGGATGGTGGATGCAGTTTTTCTCCATTTTGGTGCTGTCCCTTCGAGCATCCTTCTGCATCAGCTGTCCAACTGTGAGATGAGCAGGTAGATGGTGCACTGGGTGAAGAACTGGCTGAAGGGCAGGGCTCAGCGAGTTGTAGTGAATGAGGCTGGATGTGTCTGGTGACCAGTGGTGTTCCTCAGGGCTCCTGGGGTTCTGGGACTCACCATTAAATAAAGGATATTAAGGTACATGAACATGCCCCAGGCGTACTCTGGATTTGTCTGGTTTGGAGAAAAGGAGGCTGAGGGGCAACCTCAGTGCTCTCTACAGCTTCCTGAGGAGGGGAAGTGGAGAGGGAGGTGCTGAGTTCCTTCCACTGGTACCCAGTGCCAGGACACCCATGAATAGCTCAAAGTTTCGTCCATCAGGATGAGGAAACATTTCTTTATTCAAAGGATGGTGAAACCCTGCTAGAAGCTTCCTGTAGAGGTGGTGGATCCTCTCCTCTCCTCTTAAATATTTTAGCTTTTTCCAGATGTTTAATGGCAGAATAAAATTTAGACATACTGAAATACTTCAACAAGTTGAAATATCCTTTGAATGTTCTACCCAGGTATGTTGGATGCATGTTCCCCTTTTGAAGATTGACCATTGATCAGAGATTTACATTGAGTTCAGCTGCCACTGGTCTAGTCAGGCATCCCAGTGCAGCTGGGACTTAGCTGAAAATCAGATATTTGTGAATAACTTTATTACCCATCTTTCAGATGGAGTCTCTTATCAGTACAACTAAATCATCACCATCTTCTATAAATGTGAATAAAAATTTGTGATTCTGTAACTCCTTCCATTCCTTCAAATTTCTTTGAAAGAGGCATGAGTATTCAAAGAGAGAGGCTGGATGGTGGATAGTGAGGCTCACTGCAAAAATCTCCAGCAGTAAATCATGAATGAAAATGAAAAGATGTGGGATTTGGGGTTTGGTTTGGTTGTTGGTTTTTTTTTTTTTTTTTTTTTTTTAGATTTTAATAAGAGTAAACCTGTTAATGTGAGCTTACCTTTCGTGTTAGTCTGATTCTTTTTTCATTTTTACTCCATTTTCTGACTTCCTTTGTTACTTAACTCTATCCTCTCTCCTAAAATGCGTTGTCACTTAAGAATTATGAAGTCTATCTATCTATCCTTTTTAGTCTGTAAAGCCATGGAGGTTTAGATTCTGGGTGGAGAATTCATTTCAGTGTAATCATCAGGAGCAATTACTTGTTTTCAGCTCCTAAACCAGTAAGATCTCAGACCAGTCAGTCCTACCTACGGAGGGTGGGATGGAGGGATGTGATGAGAAAAGGAAGAAGAATGAACTCTACCATTCAGGAAATTTAGTGAGTAATGAAAGGGAATACTCCTGTCATGGCTTCATGGCAATCATAATGCCTCTGACATCATGCAACATAAATTGTACACATAGAGAAGCAGGATAAGGCAGCTGCAGAGGGCACTATTTCCTCCTAAAGTTCGTGTAAAAAGTAAGATGGTCTGTTTTGCACTACATTCATAATTGTTTCATTTTTACTGTAAAATAAAAGAGGAGGTGGGGAGGTATGACTTTGTTCACTATTTCTGTCACTTTAATGTCCTTATCCCACAGAAAAATGTTTCACCCCCTCCCTGCTCACACTATGCTGTACCTTTATGCATAAAGTGTCACAAGGTCTTTATTTGACTTTTTATTCCTCCATCCACATCTTTAATATTAAAAGGAGATTTTCTTTGCTGAAGCTAGCAAAAAAAAAAAAAAAAAAAAAGTATAACTTTAAGGTACTAATTTTAGAAATTAGAGACAGAGAAAAAGCAGCAAAAAGAATGGAAGCGATTTTTCAGCTAAGCAGAAACAAGGTGTTTGAATACTATGGTTCTTAACCAAGATTTGTTAGTTTGATTCCATCAACTTTAATGGAACTAGATCACTCTACACTGTCTAACTGCACAACCTAAACAACATTAATAGTCCTTTTTTATTTTTCTAAAGTTCTTGGGGAGTCATGTCTTGAAGCAAGAAGTGGACAGCCACCTTTCAGATCTTTCATTTTAGGGGAAGAGGGAAGAAATAACATGGAATGCAAATAGAAGTTATAACTCATATTTATAGTTGGAAATGCATCTCATTGCTGACTATGATGTGGTTAACGTTGAGCTGATATATTGTGCTATGCAGGTACACTTTATTGAAACTATCAGTAGTACATAAGATATTGATAGAATTGTTCATAGAAGTAAAAAAGAAATCTCAATTTTTTATCAAGGAAATTACTACTACAGAAATAAGACTTTTTAGAATAATACAGACTTCACTGCTTGATACAAGATGAAACTGCCTTAGGCAGATCCGTGTAATATAACTCAACACATCCGTTCTCTATAAAATAGTTTGATCTCAAGACTGGTGAATGAAATTTAAAACATTTAAACTACTCAGCAACTAAAAGAGTGAATCTGTTGGCACGCATTTTGCTAACTGCCAGACACTCCTTTGCTAAAAAAAATTATCAAAGTACCCACAAATCAAAACCCAAAGAAACTCTAAGTAGTTATAGAATTATTAGGATTTGCCCGAGATAATATTAAAACTAGCTCAATGAATTGTTGGACTTTCTCAAATCAGCAAAAACTATCAAATACTCCTATGTAAAAAAAAAATACAAACCACATTACCTCATACAAGGTCACAAATAACAGGAAATGATTTTTAAATGGTAATACCAAACCCAGTGCAATAAAAATGCTCAGCCTGTATATATACATATATATCTTGTATTTAATTTTGTAAACAAACATTTAATTTTGTTTACTAAACATTTTAAATGATCCAGTCTTGGCCGTTAGGCACTTAAGCATATTTTGAAAATCATGTCACAATTTTCAAATATAGATTCTCAAATATAGATATCTATAGTTGTACTTGGGCTAAAAATATATTTTCAATAATCATATTTCCTTTCTTTTCAACACAGTTGGCAGATCAGATCAGTTCAGTACCTATAAATCACAGGATTTGGTTTTTTAGTATGAAGAGATGCTTTCATCTTTGCAGATACTAATAAGTGGAAGACTTGGAGGTATTTTAATCCAGATCCATCTGATCTTAATAAAAATTAAGGTACCACAGGATCATAATTCTCTCCATAATTGCTGTTCTACTGAACAGCAATTCTGTGATAGTTTTACAGCAGCTACCTGAAACAGTATTTGTCCTTTAAGTCACCTCAAAGACTCTACCTAGCTCAAGGACTCCTTTTTGCAGGACCAAATCCAAAGAAAACAGAAGTCAACAAAAACCTGCTCCTTCACTTTAACAGACATGAATTCATATAAGTGTTTGGTTTTTTGTTTGTTTGTTTTTTTCTTTTAGCTGTTTTACCTACTATAAATGTTTAGGGGTTTAGTGCAACCATTTATAAAATTAATAAACTACACTCACCACACTGTGGTGAAAAATAATCTATATGATAAATGCATTATTGATCCAAACATTTACATAAATTAGAATTATCAGTTTTTATTAACTTCTGCACCACACTGCTGTTACTTTTAATTATAAATGTTAGGGAAATTGGTACAAAAAAATATATTATATTGTATATATTATATATTTTATCTTTAAAGTTAATAAAATTAGGCTTATGTAACTTCTTTGTCTGATAAAACTGCTAATAGTTATGTGTTCCAACAACTGCTAAACATTAGGGTTGCAATGGTGTAGGCTTCCCTTGCACTTGGCAAATAATCTGCATACATTGCCAAGGAGAATTGTGAACTATTGACTCTAACCTCAAATAATCTGTTACAGATACCCAATATAACACTGAAAATGCAACAAAAGATAGAGTCTTGTAAATTACTTCAGATTTAGAGGGCATAATTGAATTGTAATGCTAGAGAGAAAATGATAATTTAGATTTATTTAAACCCTGGTGGGTAAATATGGTTGTGGGTAAAAGTAGAGGAAACTGAGAAGTTTTATTCACATCCTAACAGAAATTACAATGGTACAGGAATTACAGAATGAAATGCAGTTGCTGTTTACTGGATGGGATGCAGTGAGCACGCTCAAAACCTATTTTACAACTATTCCCCATACACACAGTCTGCAAATGTAAGCTCCTGCTAAGGGGGATGGAGCAGAGGGTGGAGTGAAGTGGAAACACCATGGCCAAGCTCTGTTGAAACCCTTGCATGAAGGGAAACTCGATGGAACTTTGCAGCTGAAAAACTGCATGACATCTGCCAGCCAAAGGAGATAGAAGATGTCTTGCTACTGAGCCAAAAACTATGGTGAAATCGCCCTCCTCAGTTGAACTTGGTTCATTATAAGCTAACTGTAATAATAATGCACACCTCATCCTCCAAGGTAAAACCATTCCTCACTGAGCATGTGCTTTGTATTTCATTGACCATAAGAGCAAAGCAAGAGAATTTTACACCAATCAGTAAAAAAGCTATGTATGACTAGAGTCACTCAAATTCCAACTAAACATAAAGAAATAGTATAAAAGCAATTTGAGAATGGGGAGAAGTCAGGGAAGATTCCATTGTAACTGCTGGGATCAGCTGACAGGCCTGTCTTCTCCCACATAGGGACACCTGTTGGGTAAGAACCATACTCTGTGCACGCTGAATAATTTTACTGGGGATTAGAGTTTGTCTGTGTATTGCTTTGAATACATTTTTGCAGTCAGATACTATCACTAGCAACCCTTGAACCTTAATCTGCCACAATTTTCTATTAACAAAGAGTGTTATTCCATAAACTGTTAGTGTGAGTCCTTCATGGACACTGGCAGTCACATACTCAAATAAAATGGAAGAGCTGCTGAGGGATCATAAAGCAGGAAGACCAACCAAGGGGTCTCCCTTATGTTGTTGCCATGTGTCCCTGGATAAGTCAGTCAAACTGCCCTCAATCCAGTGAGGCTGTTCAGTGAAGGGTCTCCATAACTGGACTCTGACAGACTGGCCAGGCACAAGGGTCTCAGCTTTCCTGGAGCACTGAGAGACAAATCAAACACCAAGTGCTGAGGAAATCTCCCCTTTTCACATGACACCTGCTGAATACACTCATTTAGGCAGGTATCTTTTGATGTAAGCACACAGTCTTGTGCTTATATATTGTTAGATTCAGTATTTGAAGGCCCCCCTTCTTTACAACTGCAATTACATGACAGGCCTACCCACACCCAGAACACCTACACAGCCTTCTTCTTAGAAGATGACATTCTCCAAAAGTCAGTTTCTACTAAACGTAGTATTGCTCACTCATGCAAAGGTATGTCGTTAGAAGCAAAAAATTTAAAACCAACAAAGTCAATTCATGCCCTGATTCACTTAAATATTATTCTTTCCTTGAAAGTTTTAGCAAGCTGCCTTTATTTGTGCTTATGCCTGTTCACAATGGCCAAAATGTCTAATCCTCTTTGAATCTAAACATTTGTTTAAAGCTGGACAAAATTGTCTTATGTTATTTCAAAGCTGGAAACTTCTGCTGAGACCTTTATACAACCCACACCTGTAGCAATTCCACTTCATATGGGAAGCCCAGCTCTGTCACAATATGAGGGCAATGGAATAATATGTGTTAATCAAATCTAGACTGGATAGTGTTTGTCTCTCTCTCCTTCCTCTCTCCAAGACTCACAAATTGCATTTCAGGTACTGTGGGTAAGACTGTCAGCAGTTTCACATTTAGAAGAAAAGATGCCTGCTCACAAGCAAGGCATTCTGCCATGTGTTTGCTATAAAAATCAGTTGCAAAAAATTATGTTGCAGATAAGAATCATTAAGAATGACTCTACGGTGTGATTACAACTTCTTTCGTGTAATGTTTCTTCAAAAGGACACGAGAAATCAGTATGTATCACAGCAAGAGAAATTTCTTTCCTCCTTTTCATTATTTTGTCTCCGAAATCTGTAACATATTCATACTTCTGTGGTAATATTGCTGTTTAAGGGCCTGATTATTATCTCAGCTGTGTTTTCCATGGACTGCAACTGGTAGGAAGGTGAAAAAGCCCTTGTGTTATTAGCTAACTGGATATTTCACTCATTTCAGAGGGCATGGGCAACAGATATGAGGTGGAAAAGGGCATATTAGATTAGGGGACTGGGCACAGGTTCCTATGATAATGCTTGTAACTGTGTACAATGGGTAGAGCACACATATCAACATGCATTATATTGCTTCTGTCCATCTTCACATTTGTGACCCGGCTTTGAAACAGAATATTGTGTTTTTCAGAGAGATAGAATGAACCACATAGCAACATCTGAGAGAGAGAAAAAAAAAGAAAAATAAAGACAGACAACCAGGTAAATGGCACATGAGTACTCTCAAACAGAATTGACCAAAACTTTTTTGACAAAATGCATCTCTTGTGAGCGGATGAGGAACTCCCACTCTTCAAAACGAAAAACACTTCACAGGAATACACTTATTTTGAAGAGAGTTTTATCAGTGAGGAATAAAATGTCTAGTTCAAATGAGAGAAAGAGACTCTTATAAAGAATTCAGAGTTTTGTGACATTTGTTATTGTGGACTAGATCAGTATTTCTCTTGCAACATGTCATGTGAAGAGGTTAGGCAGGGCAATAGTTTTAAGGATGAAGGGGCCACTAGCTGCTGCTCTTACCATAAAACAACTGCCTGTGGTGAAAGAGAATATGCAAGACTGAGCAAACACAGTCTTGCACATTTTGCGCCTACCTCAGAAAAACCCTTTTTCTGGATGAAAATGTGCATGATCTGTTAGTAGAATCATGGAATCATAGAATCATAGAATCAGCCTGGTTGGAAAAGACCTCTGAGATCATCAAGTCCAACCCTTGATCCACTACCGCTGTGGTTACTACACCACAGCACTATGTGCCACATCCAGTCTCTTCTAAAAACCTCCAGGGACAGAGAATCCACCACCTCCCTGGGCAGCCCATTCCAATGCCTTATTACCCTCTCTATAAAGAATTTCTTCCTAATATTCAACTTAAACCTCCCCTGGCAGAGCTTAAGACTGTGCCCTCTTGTTTTACAGATAGTTGCCTGGGAGAAGAGACTGACCCCCACCTGGCTACAACCTCCTCTCAGGGAGTTGTAGAGAGTGATGAGGTCACCCCTGAGCCTCCTCTTCTCCA
>JAYRBT010000082.1:53498691-53548996 GCA_036023395.1 Myiotriccus ornatus | reverse complement strand
ACCACTGGTGACCGGCCGCCAGCTGGATCAGCCCCGTTCACCAGCACTCTCTGGGCCCGGCCCTCCAGCCAGTTCTTGACCCAGCACAGAGTGCCCCTGTCCAAGCCGTGGGCTGCCAGCTTTTCCAGGAGAATACTGTGGGAGATAGTGTCAAATGCTTTGCTGAGGTCCGGAAATAACCTCTTGGACTCTAAAGGCTGCCTAGCACAGGTTCACGGACCATGAACCCCATTGTTGGTTAAAATGTTGCTATGGTCCTTAGCAACGGCAAGATATTCACTATAGAGAGCACATCTTGCACTGTAACACTTTAAACTGCTGGGCTAGGCAAGGCCTGTACACTGTATGGATGAGAAGATACAAACATCAGAAGGACTGTTACAAAATTTAGTAAAATGCTGCAATATTCCAATTATTCAGGTGAAGACTAGCAGCTTCAATACACTCCTCTAAAACAATTAAACTGAATGTATTACACATTACCAGCCAGAAACACAGTAATATCAGGTTTCCCAAGGATATACATAAGTAAAAATTCCCATTTTTTAAAAATTCCATTAAAGCAGAAGTATCACAGCAATGAAAGTATCCATGTAGGGTTAGCTTAATTAGTGTTTTCAGTTCTCAAAAAAGAGAGAACTAGTAACTCAAATAAATATATTTTCAGTTAATGGCTACTGTTGTACAACAAAAAATAAATTTGTGGGCATTTGCAAGGTGAGGTGAATTTCTGAAGCTTATCTTTCAAATAAAGCACATTTTTATATCAAAAGCATCACATAACTGCTTTTTGCAGCTTTTATCTCACCACTGCTGCAATATGAGAGAACTGAAATACAAAACATATAAAAATCTCACAGTGTTATTGCTCCATTAATGTTTTGTATATTAAGTAGCAACAATACCAGTAATGAAACTTCTATGCTGCTATGATGGCAACAGTAGGGAATCTTGTAGTAAGTAAAATCCCAACAGATTTTACAGCAGCTCACATCCCCAGAACACAAAGTTCTGAGGTGAAAAAGTAAGTCTTTCCAGAGGCAGTACTAATGTAATCATTAGTGGAAAGCAGAGTTATTTCAACAAGAAAATATATTTTATAAAGAAAGGTTTGTTGCTGTTTGGTTTTTTGTTTGTTTGTTTGTGGTTTTTTTTGTTTTGTTTTTTTTTAATTCCCTTAGAAAACAAAAGGAAATATTATTTCCTTGTGACCATCATGGTCAAATGACTGTGTGTTCCGTTCCTCAGCTTTCATCATAGCGATTAAACAGGACCATCTCTTTGGCATAGATCATGTGTCTTTAACCACCTCTGTCTTTAAAAACCACTAGTAAAAGGAACTCTTAATTTTTTAAAAGGAGCTTTTAATCTTTCTTTAAAAAAGGAGAGAGTCTTAAGACCAACATATTTTTTGTCCATTCCTTGTGCTGCGATCATGTCCCTGTTAGTATACCAATGGTTTACTGTTTATTTTCTATTCCTTAAATCACTTCAAGCTGTGAAGTCTGTCCTTGTCTAACATAATACAGGGAGCAGACTGCAAAGACTGGTGCTGAGAACACCCATAACAGGAGAAGCAAGGTATAATATGAGAATCATATTCTCATTTTGATGCTTATTCTGAAGAGCTCTGCATTTCCACAGTGCTTCAGAAGGCAGCCACCATCTTAATTCACTGAATTATGTTGTCATGAGTTCTTAAGCTTTCAGAGACATACAAGCCTTGTAAGGCCATAGTGGCTATGTTGCTGTCATCAAGGAAACTCTGCAACTTATGTTCTTTACACTGTAGTCTTAATTTATATTTTGAGCTACAGTACTTTAACCTTTGTACAGTGCATAATTTCTCCACAAATGATTCAGCCTACCGACCATTTCATATGACTAGCCATATATCCTTGTTTGGGAAGCACAGTTTTCATTAAATTTAATTACTTCCCCCTACGGCTTACATGGGAAAGATGTAGCTATTAAATAAGTGCAGCTACTAAACAAGGCCAGCTGCTATTAAAATCTACATAGTGAAGGTGAAGCTACTAAATTAAGGTGATTACTGTTTGAAGGTGTTTCTAGATGAAGACATATGGGTAAGCTTTTGCACTTACAGTGCATTTTGCCATATACAATGCAGTAAGAATTGTGTGGGGGGTTCAGCAGGGTTTTTCCATATCTTAGCTGGTACAGCAATGTCATAATAAGCTAATTTCTACAAACATAAAATATATTATTTTGATAATTTTGGTCCATTAGGAATTAATTTGAACATTTGACTCTGCAAGATATTCTGAAATTCATCATGAATATCAAAATGTCTACCGTGTTTCAAAGTAAAAAATCTCTTTAAAAATTACTAAAGATTTATCCATACTGTGCTATGAATGCCACTCATAGGTAGAACACAAGTCCTCAGAGAATTGCTGGAGGCTGATTCATATCCAATTTTCACGGGCTGTCACATTTTAAAACAAAGGGAATTCCTTCACTTTCTGTAGCACTTGGCCTGAATCTTCTCAAAACCACACTTTACACCTTGTAGTCATGAGACATAATTTTGTGTTTGTGTTTTCTCTTTTAACAGTATCAAAATAACTGTTCTTGCAGCCCACCAGAGTAGGGTTTGTAAGGCAAGATGCCAGAGTTTCTGAGCAAGGCACAACGTATTTGAAGGGAAAGGTCTCCAAATACACGGTTTGTAGCAGTCAGGGTGGGCAAACTTGGCATAAACCATACCTCTGAGGTGCATGCTTGGAAGAAGCCCTGAAGCATACTGTCCCATCATCTGTGATCAGGTATTCTCTCTGAGGGAAATAGTTGAGTGGCTTTAGAAGAGAGTTCAGAAATTAATTAGCATGTAAGCAAAGCATGCAAGGATCTGGGAATGGAATAAAGAGCAAGTCAAACTGTCCATGTAGGAACATCGTAAAATGATGCAATATGACTGTCCTTTGTATAGTAGAACACTGTCATTGTATTGTTCATGGAGTGAGCAGTGAATGAACAACATTCTCATTATAAAGCACAGTTTGGGGAACTACCACATTTCTAATTGTTAGGAGCCCCCAGAATTTCCATTATTATCCTGAAGTCCTTTTGTATAGAGAGTGAAGTTCCCTTTGACACTTTTCTCAGACTATAATGAATTCCTACATCTTGATAATATAACAGGAGTAACCATGTAATATTAATCCAATCTGAAATCCACTGAATTATTCTTGTTGATTTCAGTCAACTTTGAATGACAATTCATAAATGACCAAAAGGCGACACCAGAGTTTTCAAGACCAGAGGATCTGTCATACAACTACCTATGAAAGCTGGCTTTGCTGTGATCCAAATTGCATTTGGTGCTGTACTAAGACGAGATGACTTGAAGAGGCAGATGGTCTTTGCAACCTATACTATTTCACACGTATTTCATAATCATAAAAGCCTTATTAAAGTAATAATGAAGAATATTTATTTTATTAATATTATTCTTTCTTTCCTTGATCACATGCAAAGGTTTTTTTTACTTGTAGCTCTTTGTGATAAACCCAGGGTCAGTTAGGGGTTTGAGGAAGTTTATCTAAAATTTTTCTTTATGATGAAAATCCTGAAATAGAAGATGCCTTTCATCAAGCTGGCTTTATTAGCCTATAAATTGGAATACTTTACTTCTTAAATGAAAACAGTCATTTAAGATGGACATATTAAATAAAAAAAAAATCTGTATCATCTCACAGTTTCCTTGTTTCCAGGTTTACTTGTAGCACTACAGAAGGCTTCTGACACATCAGGCTTTGGACTGACCTTTTCTGTCACCTCCAAGGTCTGCCTGTCTCTTCTCCCAACACTTTCTTCATAGTTGCAGACTGCCAGTGTGTTTCTTTATCTCCTTATCGGCCTGCCCCATGTTGCAGCCTATCCAGTCTCACTCCTGAAGGGAAAGCTCATTTGTTCCTCTACAACAGCAATCTACCACCTCCTTTCAGGAAGGTCTACCTCATCTGATCACTCAATTCTTATAAAAAAATGAATAAATAAATAAATAAGCAATTATCAAATATCCCAATCTCAATTACTTCATTGTTTTTGAGAAAAATGAACTTTAACATAGGACAGTATCTTCCAAACAATTAATCTGGTAAATTCTTCAAAAAATAGATGATGATGATTTTCCTAAGGACATATGTATATGGTTAAAAAATGATTTCATTTTTTTTGAAATCAGTTGAGACTGTTAGTTTCTCTGGATTTTCTGAGTTAGACAGTCTATTTATATCTACTAAAGATGGCTTTCTGCTACCTGGATCCAAATGTCTACATTTCTATATTGTCTAAAAGTTGACAATATTGTCACCTGTTATTAGGTTTCTTAGCAGTTTAAAAGGTAAAGTGAAGAAGGTTGAAGCTAGCACAGTGAGCTGACTATTAAAGGCTTTAAGTCTCTCAACCTTCAGAAATTTCTGCACATTTAGTGATTTTTAGGAAGCCTGGCACTTCTGATAGATATCAGGGAAGCTTTGCTCCTTGCTGCTTAAATAGTTTGCAAGGGATACAGATAAAACTCCAGAAGAAACAAAGAAACAAAAAATGTCAACTCTGACATGTGATTTTCTTAACATCTGTGTATATTTTTTCCTTATTAAAGATATATCAGATTGTCCTAACATTTGTGTACCATACATATATTTTACCTGTTGACATTCTATGAGTACTCATAGGAACAATAGTTCCTGTATGTGTGCATGTTCCAGGTAAAATCCCTTGAAACATTCTTAAGTAATTTTTTGTACAAAAAAGTTCACTCATAATACTCTCCAGCTTTAAGAAAAAAATTAAAATATTGGAAAAAATGCATTATTTCCAATGACCTTACAAAGCAGCCAGGCCATTATGTCTAAGTGATATTAAATAGAGATTAAAAAACCTTACCTTTTCCAGACCAACACTGTGTGTTTTGATTGTACTAAATTAGTTTAGCACCTCAGAAATACAACATTTAAAATATTTGATGGAAATATATGCCTTCCTTGAGACTTTCTACAGTCTTTCAGATTTTATTAAAAAGAAAAATCTCAAACAAACACTATTGGTTAGTGCTTCTGCTATGCCCAAGCATTCTTTTACTGAATTAATCCACAAAAAGAAAAAAGTCCCCAGAGTTTTTAAGTCCAAAGTGATTGCTGTCACACTAAATTCAAGAGATAAGCTACATTTAAGGGCAAAAGATCCAGGTCCTGTGGAAAGCAACAGATGATCTTATAATAGAAAGAACATTATAGTTTAAAAATAAAATTATGATTGTGTTGATGAGTTTTTGGGATTAAAACTGAGATCACCCCCTAAGTATAATGAAAGTTAAGATTCAATATCTAGTATATTTATTTCAAATGTTTTTCATTACTCAGCTGGTTTTTCAAACTTATCAGAGCATATTGAGTTGTGGCAACTATGCATGTTTAGTAATAAGATGACCTTGTAGCAACTCATGATGAATTTAAGTGCAGTTGTAATAAGACTATCAAAGGGAGTTTAAAAGTCATGTTTATAATCTTTTGGTAAGGCCACAGACTTCATTATCATAATGCTATAGCACAGATCCAAATCAATTTTAGATATGCTTCTAATGTAATCTCAGGCTTGCAAACAGCTGCTTCAATTATTTTTTCAGCAATGTCTCATCTGAAACCTCTCTTTTTGTTCCTGTTAGCCCCTCTCCTTTCAGCCAAAACAAACACTTATGCAAGGGCAAAGCAGCCATAGAATTTGCTGAGAAACTACCATGTTTGCTCTGGAATTACAGCACATCTGCTTGAGGCAGGGCCAGAAATGACAGTAAGTTGCTGTACAAACTCCATGATGAATTTGTTAAGTGTTGTCTTTTTGGGAAGGAGGGTTTTTTCTTTTTCTTTGTCTTTTTTAATGGATGGCTATTAAACCTACGGCAAATAATCCTCTTCTTTCATATGGATCTTTCCCTTAAAACTTTAGTTTTTTCACATTGGTTAAAAGACATCTTTCTTAACATGGGTTTTACTCCTGGTACAGAAGAGCTTTGCATTTGAAACATGACAGAGGGAACAAACTCTTTTTTTTGGAGTACCTTTATCCTGATAATAAAGAGAAGGAAAAAAGAGCGCTCTCTCGTTGTATGGAACTACACTGACAGTGAAAGCTAATTTTGAAAGCATTGTGAATGAATTGTTCTTTTATAGTTTGACATCTTCAAAAATTCACCCTGTGTTTGTTCTTAGTAGAGCTAAGAATTCAAATCATTCCAGGAGATTCTGAACACTCTGGCTGGAGTGTTGAATGGGGGATAATTGACTATTTGAATTGTCATTATTTCTTTCCAAGAAATGTGCTTACATAGTGACTTGCTGTTGCCTTTGGAACCACTGAAAAATGGCAGTTCATAAAGCAGGTCCTCTTGTTATATGACACAGCAATACCAAAATGTACAGCACCAATCAGGAATAAGATATGGAGCATGTTACACACATCTTATGGTAGTGGACTGGGGTAGTGGCACCACATACATGGAGTTTACAAGCAAACAAACACAAACTTTTCCCTTGCCTAGGGCTTTGATTCAGTTCACTGAACAAAGCACTAAAAGTAATTACAGTCTTTTTCTTGGAAATTGTTTCAGACCCTCCTTGGAGGTTTCTGCTTCAAAGGCATTCCAAATTATAACAAAAGAAAGTGGGCTATTTGCCCAAAGTTTGAGAAAATTTAATTTAATAGCTCAAATGGACTCTTTTCAGGTTCCTTCTCATATGAGGAAAGGGCAGCCAGGTTTGTTTGAAGTGCTATATTCAGGAATTACCTTTTTTCTTGAGATTCTGGATAAAAGACAGCTGGAATCTGTCCTGAACTAGCCTTCTACATTACCGTTTAAGGCAGCTTCATCTCACACTGTTCATAATTTCTTAAGCTGAAAAAGTAGAAGAACAGCCAAAAATTCACAGGCCACAGACCTATTCTCTCTTCTACTGACCCACGATGTCTCCCTCTCAGCTGTGCTGAAAGGAGCAAAGTCTAAAACAAAGACAAAGCCGATCCAGCACTGTTTTTCTTCAGATTCTTAGAAGCCCATCAATACTTCCATTAATAGAATTATTTATGGGAATTATTTTCTGTGAAGTACTACTTTAGGTAGTAGGGAGATGTGGCTTGTTAGTGACTTATGATTCACAGAATTACAGACAAGTAAAATAAAATTCTAGAAAACAAGTCAGATGAAATATTACTGCTTGTACATGTATTATCGCTTCTACTCATGACAGTTAAGTCAAACCCCTACAAAATTAGGTGTTTAAAATGCCATGGGAAAACAGAGTTAAAATTCTCTACTCAAAAGAACATGTGATTTCCAGCTTCTCTGATTCTGTGTTTCATGGTCATTAGCAGCTATTTTATAAAAAATATAATTTTAGATGGTACGGAATCATAAAAAATTAAAAATCATGTCATGAATTAAAAATAGAAGGCTACGTGAGTGTCCAAGAAAAGAGTAATAAGCTTTATCAGTAAAATGAAGATGGGAAAATTAGGAAGTTACTTGACCAAGTTAATAGTCTTTATATTATGGTTAAGTGTTCTGGTCTGGAGGAAATTCTATAGCACTGTCACGGGTTGATCTTTCATGATAGCAAGAACAGGAGTTTTACCTGTATTGAAATTTCTGCCTCTTCTGATCATCTGTACGTATCTCCGTTGTACATTAATGCAAATATTTGCACAGATGCTGAAAGACTTCTGCAATATCTAAGTTATCTTTTAATAGTCTGAAAGGTGTTTGCCCTGACATAGATTCATGACCTGAAAGAATAACTTCTACTGGATGCATCAAGAGACACAAGAGAATCTCTGTCTCACATAAATCAATCCTTGTACAAATAAATTCAAGCCCAGAACCTTCTGAATGCTAGTCAGCTATCCATCTTGTATAGTGACTATTTCATGCCTTTTCTGTAAGGCATTTGATTTTGTTTTAGGTTTTGATTGTTTTACATTTTGTCTCTCTGTATTACATATAATTTTCTCTTTTCATAATGAATACTTATTTGTTCTTTAAAGGAGGTTGGTTACCACTGGTGATAAAGGTTTAATTGCATCATGTAGTGCAGAAAATATTTCAACAACATAATTACTCGTAATTAAAGTCGCTTCTGCGATTTGTCTTAGCTTGAAGTATTTTTATTAAAAGAGTGCCATATTGTGGTTCCTTTCTTCTCTGATTGTCTATCATTGTCGTTGTGCTAGGCTAAAGTACCACTGACAGATTTCCTTATGTGTTGCTGTGCAGCCTAAGCTGTGATGCTGTGCATAGATAGAATTCAAAACAGTCATAAAATTCTCTCACTGGCTGCTTCATGTAATCACGAGGAGGTGGCACGAACCTCTTTTGGGGAGATGAGAGGTGAAGAAGTGGCAGAGGCAGACCTTCTGGCAAAAGTATTTGTGAATGCAAAAGTAGAGACTGGTACTTCTAGCACCAGACTGTCATCTCAGCGTGCAGAACAGGTGCACTCCACAGTCGCAGCAAAAGCTCTCACCTAGTGCAAATTCAAGTGTGGTACAAATAAAAAAGTCTGGCCTAATATAAATTTGCTAAGGGTTTAACAAAGGTCAGTTCTGAATTACACTGAGCCTTAATAGGAATGGAAGATAGTTAACAGACCAAAGGATTGGATTAACATTTTTCCACTCTATGCCACTGCATTTAACCAGAGCTGACTCACAACTGATTTTTATAGCTTTGTAGCAAGTGACAATGATTAGACATATGGAAATAAGATTTGGTAAGATAAACACTTTTTTTTGGTTGTTTTGAAACCATTTAACAGAGCAAACAATAGGGTCAATACCTTCCATTTCAGGCTTAAATGTAATTTCTACGTGACAAGGACAAAAAAGAATCTTCATTTTTTTGAAGCCATGCATTGAAAGCATTAGATTAGCAGTTAAAGAGCATACCACAATGATTTAAAGGTTGACTGGGATTCCAAATTGTACTCCGTGTTTTATTATATATTTAAAAAGCTAATTATAACTAAGGCTTACTGATGGCAGAGGAGGACTAAGAATGTTTATAAAATGCTGTAATTGAATTATCACCAAGAAACTAGTGCTGTGAGATGAGAAAAATCATTAGGCTATATCAATGTGCTATCAAATGTGTGCAATCTAAACCTTTTTGGAGTTCAGAGCATTTCATTTCAGCTATCTAGTAATTCACCTTTCAGCATTAGGCACCATTATTGAATGATGAAGACTGTAATAGATGTTGAAATGTACTGCAGTATGCTATCCAGGTTACTGCACAAAGGCCTCTTCCACACATTTGGACTATATATGCTAACTCTCTTCCCAGAGCTTATTTAATAGTCTGGTATTTAAACTATCACAGTGATTTATTCCAGTATTCAAAGTTATATTTCTTTGACAAAACACTACCAGTTTTAGCATTTTCTTTGACTCTCCGTGTCTGAGAATATTAGTGTCACAGGTATAATGTCATACCTATCATCTTTTAACAGAAATGCCTCAAAATTTTTTATTTATCTCTATGGCACTTGACATATTTTCCATCAATATCTTCCCTTCTTCAAATTTCTTCACTAATGACTATCTTCTTCTCTATTTTAAATTTTTTATGTTTCACTGCACTTTCAAATTTCCATTCCCATTCTTTCCTACAATACATTTTTATTGGCTAGGTGCATTATTCCTTTACATGATTCCAACTATTCAAGACTGGACTGTAGAATTTCCCACTGCTCCTGCCTTTCAAAGAGTATTCCAGACTTTCCTCACTTTGCTTACACACTTTGGTAAGATATCTGCATTTTTAATTTGGTTTATTTTTTAATTTTCCCAAATCTCCCTTGAATTCAAAGCGTTCCACATTACTGAGCAACACAAAATTCAATATAAAATTGAAAAGATGACTATGAATTTTACATCACAGATATAGTGGAGTTAAGAACAAACCTAACCTTTGGCAAGGTCTGGACCTTTTTCAACCTCTTGTCCCATTAGTCTCAATAAAATCAGCAATGGAAGACTGAGTAATCCTGTATTCAAATTGTAAAGGATTTCAGTTTTTCGAATTATCAGAAAAGTTAATCCTGAAGACAAAATATATTGTAACAGAGAAAACAAGAAACTCAAGCTCAAGGAAAGTGAAGCTGATTATTTTACACTTCAGTCCACCCTGAATTTGGAGACACAATCTCTAATGAAATATTCTAATTTTCCTAAAACGTGCACACAGTGAAACACAGAAAAATTCTCCTTCTTAAATTCCTTTAAAACCTAGGCAATTTTCACCATATTTGTGACAAAGAGACATACCCATGCACACATAAAGCTAAAACTGATTGCAAAAGGAAAATGTGGCTTCCCAACATTCACCATAATACATAACTGTAGACAATCAATGGGATTTGGGAGAGGAACTCAGAAAAAAAAAAAAAAACACATTAATTTAAGAACCCAGATAACTATAAAAAAGGAAACCACAGTCAGAGGAGAATTGTTATAGTCACTGCTGATCCTTGCACTCAGCTCAGAACCTGAAACCTGATTTTTCAGACATCTCTATGATGACTGATGGTTTCTCCTCAAAAGTACCAACTCTGGTCTGATGAAGCTCTGCAGAAAGCTGCTTCAGCTCTCAAGTGATGTCCCTACTTCAGTGTTTGCTACTTTGACAGTGAAAAATCCAAACATAATCTAGGTATGGTTTCTCAATTTATACTGAAGAATTGAGATAATAATAAATCTACTAAAGCTGTGTTTTCCTGTATGTCAAATTAGACAAAAAGGAAGTAGACAACAATGATTTTAATTTGAAATTCCACCTGAAACTTCACAACCATTGCTTTGAACTTTGCCTATGTAAATTTCTCATCTGCAAAATGGAACCATTCTTTTTCAATTTGTCCTTCTCCATTTGGTCAATTTATTAGCATTTTATGTATTCCTATTGTGTGATTTTTTTATTTATTTAATAGCTTAGGCTATTTCGGTTCTTCTGTGTTTGCTATAGATTTTTATTTTAAATTGCCATTTTCCCTGCAATATGAAGTAGCTTAAATTCATTTTAGTATGGTACTGGGATCACTTTTTTCCCATTACTGCATATATTGTAAATAGGAAGAAAATGCTTTTTTACTGCAGGCAATGTGTAAAGTCTCTCTGTTTGCATTTTGAACGTTAGCTCATTGTCAAACACCAGAATAAGAAAAAAAAGTGTCTTCTGAGGAAACGAGACGTATATTAATATTACAGCAACAAAAATGAGGCATGGAATTTCAGCACTCTCTAAGTGCTATGTTTTGGCTCAATTAAAACTTTTACCAAGTTCATCTAATAAATAAGCCATAACTGGATTGCAGGACGCAACATTTGAGAACTCTGAAAATAGAAGATGCTGTGTGAAAACTGCTTGTTAAAACATCAGGGGTTTTTGGTTTTTTTGGGTTTTTTTTGTTGTGTTGTTTGTTTGTTTGTTTTTGTGAGTGGCACAATTATGTTTTAAAAAAGGATGACCAAAATTCTGTATTCAACTCCTATCTTTATGTGTTATCCACAGATAGCCATGAGTAAGACAAAAGACAGTTTAAATGTCGGTCCTCCCATTCCTCTTTGTATTACTGAGTTGCCCAAAGAAGTGGTCAGATATAAACTATGTGCAATTTAGTAATACCAGGAGTGTGAGGGGATAAATATGCAGGATTCAGGGGAAAACATTCACTGCTTATACCAGTCGGGGATGCCTTGCTGATCATGCCACAGTGTCTCTGGGATCTGAAGGCAGACATCACACAGCTCTGACTCAGCACATGCTCCAAGACAAATTGTCATGGCTGCCCCTCTCCCCTGCCCTTTTACAGCTTCTCCACCACCAGGCAAAACCCTTCTCGCAGGTTTTATGGGAGCCCCGAATAGGTGACCTTCAGCACAGTTATGCTCTCAGACCCAGCTCGGCTTGATCAGTCTAATCCTGATAAGTATTATGGTGACAATATTCTAATTGCAACATTTGAACCCTCTAACTGTTTTCTATCTCATCTGACCCCCTGGCAAGTTACCATTTACTCTTCCTCATTCTTGCTGGGGTCTACAGGATTTATCTAAGCCTTTATGGCAGCAATGACATGAGAGTATCTTTTGTTATTTTTTCTTCTTTTTAGGTAAAAGAACAAACATTTCTGCAGAGAAAATAGTAGAATATTTTCAAAATGATTGAACTCAGCTCATGGTTCAACTTTAAAGTCAGAAAAATTTGAACATATATATAAGAAAAGTAAATCCACTTCAGAGAGGCAAGAAGTACCCCAGGCAGACTCTGACACTTTCCATACTGCATGACCCAACCATTCAGAATCATTTTAGAAGAAAAGAGGAACTATTCCTGCTTCCCTAAACTCCACAATGGGAGGAACTGGAAGTTCAAGGAGGTATCCAAAGGAAAAGTTAATAGAATTGGAAGTGCTTGCACTTGTTTTAGTAAGAGATAAAACACTCTTAGTATGTTTATATCAATTCTCTTCCCTTTTCTGGATTAACTTGTACATTTTGTTTGTATTTACCAAGATCCTGCTGTGTTCTCTTCATGTTTTTAGAGCAGAGGATCTATGAAGGTGGGAAAACACAGCTACAACCATGTTTTCAGCATCCATGTTCCCACTGGGTTCCCTGTTGATAGGACAACGATACAGTTTGTCTCATCAAACACTGATTTTCTGATTTTTCCCTTCCTGGTGAATGGTCATTCAGGAACAACTACTAATTCCAAATACTTTCCAGCCTAGTCAGCACACTCACCTCTTTTGTATACACATTGTGAGTGTTGCGTTGCTTCTCTATCACAAGAGAGACACGACTCATAGGAAATTCCTGCCTTTAGCAAGCAGAGCTCTCCACCATCCTCTGTCTTTCTCACTGCATCATTCTGCTGGGCATCTGCACCTTGGTGAGCTGCCATGTTTTGACCCTGGAAAGACGACAACTCTGGTATCCAGAAGTTAATTCTACTTTGATGTTCACTAAATATGGACACTTTGTTCTGCTCCAAACAAAGACATACCAGGAAAAGGATAGTTTTGTATGGCAACAGTTTAATTCATAATTTCTGTAAAATCTGATTACAGATATAACTGAACAAAACTTACACGTCAGAAAAAAATCAACAAAAAACAAGCTAACAATTAGTGCAACAACAACAATAATGTAATTGAGGAAGAGTGAGTTATATAGCATGAGTTTACAGGCCAAGACACAGAATGTGGCTGTGCATACATGTGTATACATGTGTTAAGACCAAAGACATGTAATTTAGTGAGGTTTTTTTGGATATTGAAGAACACAGGAAAAAATTTCAGGTGTGTATAAACGTATGTATGTTGTGCACTTATGTACACTGACTACACATACATATATATTACATATATAAAGGCATAAAAAATTATAGGTGGAAAAAGCCCATCTGAGGTCCTGGGCCCTTCAGAAACTGCTCAAAGTGCAGTGAACATCAAAGTCAGATTAGGCTGCTCAAGGCCTTGTCTGGTAGAGATACATACAATAAAGCTAATTTGCAAAGCTCATAGACAACCATTCACTAGTGTGCTTTTTTTCTTTTAGTTGATTTTTTTCCTTCATATTAGAGGCAAATAAAATGTATCTGATTCCATTCAATAGGACAGTGATGACTTCTATAGAGGATAGATGAATAGATTTTGCATCAGTAACCTCAAGCAATAGAGTTTACCATCTAGATCATTAACATGAGAAACAGAAGCAGATATTTATTCCAGTGTTGTTACTGTTTCTGATCCCTCTTAGTTCCACGGGTGCTGAATAAACCTCATAGCTGGATGAGGAAGGACTGCAAAGAAACTGAAGGACAAGATGTAGATATTCTAGGAGGGAAAATTTATGGAGAAAATCTATTTCTTTGAACGTAAAAAGATTTATTTAAATTTTGACACATATCTATCTGTTGAGAAAAAGCATGTTTTTATTTCATTTTCTTACCAGGTATATTGATTCTATGTTTTCTCTTAGCCTCTTGTCACAAATCATTTTATTTTTGAGGAAACAAGAAATAAGTCCTCTGTGCCTAAATGGTCTATTTAGTATTTAGCAACAAAAGAGTGCATATTAAGAAGTTTAAAATTCTGAGAGCTCACTCATTTAAATGTCAGTGTACCCTTTGAAGTGACATTCAAGGAGTTAACTCAGCCAGCAAATAGTAGTGTCAATGACCACAAAGAATTATACTGTAATGCAGATGGAATAAACAGTGTCTGCAGACCTGTTGAGACTCCCTTGAGTAATGATATTTTCTTTGTTGTGTTTTTGTTTTTGTTTGCTGTTGGGTTTTTTTTTTTTCTGTTGAGGAAAAAACTAAAGAGAAAGAACCTTTGTCTGCAAACAATCTCACTACTGCACTGGGTTAGAACAAGCATTTTCACAAAAGATCCCAGAAGTTTTTGGGCAAACTATATTACTTCTCAGAAACTAAGCAAGGAACTAATTTTTGTCACTACAGATTTCTCACAACTACTTGATACTTTTGGCACCTGAACTGTAAAATCTGCTGCTGACCATGCAGACAGAGCACTTTTGGAAGTTCAAGACCTATCTGGTCACAAGTTTTATGCTCAGATTTACACTGAGGACAGATTCCTCATTATAGACAAAAGAACAAACTTTAAAATCAACAGTGTTCACCACACAAACGTGCAGTCTCAATAAAACCCAGACACAACTCCTGAAGCACCAACTATAGTAAAAAAAAAAAAAAAAAAATCAAGAAAAAATTAAGCAGACTTGCAGACTTCAGCTCTTCCCGGGTTTACGTAAGTGATTGTGAAACTTGCTCCTAAGTCAACTTGCCCATTTCAAATGCCAAAAGGAGTATAAATTATACAGAGGATATTAATAATATTTACATTCAGCCTCTCTAAAATGAAGTCAAAGAAAGAAAACATCTGAAAACATCTTGATCTAATAACATAGATACAATCATAGCCAGTCTGTACAAATATTGGAAACATCATGCTTTAGTCATCTTTGCTGATTGAAAACCAAACAAATAAACAGTTGTATTATCCATCAGACCATATTATTAAATAATGGTAATGTATGAACTGAAACAAACCAGACTGTTCTTCATTTTAAAGGAGCAGCAACTATTAATAAATTTCACCTGACAGTTAAAAAGAAGCAGTCCTACATGTTAAAAAGATAGAGACAGAAAGTTGGGTGAAATGACAAAACTGCCTTGACTTACAGCAGGTATTGTCATTGTGAGTGAGATTGTCCATTTTAATTGCATTTTGACTGGATTTTAAAATGTTACAGTATTTCAGAAGTGATTGATATCAGTTGTAGCACAAGAAAAGGCATTGTGTTACTTGAACCTGTAAATCTGATGGTTCAGTGGCCGTGTGTCCATCGAAATCTCATAGAGAAGAATTCAATTTCCCGCTTGTGACTGGAAAATGTATTTGCTTTCAGAGAAGTTCTATTGCAATGGTGAAATGACTGACATGAATTCGTGATGAAGCACTGTACTACATACAGTATTCCTATGAACACTATGAAGTGCTATGCTTGCCTTTAAAATGTATTAGTAATTACAAATATTTGTTTTACTGGCAAGAAATGAACTTAACACTTTTTTAATTAAAAATTGAATGAGAGTTTGTGGTTTTAAATAAATCATCATCTACTGAGTTTGAAAAGAGGAACTCTAGAAGAAAAACAAAGTATCTAGCTTAATACAGAAAAATTAAAAGCAATTAATGGAGAAGTACTGTAAATTCCATTTTCCATTATTATAAAAGTATGAAACACCTTTATATTCTATTACTGTGTCTAGGTACTCTTCAGAATAAAGCGTGTTCTTGTGTTCCTTTATACAGAAAAGGCTTTAGTAATAGGCCTGATGTTGTGTGCCTGACTGACAAAGGCAGAACTTCGACTCTCCAGTAGTTTAATATATATGTTCTAGCTTTAAAAATGACAGCCTCTGTAAAGCTTAGATATTCAAAGAAATATACTCATGCCAGTCTTTGCAGTGAAAGGAAAGGCTCAGGTAGAGGTGAGCATACCAATTGGATGAAGACCTGGCTGTGTAGGCAGCAGCACAGGCAAGGTTCTTTGTGATCATAGGACATCCCTTTTTGAAGCAAGGTGTAGGGGAGTAAAAAAACAATGTTAGGGCACCAGAGGAAAAGGGGACTCTCTTCTTTACATGATTTCTTTTCTCTCCCCTTCAAAAAGCAAGACCACAGGGGATGTAAAAGGTCATACTCTGGCAAATATGTAGAAGTTGCAGAGGTATGACCTTGTTGAGTTTACAGAGATGTGGTGTGGTAGGTCCCACTGGAGCACTCCAATGCATGGATACATGATTTTTCAGGAGAGACATGTTGGGAAGGTGAGGAGGAAGGGTTTTGCTGTACACAAAGGAATGGCTGGAGCTCATGGAATTGTCACCACAGAGGAAGTAGTGACAAGACAGCTGAAAACTTACGCATAAGTTTAGACACTCCTACTATGATAGAGTCTTTTTCTCTAGCTTTTATAATCTTATTTCTATCACATGATTTTATGTGTTAGGATGATTATATTATCTGTGTCCCCTGAGACAAAAGACTAGTTTTGACAGAGTCATTCTGTGACCTTGATCAAGGTATTTAAAGATTCCTCTACAGGCCCCATTTCTGAACAGTGCTTCTTCTCTTCAAACTTTGTCTGATGTACCTATCTATATTGTTGAACCTATCTGTTTCTTTTTTGAAAGAAATTACCCATTTGTTTTTGCAGCAACAATGAATCTAAGACAAGTGTCTTTGGTGTTTCTAGGCACTTTTTAAAAACCAATAAATAATGATCAGATATAAAGTCTTGTAAAGTACAGAAGGTTTTGTCTTTAAAATTACTTTAAATTATATTAGGTTAAATTATTGTTTTTTCTTTTTATGGTCTCTATTTCATATATCCTCTGAACTCACTTTGCTACTTATGCTTCATTTAACATTTAATTGTTACCTGTTTTGTGGCTGAGAAGGTAACAGGTCACTTCATTTATCCTTAGCTGAGAAAGCAGAAAATGTTTTCACATTTGAAGGCTGAACTGTCTCTTTCCTTCCTTATCTCCACCTCTCCGGAAGGCGACTATGTCACCTCTGTAGCTAACATATCATTGTACAACTACTGATTTCACAGTTTCTCTACAAGTGATTGCTCCTAATTGAAGCACACCAAGCTATACCTTCATCAGCTGTATTATGTTTAAGCACCTTTTATACTCTAAGTAACAAATTTCCCCCAATAACCTTTTGGTAATATACCAAGCTCTTCCTTGTTAAATTAGGTTTGTCTTGCTGTCTCATCCTTGGACACTTAAAACTTCCTTAGGGGTGTATCTATACTCAAAAGTTCCTCTGCCTTACTCTACCAGTCTACATAAGGTAGTGCAACTTTCCAAGTGTGGATGCCACTGTATACTGCTCTAAGCACCTGTAAACAAGTAACTCAGATAAAATATGGAAAAGAAGCCGCATCAGACTAAGGCACCTTTAAACTAGTGTGCTTGCATCCACACTAGAGTTTCTTTGGGTGCAGTTAGTATAGTCTCAAAAAACAGAATAGATACTACCCGAAAACAGTGAAGTTATTACCTGGTTCCTTTCATTTTGGATGTCCTTGGTGTTTTCACACTTTTCCATTGCGTCTATCTATTTTCCCTACTTTGTTTTATTTAACCTGAGGGCTCTTAAGTCTTGCTGGATATTAACCCTTTATATTCAACTTGGTCAACCAATATCAAGAGATACATGGGGTCTATGAGGCACATTTCTGTAGACAACTTGAACAATTGCATTTACCACATACCAGCCTTATGTTACCACAGATTAGCTCACCCATGGTAGTGAGCAACTGCTGAAACAAGAGTAATCCACCTCTGCTTTGAAGCAACAAATGGCAGATCAGCTTAAATCATTACAAAGGGAGTAATATAGTCCACTGAAGAGGTTAATGGAGTTTTAAATTCTTTGAACTCAATCTGCAAGAGCACGTAAGACTATGTCTATAACTGGGGGTTTTCTCATCAATCTACTCACCTGCCCTACCCAATAATGATGAACTTTCACTTCATTTACTTTGCTTGGACTTTGGCAAATTTCACAGCGTGCGATATTAGATCAATTCTGCATACCATCCTCTCTGATTTGCCTCATAACCAACATATATCATGTGTATTGAGTATTTAGATCTTGTATTTGGTTTTAGCTCTACCGGTTATGTAAGACAGAGTATTTACTCCCTCTGAAAGCACTTACTTCTGAATGAAAAATACACCATTTCCTATTTAAAACTGTTACAAGGAATTCCAGATTATTGTATTGTTGCCCAGAGGCTGTACTAAGTCTCCTCGAAATCTATACAAACAATACATATTTTCAGATCATGCTTTTATTTTCTTCTAAAAAATTAAACCAATTTATTCAGAGTGATTTTATATTATTGGAGCCTACACCAATACTATAATGAAAAGGGAGATCAGGGAGATCCTTTTTCACAAACAGTGTCTTGCCTGCCCAGGAATAATTTCAAACTTCCAAAGAATTTACAAAATTCATTTTTCTTGGAAATTTCTTGCAAATTCATTTGTCTTGGGCTTCCCCTTCTATTCAAATCATTCTGTCACAGTTTCCACTACTTGATATAACTTTTGTTTTGTCAGATTGTCTCTTGCACCTCTTTCCTAGGAATGGCTGAAACTGAACATTTTTCTGCTCTTAATTGAAGAAAATGTTTTGAATAAGCAGTTCTTTCCCTCTTTGTCCCTTTTTACTCCAAATACATTTACTTGTTGCACATTTTCCCACTTTTTTTTTTTTTAAGAAAATAAAAATAGAGTTCCAGCTTTAAAATGAGGAGTTAAAAATTAGTTTTGGAATGCAATTTTAAAACATTAGGTTAGCAAGGTTGTCAGAAGCAAAGGACTGAATCTTCATAGCCAGACTTTTATCACAATGCAAGGGAGTACAAAATGGTTAAGAATGTAAAGCTTGGAGGAAACAATATTTTCCATCTATGTTCTCCAAAGGCAAACATCCCTTGCACTGGAATGGCAGAAACTTTCTTGATCCATTTTGCACTCCAATGTGGGAACATTCGTGGTAGAAGTGTGGTCAGTCCTTTTGAGGTGAAACCTCTGACTGTAAATGGGAGTGGGCTGTGCAAAGTGCTCCATAGGAATCAAACAAAAACTTTTGAAAACTAACTCTATACGTTAGTCAACATAATAATGAACAAAATACTGATTCATAGCTCCTCTACAGAATATGTAAGGTTCTGCTTCCATACCTTTCATTTCTTAAAAGATGTTACAGACAGCTTATCATAAGCTTCTGCTTGCTGTTACTGCAGCAAGAGGTCACCTAAATTTTTAAGGTACCTTGGGTGCCACTATCTTTTCTTTTGAAACAATGCCAAGGCAGCTGCCCTATCTCCTAATGGATAAGAAATGATCTTGGCTTTTTTTCCCCTGGGAATATAGGAAAATACAAAGGGGTTTATCATCCAAACAGTTTACTGAAAAGCCATAAATATATTTTAATAATTGAATTAATACAATTAATGTAATTACTGAGAGAACATCAAGAAAGGAACATACTGATTTCAGCTAGGCTGGATGTGTACTTGGAAAAGCCTAGTTGCAATCCCAAGAACACAGAAGGGAAGAGATGCTAAAACACCTATCTATCCACAGTGCTTCTTGCCTGTGCTTATACCTTCTGGTGAACTTTATTTACATTATCTCCTTTTGGGTTTTTACCTGTCTTATTCAGTGTGTTGGTAGCTGAATACATTAAGGTACTCAGAGATTTATTCTCATAACACTCATGTGAAACATTACCACTCCTACCATTTCAGTTGAAAAAGAGAGGCCTAGAAAAGTAGGTGACTTGTCCAGCAAAAAAATTCAAGTCAATGACAAGCAGAGGATTTGAGCTTCCTTAAGATAATGTACCCAAAAGGGTAAGGTCAGGAGATCTTTAAAGTTTCATATTACAACTGCTTTACTTTTTGTTCACCTGTTAAAGTCACCATTTTGGTAACACATTATTAAATCTTCTAATAAATACCATGACTATGGAAAAAATGTTAGAGCAATATTTCCTTTTGTTGTGGAAAATAAATGCTAAAACATGTTTATCTTTTAATAAAACTCCTTATCTTTCAATATATTTCCTACAGTCATTTAACTGTTTACTGTTACTTTTATTTTTTAAAAGATAGCTCCTCCAAACCTTTTTGATCATTTAACCCTATCAGTAAAAAAATTTAAGTGTGTATCACCTACATGTATTTATATAGATTTATTTATAAACCATGTACATGCTTACTGTACTTATATATTATCTACATGACAAAAAAATAAAAAAAAGCATGAGATGAAGACAAAATGAACACCACATAGTGTTTTAGAAATATAATAAAATATGTTTTTATAATATTTTCTTCTCACATCCACATAGAATGTCTTGCACAGTCCTTGAGACACATGCACCCCACTTTGGAAATCACTGCTCTAAGTAACCATTTCAGTCTGTGCTTGATTACCAGTACTGAAGATTTATGCAGAACCTTGAAAGTTGCCAAGTCCATTTGTTATTTAGATTTTTCTTTTCCTACCTTTCCATACAAACAACTTTCAAAAGGGCTCACTAGAATACTAAACGCTGCCTATGGGGACAAAAGGACTGCGTGGAGCAAGTGTCTGTATATCTAATTGCAGTTCTCAGACTGGATATCAGAGTGCACAGAAAGAATCAGTTCTTGTACAATCAAGCCTGTTTTGTAAGGAAGGTGAAGGAGACTTGCTTGTAGCACACTACTGATACACAACCTTGTAAGTCAGTCCTTTGAGAGGAATCAGAGAGGGAAGGAGCAGTTATGTCTAAAAGAGAAAAACATGCTTTGTACTTAATGTCTATGGGATTATCTTTTTTTTCTGTCTAGACAAACAACAATGTCTAACAAATATTTATGGCAAGAATGCAGGGGAGTAAAGGGGCTTGTATTCTCCAAAGAGTCAAAGGAGGCCCTTGTGTTCCTAGGAACTGAAGAGAAGATAGGATGGATACTCTACCAGCTGTAAAGCATGCCAGGCAGGCCTCTGTGATATACAAAATTTATCCCCTGCTAATTACACATTTAAAATCTAATTCCTTGCTAAGACAGGCACAGGTGACATTTACCTGACATCTACTATGAGAGATCAAAGTGCTCTTTGAACATCTAGAGATTTAGTCAAGGCCAAGTTTTGAGTTACTGCACTGAATACAGTCTGTGCCAGACATCAGGATACAGATTGTGTCTGAGGTGAGCACAGAGTTGAATCAGCCATTGCCATCACTCCCCTATGTGATGAGTTGATACATAATTTAATATTACAATGCAGCACTTACAAAATTACCTCACAATGAAGCAGAAGAGGGGTGGGAATGAAGAGGACAGTCTTTTTACAGTCTTCAATTCAGGTTTTGCTGTAGGTGGCAAGTAACTTGAAGCTTTTGCTGAGACCCCAGCTGAGACTGAAAACATGGAAAAACAAAAAAAGTAAAACTACCAATATGCTATACACAATATGAACTGTTGAGTGTAATATAAAATAAAGGCTAGGGGTGGGGAAATAGCTCATTTCTCTCTTGAAGGATCTATCTTCAAGAAGTCCTTAATAAGGCAGGATCTAAACATTAAAATAACCAGTTCAAGATGGTTAATTTGTATTGGTTGTGGGGTTTTTTTAATATATTGATTTAATTAGTCACAATTGAACCATCTTTAGAAGATAAGTGAAAGCCTCTAAAGACTTATTTATTGACACCATATGGCAGTTCTTAAAAGTGATGTTCAAATTATGTATAATGAGCCACATAAAAGAAGAGGATGCACCATAAAAGGGACTCCCAAACAAAAATGATGCTATTGTTGAAGGATATAAGTTTTAATACGGAATTTTAGAATCCTTTCAGAGATGAGGTGCCCTGCAGCTAACTAAAAATATTGGTAGTAGTGTTTGTATAACATGGTGTAGCTGCAAAAAGCACATTTTTGTGATGGATTAGAAAACAATGGTAGGAATAGACAGAGAAGATGAATCAGAAAGACATGACAACCTGAAAGAATATAGCAAGTCAGAAAAATATGCTGCTTACATTTTCACTACAGTAAATGCATCTCTCAGTTTAAAAGTACATCAGACATCAAACTACATTTACCTATTCTGATACATTTTGATTTGATCCATAACTACAGTTTTCAAGAAGTAAACTCTACGTCTAGTGTATGTCAAGTGATTCCTAAAACATCATTGTGGTGTTCCTCTCGTGTGAATTTGGTTTCATTTATGATCGTTCTTTCTTATGTGCTTCTTAGAAAATATTAATAACTCAAAATATCCATCAAATAATTTAACCAAATTACACACACACACAAGTTTTCGAACTCTAGCATTCAAAAGTAAAAAAACTAAAATTATGGCTGAGGTCACTATGCTGATGGTGATATCTCAGTGGATGACATTCAGTTCTATCTGAACCATTCTGAGAAGTCCCGGCGAAAAATTTTTTTCCTTAACTAATTTTTTTCCACAGAACCTGTACCTTTTTAAGTAGCTCATTCTTCACCTGTCTGCCTTTGACACAAGCAATTTCCTCCTTGCTGCCTGGGTACCAGCTGGAAAAAACACTGACAGTCTGGGCCACAAACTCCCTAATCTGTGTGCATAATTTTTATGATATAGGTGCTGCTGTTGCAATATTTTTAAAGAATTCCTGGCTCTAAACCTCTGTCTGGCTGGAGGGAACATAAAGCCTCCTGACTTTTGCTGACAAATATCATGGCAATTGTGGTGTCACACTGTGAATGGCATTACTGAACTCATCTGTGTTCAGAAACAGGAGAGTAAGCAGCATTATAGATACTTATCAGTTCACTAAAGAGGTAGAAACAGAGAAGTGGGAATGAAGAGCAATTGTTGCTGAAGGGGCTGCAACATGTTAAACTGGTTTTACTACACCTGTATCATAAAACTGTGCATTAATTTCTAATGGCTAGTGAAAAGGCAATTCCTGACAAAAGAGCTCAGTTTCGGGCAAGGACCTGTTCAGCCCAAGCAGTCCTGGACTGAAGGTGGTTGCTCTGCAGGGTTTGCTGGGTGGAGGTGGACAGTCTATTTTCCAAGAAAAAACTGGGTTAGACTGGAGCAGGTAGGCTCTGATGAACTGAGCTGCTGCACTCTTCATTGAGTGTGTAGCTATGTGAATTTTCATTAAAAATGCATTCCTGCATCCCAGACACAAGGGCCATTCTTTTCTGTTCCCTGCACCAATCAAAATCCTCCAAAGCAGAGTGTGTTTCAGCTCTCCAGCAAAAAGGAGCAACACACATATTTAATATGGTCCTTCCCTCTTTCCCCAGTCTCATAAACAACCAGACCAGTTTGGTTAAAAATAACTAGAAAAATTCTTGATACACCGGTATTTTTAAACTGAATTGCTTAAATGTAGAAAAATTATACTTAAGTAGAAGTAGCTTTTTAAAAGAGAAAGTATCAAGTAAGTTTCACTGTAGCCAAAGTTATCTGGGGCTTCCTTTGTGATATGAAATACAAAAAACAAAACCAAAACTAAAAAAAAAGCCAAACCCAAAGCCATCAAACAAAACCACGAAAAATCCTAAAAATCACAGAAGAATCGGGGCTGAGACTGTAAATTTGAGAGAGTTTCCAAGGCAGAACACAGTGAGAGGTAACTAAACTGACCTGGCCTGCATACTCATACTAGATGGATGAAGGTGCAATCGGTGATCCTAGTACTGGATCATGAAATATCTAACTTACTCAGTTAAAGTCTCTGTATGTGGATCTACTTAGAACACAGACCTGTGTTCTAAGGTTCAACAAATCAAGTTATACTAAAAAGGTGCTATGAAAAGCAGAGTTGCTGGTGCCCCAGCTGTCCCATTTGCCTGATACGTCTCATTTCTGAAAACACTTAGAGTTCTTGTCCTAACAGCAGTTAAAAATCTGGCACAAAAAAAAAAATGGCTTGTTCACCTGGCTGATCCTGTAAAAGTCTTTGCTGATCCTATCCACAAATTAGAATAACTTTATATCTCCAAGGAAATAACAGAGTTTGTCCACGTTCAAAAGATATTTTTATTGCAGTTTAGTTGATGAAGTCTAAAATAACTCTGTCATTAGTGAAGATGCTTGACTGCATCAAAGTTCTCAGGCCTGTTCAGGATATCATAAATAAGCAAAAAGCTCCTTTACAGAGAAATCATGTATTTCCAATCCAGTGTGCAAACAGAGGCTGGCTGTGCCCTGCACCTGATACTTTATCTAGGGCTGATTTTGAAAACAGAGTTCGGTACAAGCACTCAGCTTTTAGTTCAAATTCAGAGTATAATGGGTGGCTCAGCAGAATGAAATAGACTGGAACAAAGATTACACAGAGACTAAGATTCATGTGGAGGGGATGCTAAGATCAAAAAAATAGAGAAGAGATCCTGGGATTTAATTGCTAAAGGACACAATAGACAAAGTAGAACGAGTTGCTGGGGTTGGTAATCAGACCAGAATGGCATAGACTGGGTCACAGGGCTGGGATGAGATGGGAAGAGATAAATATCTCCAGAAATTACAACAGTGTGAAGGAAGTACCCAGAGAAAATTGTATAGTAAGAGTGATGGAAGGGATGAGGAAAGAAGAGAAAATTGGAAATATGAGAACGAAAGAGATATATTGGATTAGGTGGATGGGATGAGAATTCAGATAATTTAATAGGAATGTTGCAGTCTAGAGAGTCCACGTGGAAAGAAAACAAAGGGTAGTGAGATGGAAAAGGATCTGGCTAAAGAGATGGGGGAAAAGAGATTATGGCACCGTATGATAAAAATCTGTTTCATAAATAACCTGAACAAGCTGGAAAGATACAATACATAGGAAACCTTATTTAATTCCAGCATCTCCTAGCTTATAAATAAGTGATTCTTTAGCTTTAAAAATAATCTTTTAAAATAATTCCAAGCATTCTTGTGAGTGTATAAGTACTAAATAAAATCAACAACAACAAAAAAGATTAACCACTTCATGTGGTTCATTAAAGCTTAAGGTATGTGAGCATATTCAACATTTCTTTCAATCTTATGTTGGTGCTTTGTGTGTTTCATTTTTACTCATAATTATTTATTCCAATAGATATGCTGTGCAACTTTTCAGTATACAGTTAATCAAATGACTGAATGACTTTCTTTTGCTACAAGCTGAAACTCAAATCTGCTTTCCCTTACCGTAGTCCCTCATAGACTTGTAAACATCTGAAATGAAAAACAGATTCCTTTCATGAACATACATAGCATGATGGCTCACCAACATAATAAATCATCCCCCTTTATATGTCTCACATATTTGGCACAAATAACTTTTCCCCCCTTATTTTTCATCTGTCAATAGATTTGTAAGATGTCTTACTTAAATCTTTTGGATCTCCTCCAACGATTTGGGATCCCTTAGGGTTTCTGGTACAGATTGATTTATTATAATAAATATTATGCAGTTTATGCCTCTGAATAGCTCATGCTGTAGTAGTGTGTTTGCTCCAGCAAATGATTAATAACAAAATGGGTTCTACTGTACACTTATTGCCTACATACACACAGCTATTGGAATGATATAGAATTATGAGTTCTTATGGCTAACCAGGGGCAAAAAGCATTCTTATTTTCCATTTCTACAGCTACCCCAACAGATAAAACTGAGAGCTGAAAGCAAACTGAAAAAATTGCAAAAATCTGAAAATAAACCAGAAGGCAGAGAACAGAGCACTGAGTAGACAAACTTTTTCAGTTTCAAATTACTAATAATTTTCACCTACTTTTAACACAGTATTTCCCAATCCTCCGTTCATTTTTCTAAAAGGTTTTTACTTGAAACTTTTCAAATGACTGCTCCATTCAACTGACACTCATTCTAATGTTATGAAACCAAGCAAAACTTTTTCTAACCATGGGTACTTTCCCTTTAATGGTGACTTTTTAAAAAATATATACATATCCTAATCAGACACCTCTTCCTATATTATACCAATCACAGAGACAAATTAATTATCTATAATACAAAAGTGTTGTATGAACATACAAGTGAAATAAATCACAATAGATTTACATTTCTTTCTACAAAAAGTTGCCTTTTCAATTTTATTGATTTTGACTGTAATGATTGCTTTTTCACTGCAGAAAATATTTCAGAACAGGATTTTCTGCACTGAATTGTAAAGAAAAGGCCCTTCAAATGTACACTGAGAAACTAGCTCATTCACAGTCTGGTTTTTAATATTCCAGTTGGTTCTTAGGTCCAACATGCCTGAGAAGTGGGGAAAAACATTTGTTTCTTTTATCCACAACTGAGATCTGTTTATCCAGACTTATAGACTGAGAACATGGCCCATGAACAATGTACCTGCAATAACCATAAATAGTCTCTGCCCTAAAAATTCTACAGTCCAAAGAAGTGAAGAGGAAAAGAAGGTGCACAAAGGTACAAGTAAAGGAAGAAATGGGACTAACATAACCGAATTTGGTTTTATCACATAGTTGTTCAAAGGACTGCTGTCCACAGTCCACAAAATAAGGTATGCATGTTACAAAGGAACAAGGGAGCACAGAGAGTTTAGGAGGATCCAATTGCATAAATATGAGTACACAGTATTAAAAGGATGTCAGGCTTCTAGAAGAGGTACTCAAAAAACAAAAGTCTAGATAAATGTCATTCACTGTTTTATTATGGAAATATAAGTTACAGAACCCTTATTTAAGAAAATAGATCCACTGATTTAATTGGGATTCCTTGTGCAAGACAGAACAGCAACAGGTATTGTTGCCTTAGGTAGAGTCTGGACAACATTCCAGTGATGGGTTTTGTTGGTTGGAAATGCTGATTTTGTCAAAGCTTAACTTGGATTCTCAGAATCATCCTGATCCACACTCAGTAAAGCAGGGGAGAGAGAAAAACTACCTAAAAGCATCACTGGATTGAGATGCCTAAAGGTAAGGAGCAAGAATATATCCCCTACATATAGCTTTATTTCTACAACTAAAAACTTGTTAATAAAAGTCATTAATTAACAAGTTTTTAGTTTGTGTGTTGTGTGTGTGTATACACGCACACAAGCACACACAGATCATATTTACATATGCATATACATAGATTCACATTACCGTGGAATACACATGTAGATAAAAAGGAAACATCACTCTACATTGGATAAAATACCAATTTAACCAGCAATAAAGCTGTTGTCTGAACTGAAACTTGACATCCATCTTTTTAAAGCTAGAAGTACTCCTCTCACTTTCCTCTGGGAATATATTGATGAATCTGACTCTTTAAAGGCAGGTCTACATATGTTTGGGATACTTAAAATTTCCTTCAACACGAAAGGTTTTGATCGGTCATCTGAAAGGCTCTGATTAGTCAGGGTCTATATGCCTTCACCAAAATTAAATATGTGATTAGTCTAAACCAATACTAACAATTTAGCATATGTGCTTTAAGGTAAGATAAAGCTGCCCAATACTGAGTGAGAAGGTAGAGAAAATGCTTAAGCTATGCTTATACTGTATAGATATTTGGTCCACTATAACAAGACTCACAAAGAATTAAGCAGTACCAAACTTCCTTCTCCTCTCCCCTCCCATTCAATGCACATTTTAAAAAGGCTGTGAATTTTAGAAGGCTCAGCTCTTTAAAAAGAATGAATACTAAAGTTTGAATCATAAACTCAGGTACCTTCTATCACTGCACACTGAGGTGTTAAACTGGAACTGAGCAAAACCTAATGCTATGCCACATATTAAAAATTAGTGCTGGGAGTGCTGCCAAAAGCCATACACACGCTCCAGTTCTTTGAAGCTATTGTCTTTTTCATCAGAACCTTGGTGTCATGAATTTTGATTAATTTCTTCTGTCATGACAGCAGTGAAAATTTAAAAAATAATATGACCAAAACTTCAAAGACTTTGAAAAAATAGATGTGGTATGGGAGCTGCCTTAATAACCTGGCTAGTTGTTAGACCAATGTCTTGGACAGCCAGATCCCAGCAAATCAGGACTGCCAAAATTCAGCCGTGACTGAGCTTTAAGGCTGCAGTAAAGTGTTACTACATGCAGTGTCACTGGCACAGTCATGATGGAATTTTGCACAGCACCCTCCTCCATGGTTAGGGGAGACAGAAGTATTCATTAAAGGATGGATCCTGAGAGACAAATCTCTCTTCCTCAAACCACCCACATTTCAAGATCACAGGAGATACAGACTGCCTGTTCGCCCACTTGCAAACCCGTCCATTGCCTCCTGTCATACAATTACATCCTTTTGACTGTGTGAGAAATCCCTGCAACCCAGCAAACACATGGTCCAAATTTGACTGTTCTGCACACTTAACAAAGTAGTTTTGGTTTTATTTATGATTTCTGGTATGGAGCTTTCTGCCTCTCAAAGTGCTTCTTTACGCTAGTGTTGTAAGGATAAAATCACAGATAATATAAAATAACACAGCTAATCCAAAAGCACAAAATTCTTTACTTGATATTTTTTACAAGAAGACGTAAGTAAATTCAGCAGCTAAATCATAACACACAAAACATATTCAAATCACTATAAATTTCTTGATAATATACTGTCTTCAAAGGGGTCTGAGAGTTCATTTACTTTTTTGTGCTGTAAAATAACCACCCTAGCTTCCTAGAAATATTATGAGTCCCAGACAAATTTCCCCAAAGGAAGGACTATATTATGATGTCTCTAATGTATTGCATCAGCAGGTTTTAATACTTTCTACAACAGAAGATAACCAAAACTTATTTATCAAGTTACTACTAAAATAGAGCACACAGTAGATAAATTTTCCATCTGTTAATTCTAAAGCACTGAAAACTAGGTTTCTATTTATTTTCTTATTAAAGTGATGCAGTAGTGAACTGAGGGGAGGAAAAACACTGAGTCTAAATTTCATGCAGACTAAGTACGTGGACTTGCCTGTCTAGGAGGACAGCGAACAGCATTTGAACCATCCTATTGCAGGAAAAATAAGAGCAATTGGCAAAAGAAATATGTTCCCCTTCATGTAACCTGCTCAAGTAAACAAATTATCTTAGTGGTGCCTAGCAGGTACATAAAGAAAAAGTGCTGGGGGATGAGAGAGGAAGACCATACTATCCATTTTCACAAAGAATACTCCAAACTACACTTTCAGTCAGCTTTTCCAAGCTGGCATAAGATGCCTTGGATCCTCTCAAAGAATTTTATCCAAGTTAGACTTCCCTTCTGAAGTCTAAATGAATGACATTACAGTGCTGAGGAAATGACAGTCTAAATAACTGCTCCAGTCTGGCACTAAGTAACTTCAGCACTTTTCAGACTTTTTTTTTTTTAATTTGAAAACAAATATGTAAAATATTCCACAAACAGTAGAAGAGTAGAGACATGTGCTACTTAATTTCAAGAGACAAAACAAAGGTTGTAAAAGGAAGAAACCGCTCTTGTCACAGCCTATGCTGTTGTTTTCACTCTTGTGTCAATTTAAGCCTAAATGTTTAAGTTTTCAAAGCTAAATAAGCATCTTAGGTATGTTATCCTCCTTAGTTCTGAGTGACACTGTGTATCTAGATGTCAAAATCAGCTTTGAAAAACCTCACACACCATAATTTCGATTCTGAAGCAATTTTATTCTGTATCCATAATATGAAAGTACAAACAGAATATGATCCTTCTACCAGATTTTTGTTTACACAGTTTTCTACCCTGATGGAGAATAACATGATAATTTATGACAGAATAACCTGATATTTTATATACTTTATTTTTCATAGTTTTCATGTTTTGTAAGTTTTCTCCATAAAGCTACAGGCAAAACTATTAATTGGAACCAAAAGAAAGATAGATTCATAACTGTCAGTTTACCAATTGCTTTTTTTGTGGGAAAAAAAAAAGTGCAAATTGTTTAAGTGCCTGTTTGATTTATTTGTTCCTCAAAGTTATATGCAGTTACAACAAATTGTTGATCTTTTTCATCATTCTTATTATTGCCTACAGAGTATCTGAACATGCTCCCACATTGAGGCAAAAAGGAGTCTGCCACTTCAATCAGATCATGTTCTAGCATAGACCTAGCAGCAAGTCTTAATATTGAAAATATGTATTGACACTTCAGACTCATCATTTTACATTGAACAGTGTTACTACTAATCATTACTTGTGTGTCTGAAGGAGCTTGTCAAAGCTAGGCTTTAACAACATTGCTTTCATATTGGGTCTGTCTGGTATGGAGTTAACTTCCTTCACAGCAGCCTGTATGGCGCTGTGTTCTGGATCTGTGACTAAACCAGTGATTACACGTGCTTAGTCATGCTTGAACAGTATCAAGGTGCTCTGTTTCTCACTCTCTCCCCATTACACAGACTGGGCTGGAGATGAGAAAGAAATGGGGACGGGAAGCAGCTGGGACAGCTGACCCAAACTGACCAGAGAAATACTCTATTCCAGATAACATCCTCAGCATTAATCAAGATGGGGGGGGTGTAGGTTACCTTTCAAGGTGGCTGCGTGGTGAATGGTGGGGCATCTGTCTGCTTGTGTGATGTGGTGAATAACTGCCTTTGAATCACTTTTGTTGTTTTTTTTTTCTTTCCAACACTTAATGAACTGTCTTCAGATTGACCAAGAAGTTTTCTCACTTTGCTCTTCTTATTCTCTTCCCCACCCTTCAGGGTGGCGTGGGGGGCAGTGATTGAGTGACTTTGTGGGTGCTTTATCTGCTGGCTGGGGTCAACTACCACAGCTTTACATCGTGCAAATTAGGTTTTGTCATTTCATAAATAGAAATTATTATTATTTTTTAATTTAAAGAAAAGCCAAAACAGTTTAAATGAGAGAAAATGGAGTGTGTCATCATCTCCTTCCTACCTACTGCATTATCCCAGTATTTCCTGCTTTCCTTACACTTTTTCTCAATCACCAACATTTTAGTGGTTTCCTGGATGCAACAAACTCTACAAAATCCTCTCTGAGACCTTAGTACCAATATCATCTTTCCATTTCCTGTGAAATTGGACTTGGCGCTAACTCAGTAGATTTTAGTTCCTGTATCTCATAATCTCTGCTTTTAGCATGAGCTGTCTGCACTCAGTGTCTCACAGGGTACATCTGATCTGCTTAAAAAAACAAAGTGAAATTAACTGTTATTGTCTTCCTGATTAACGAAGTTACTTAACTGTTGTGTTTTCAACCATTCCAATAAACTCTCTCCAGAACATGTACTCTGCAGGTACAACCTGGGAACTCCTGAAATTATTACCAAAAGGTGACATAGACAGCCATACATCAGTTTGGCACTTCATTGTCCTATAACAGTATCTCTAAGGGCTTTACAGACCTCATATAATGCATACCCGCAATTCCATGGTAAAAAAAAATACCCCTGTGGTGAGCCACAACACAGTCTTATAACCATTCAGGACACTTTGAACTGGAAACTTCCCTCCCTGATTCACCCCTACGCCCCCTCACACACACTCTCAAAATTCAGATTTGGAGGCAGCTGCACAAATTCACTGTGGTGTGAATAAACAAATCTGCTCTAGAAGGTGTTTGTTTTATGTGTACCACTAAGTCTGAGCACACAGTCTCGAAGTCAGCAAGAGCTCTAGGATTCTCTTTTCTTCAGTAGCAAAGACAAATCCTTACAGACTGTCTAGCTATACCACCTTTGTTTCAGAATGTGCAATTCTTGACTTATTTAGCAAAACACAGTAAAATTTCTACAATCAGCTACGTATGAACAAGTAAAAGAGATTGCATCTGTCACATCCAGATGTATAACAAAAATACACAGATTTTATAATAGTAGATTTTAAACCTGTTATCATTTCAGGGGAAAGGGAATGGTTTTTTAAAAACTACTTAAGGGAAGAATTTTTTTGGACTAAAAAATCCCAAAAAAACTCTTGTCTTCTTCCACAGATTCCATTTAGGGTATTATTTCTTACTTGAAATTGATCATAATTTTACAAGGTTGAATGAACTGTTAAAAAAACTCTTTTATTTTTATATGAAATGAAACCTTAAAAGAAAAGACACTCATGACCACGCATTATTTCCTTTCCTTTCCTTTCTTTCTCTTTGCTCGGTATGAGATTCGCAAATACACACACTCTAGGAAAAATGACAAACACATTGTTTTGAAACTCTTCCTCTGGCATTTTAATAACTGATTCACTCTTTCTGGATCGTGCAATCAAAAGATCACACTGAATGTTCCAGCCCGGCAAAATCTGCAGGCAAGGCAAGGCATAACTGTAAGCAGGCAAGTACTTCAATCAAGGGATTTGGGTAAAGCACCACTGTGCTGTGCAAGTTTAAGGTGAGAAGACTAGTACCTTGCATGATTCATCTCACTGTTTGGTTATGTTTGTTGTGTTGACACAGTGAAATATTATCACTGCGTAGTGACAAGTTTGCAGTTATGGAAGAAAGCAGGTTTTATAGGGGATTTTTGGCTTGGAGCCCATATTTGTGATTAATAGGTATCATATTTTGGGGGAGCCAAACAAATGGAGAGGAGTATAGTCAAATCCTGCAAGAGGAGCAACTTTATATAAATTGTGTTAGACTCCTGCCCTCTGTTTCAGTGTTTATCTTCCATAAAAATCTACTCTTCCGCTATATAAGATTTATTATTATGTATCACCTATTCAGCACTCGTTGAATCAGGGTGCTTTTATTGCAGACAAAGGGGTGATTTCTTTGTTCTGCTCATAAACAAGCACTACAATCAGCAAAGCATTGCATACTGTACCATCTCTTACTCTAGCAGGATTTCTGTAGAATCTTTATTTTAAAATTGCAACCAAACTAGATTCAATCAGGCATCTCACTAACCAAATGGAGAGCTTTACATGCAAAAAGACTGAATTTTAACACTGCTTAAGAACACTGATTGAAAAATATACAGAGTTGTGCAGAGATGTGTGGGTAATGTGGTAGAGCTTGCCATTTACCCCATACAAAGCTGCTCCTCATGCAGCATACTGCAGCCCTTGTTGGCTGAGTGTGGAAAAATAACGACTAGCCACCTGGATCCACAGTTTAATCCACATAATATTGTTGGTGATGAATGGATAGAGCAGCAGCAGAACTGAGACTCTGAAGTGGCAATAATAACACCACACTGGCTTGATCAGTAGTTCACCTTTTGGGTGGTACACACTTGCCTCTAACTGCTGTGAAAGATTCATAGAAGTAGTGTGACCTGAAGCAGAGGATCATAAAATAATGTTTGACAGCCAGCATTTAATTTGTTTTTTTTTCCAAGACTTTTGGAAGAAGAATTACACTAGGAAATTGTAGTCATCAGCAGGGCAGTCTTATCCTTAATAGACATTTGGACTTTTCTGCTCTGTAATTGCCATTCTAGCCAGTAAAGGTGTGCCATACTTCATCAGTTTTGTATTGTTACCAAGACAAAATCACCTGCTAATGAGTAAAAGGGAGAAAGAAGATAAAAATGGGAGGAAAATCAAGGTTTTTGTGCTTTAAAAGTTGAAGCAAGAAGAGCTGGAGAGAACACTTTCATTTGCTGCCTTAACTTTTTGAGACAGGCAAGGAGCTACCTTTCCAGGAAAAAAGTCTGAATCTCTTCCATGGTAGAGAAAATCCAATATTGACAGCAATTACCCTTATCTTAGTGTTGACTGATGTACCTAGGAAATTGGCACCTCAGAAACTGGCACCAAGAATACATTTTTAAAGAAGTAAAATTCATTAAAGTTCTCCCTTCCCAGCATCTTTGTAACTTACCAAATAATAACTCCATGCTACAAAGAAAGTATTTGAAATACACAAAATCTGCCAGATTACTGTGTACTTTTAATAAATATTATGTGATTTCATTCTTACTGAAAATTGATGCATAGGTTAGTTAGAAATTAAACTAACAGCAAAGTGGGCAGAGCTCTTTTATTCAGTGGATGAGTTCCTACTGACCACCATTTAACATGAGGCTCAGCCAAACAACCAGTTCACACTGGTTCAAGAAAAACTTTCCAATACATTCCCATTGTTTTCTTTGTGCAGCCAATCATGAACTCAGTGACAAGAAATGTTCCTACTTATGGAGCAAACACTTTTAAGGCCAGCTGGATGAAGTGAGCTGGTCTAGTGAAAGATGTCCCTGCCCATGTCAGGGCATTTGGAACTAGGTGATCTTTAAGGTGCCTTCCAAACCAAATCATTCTGTGATGATTCTATGATAACACATTAAATAAAGCGTACACTGATCATGCTTATCATGTATTTATCTTCTGACACTGTAGGAGTAACCATCCAGGTTCCTAAGAAAATTCTACAGAGAATTCGTCTTTATAGCAAAAATCAAGAATAGGTATTTCTGTCCCATCAGTCTGGTGCTAAAAGTCTTTTAATTTTATGTAGGCTTTTATCTTCTTGTTCATGTCGTGTCACAGACCAGAAAGATTCTGTTTTCTTTTACTTCCTTAAATCAAGTTTTTATATGCAATCAGTATTTCAAGTGTATACCACCAAGATTTTTTCAAATGCTCTAAAGAGTGCATCAAAAAGTAACAGTCTTAACCCAGGGTGATATTCACTCCTCCTGAAAGAAAGAAGTCTCTGTAGCACAAAGAGACATTCACTGAGTTCCTTTCAGCGATTTCAAAACTGTATAAGAACTTCCATTCAAAACGATCACACCTAAATAAACTTCATTATTTTATGTTTGCCAGCTAAAACTCTTGCTCTAAGTAGACACAGCAACATTTTCTAAAGGGACTAATGCTGAAGTAAAGCAAAGCAATGGTAGAACACAATGTGTCAAGGAAAACAAAATTAACAGTAAAGTTAACAACAATTCTCTTTCCCAGAATTTTTTTTTCATATTTATTCACCTTCTTTTTCTTTTTTTATTCTATACATAAGGTAGATCCATTTAGTTATTTCTCCCTGCAGAGACCAGAAAATATACCAACACTGCTTATTTTCTCTGAGATTCTGTTAAGAACTTCTCCTGAACATCTTCAAAAATCTTCCTCTTAATATTTTCACACTTTCTCTTTCATTAAAAGAGATTTTTTTGCCAGGTCAGCAGCCTAACAAATTTTTAATCCAATGTCTGTTACCTAGTATAACAAGAAGTTTTATAATTTCACTTTTCTGCCATACCTGAAGTTGAATCTAATTAAGTTTGCTATTTTGCCCCAAAATCTCAGGCAAAAATATTTAGGATTGGATTTTAAGAAATCTGTAGATATCTTTGAGGAGCTTTGAAAATTCCATCATTTTTCTCTGGCTTGGAGCCTTAATACCTACTTAAAACTTTAATCCCTGTGTCTAAGTGCCTCTTTATGAAACAGGAATAGTATTAGCTATTTACTTCCTCCTCTCCAAAACAGATTGCTGTGAAAATAAATTAAGAATGTGAACTGACGACTGCTCAGATACTGGAGGTCTGTAAGACGCACTCAGTCAAGTAAGGTCATCATGTAAAACAAATACCACACTCTGTCAGCTCTCTTATTTAATTGTTCATTAAATAAGGTGTTCCAGAAAGACTAGCATTCGTTCTTCAGTTCAGTGTCAAAAACAAACATGGAAAAAACCACCCAAAACTTTCTGTACTTTCTAAAGACAAATGTTTAAGCTTAAGACTCCAAGCCCAAACAATTCATTTGTACTTAAAAATGGACACCTGAGACTGCTCCTGCTGAACATGTGCCACGGAGACTTTTGCCTCTAGCAGAAACAGTGAAGGGGTTGGAGGAAAAAAAGGAAAGATCTTTACACATAGCAAAGACTTGCAGCAGGGCATTCTACTCAGTGCCACATATGGCATGTGCATTTTTATTGCTGGGTATGTTTTATTTACAGCTGTGTTTTCTTTTGCTCTATCTTTCCCTTTTCAGTTCAAAGCACTTTCATTGTTTTCTGAGCTCTATTCCTACACAAGAAGATTTTTGTAACAGAGCAGTGAAGGTAGAGGAAGGGAGTCACCAAATTTTGACAGCACAGTCAGGACTGCTTAAGCTTCTGTGACTAAAGTAAGTACATGTACTGTCTTTTTCTTTTACTTAATTAAACCAGCTTTTTGTCTTCTTGAATGTGGGAAACCTAGACGAAATGGTGAGGTGATGATGCTATATTAAAGTTGTGAACATTATGTCAGAGTGAAAGTTCTTTAATTATTCGAACACTGGAAGAATTAATTTACCTCATCCTTGAGTCTGTTTATTTCCTGCCCATTTTTCCTCAAGCAAACCACTTCAGTTCTTCAGTTCCTGCTGTGCTCTGTCTCTGCATTTATAACACTTCCCTAGTGAAAAAGTATTTTTCTGTTTGGAGGCAGCGGGAGAGCCCTGGACAGAAAATGCAGTATGGCAGATCCTTTATATCCTATCAAGCACAAGTTATAACTAAACCTCTCCAAAATACTGAGACTTCATTGGCTGAATGGACATCCTAAACATGCAAAAAAATAAAAACCTCCAAACCCCAGAAATATTTTCAAGTTAAGCTACAGAATTGCTTAGATTTGTAGAGATTTTACTCCTCTCTCTATAAAACTAAATCAATCATGAAAATATCTATAAAGACAAAAAGTTAATAAGTGCAATTTGCTTTATGCTATGTAAAACTCATCTCGGTTTGATCTTGAAAAAGCCTTCACACAAACCTATGGAAAGGCCATTTGGCTGTAAACAGTTGTGGTTAATCCAGAGCTTGGTTATCTCATGGGCAAAAGTAAGGAAGTTGACTGATGTGTTGGTCTTCTATCACACAATTTTGCTTTGCTTTTGTTCAATTAACATGCTGAGTACAGTGTTTCAGAGAGCAGAGTAATCAGGGGACTGGAACTGTAGTGTGAAATACATGATTTACAAGGCACTGTAAGGGAATAAAGAACAATTCATTTCAAAGACTGCCGAGTGCATCCACAGAACTATAGCTACAAAGCTCTCACTTCTCTGAAAATTCTTCATTCTCCACTGTATCACTGACAATTATTGGCACTACAGTAGCAAGATCCAGTCAAGACTGGAGACCCATTGGGCTGAATGATTTTCAAGTACATAATACCTAGTGAAAGGGAATAAATTGGCTGGTCAGACAGAATGGGGAAGAAAGACAGATGATTAATAAAGTTAACTTCCTCAAGGACAAGTCAGTGCAAGAGACAAAGCTAGAACCCACCCATCTTTCCTGATTGCCATCCCCTGTTCTTTCATTAGGTCATGTAGCCTCTCTTTGACACTATTTATTATGTTAGGTCATCTATATGGGATCTCCACATAAATAGCTTAACCCACATTTAAGGACCTTTTTTGACAGATACATTTATATATATTTGTACATAAAGAACTTCAGAACAACACCCAGTTGTGTGTAGGAATATAATTTCTAAAAGACAAATGTATTTTTTTTTCAGATGTATTTTCCAGGTTGAAAAGAATCCTTGTATTTCCCAAAGGGGAACTGAACAACTTATTGAACTTAAACTATAAAAAAACTCATTAAAAAACAACTTAAAAACTTGTCTTATTTTATATCACTGAAATATCTCAAGTACTTGAATGACACATAGTTCTCACTGTAGAAAAAAAAAATTAACCTATATGAATCCCAACTAAAGACCAACTCCTACCTGTTGCTGGCAACCTGTATATACAGACAGCATATGTGCAAATTTGTCAGTCTTCAAAGGCGTGTCTTCTGTTTTTGTATAGGAAATTATCACAACTCGCAAATTCCCAAACTACATATAACTTTAAAACCTGCTGTACTATTACACAGAATTTCACTTTTATTTTTAAGTTTCCCCCTGAGTAATTCACTTAGATTGCCCTGGAAACTAAATCAATTTCTTGCCATTTCTATGATACTGTCCATCAACATTTGCCCTGTGAAAAAGGTCTGTCAAGATGTGAGTTCTGAAGTTGAGTCCAGAAAAGCACAAAATTAAATCCCATGTTTACATGGTACACTTCTGTGAAAGGCAATAAGATTGTGCTTGGCTTACCTTTCAATAGTCTCTGTGCAAGTTGTGTCAGGGGTTTAGGATGCTGAAAACAAGGGAGGTTGACCAAAAAAAACATACCTTACAAAGATCACTATCCTCTGATTATGCCCTAGTTTCAAACAAACAAAACCCTAAATAGGGAGTATACTTGGAAACAGAAAGTGAATTTCTGTGACTTATGTAGCAGAGGAGTAGAGAGAAGACTGCAAAAAATATGACCATGATTATGTGGATAGTTATGGTTAGGTTTATTGCTAATACAGTATCTAAATATTGCCAATGTAATGTATAACATAGCGTGTTTAAAGGGTTATAATATAATCAGGTTCATCTAGAAATATACAAGTTTATAGTCTTTGGCCTTGCAGAATGAGCAGTCTCAAAGCAACAGAGCATCTAGGGAGATACTTTAGGAGTTTATCTCTGTATATGACCAATCTTAGGCTTTTACTCACCTGTGTAAAAGTGACTGTTCCCTGTCTTTGGGCTGGATGTACCCTGCAGGCACCCCTGCCTGGAGGAAGGGGCAGGGGGAAATGGGAGAGGATCCATCCAGAAGCTGCCTGCAACCTTGGGAGACCAATTAGCCCAGTTAGCCCAGTCTCCAGAAGCATTTAATGCCCTTTTGAAGGCCAGTGTGCACCAAAGTCAATTGCAACCATCACAGCTCACCCATCTCTGGAGCGAATCAATCACGCAGTCATCCAGAGAGCTTCCCACCTGTTCATCTTATCTTAGGAGAACTCCCACCTGTAGTTCTTATCTGCAGTCACACTGCCCATCTGAGGACAATCACAAGGGAGAGGGGTTGGGGGAGGACACACGCAAAGACCGGACTAACTCTCCTTGCTGTCACAATTTAAAAGTATTCAAATTCTTGGGTTTAACATCATCTTATGTACTGTTATCATTTACTTCCACTCTAGAGCACAGCAAACTTTGAATGTCAAAGAGAAAAATGCTCCATTTAGCAAGGAGCTGTTGCACTCAGCTTGTTTGACTGTTCCCTCTTTCTTATATGCCAAGACAGCTTTAAAACCAGAGCAACTGAGACATACAACTTTCAAATCAAGGACATTTTCATTTTGGGAACAATCAATTAGTTCATATTCACCACATAATTTTGTGTCTTCTATATGTAAATGGACAGCATCACTGACAAAAAGTAATTTAATAAGGAATATAATCATTAGACTTTAAAGAGCTTTTTGGTTTTGCTTTTAAAGACTGACATGGTTTATATTTTATTCTAAGTAGGAATTACAAGGGAAAAATTGCAACACAAAGCATCCAGTCTTTTAAAATGGAATCTTAACAAATGATGTAGAGAAACTTTACTTACTTTCCAGGATTACACGGCAATTTTTGCACAGTAATTTTTCTTTTCATAATAGTTGCACTGTGATGCTCCCCTTTTTTAATTTTTTTTACTGTGGACTTAAACTATAAAGATTTGCCTGATTGTACAATAACTAATTCAGTATGCTATTTCCAAATGCAAATTGTACTTTTATATTTTCAATTTTTATGTCACATTCAAATTCTTTTTCTAATGATGGCATCTCTACTAGAATAAAATCAAAACAATACAGTTTCTATTGCAAGTCTATGGAAGCTTCACATAATAAAGTCAATTCTAGGTGAAATGGAGAAAAATATCCAAAGAAAGTCTGAAATTCTGGGTAAGAGGGCATTTGTATGCCAATTCTTTAAAGGATCTTACTGTATTTTGTTGCATAGTGTGTACAGAGGTCAAAGGAAACCTGCACCCTTGCAGAGGTTACCCCACAAGTCAACACTTCACAGGTGCTCAGATGTACACATTGCTTCTTTGGGAGGACCTTTATCACCATCAGTGTAACCTCAAATAAATTCATCTTCACACTGAATGTGTTATTCAAACAGATATCACATGAGCTCAGTAGAACAAGAACATACAGCATAAATACTTATGATTTACTAAGAAGTGCTTTCTCAGTACTCACCCACCTCAGCATACACAGATAGTACAATGGCTTAATAGGTTCCAAGAATAAGCCTGTAATTTTACTGCTCTGTTTAATGACTAAATGTACAAAGTGATAAAGAAATATTCCATTAGTAGATGGAATAGATGGAATTAATAGAGATTTAGAAATATTACTCTCTAAATGCACAGGAAGTATTTGTACCAAGACTGACTCTGCCAACAGAGAGAGATGCTTTGCAATCAAAAGGATTGCACTTAAATTCTAGTCTCTAAAATACTGACACTGCAATATAAGATGAAGACCGAGATCCATGAAGAATCTTCTATTATACATACACAGGCACTAAACCTACTATATCTTCCAATGTGGGAGATACTATTTCCAGCTATAAAATACAAGAATATTAAAAAGCAGAGTGAACTCCATCAGTGCATCAGATGTAAGTTTTGGTCTTTACTTTAGCCAAATACAGTTGAGAAATAGGGAGTCAAGAGACAGGCCTTTACGAATAAGTCTCTTCAGGTATGTTTCTTCATTTTCAAATGTGTATAAGATATAATTTCTTTTGATCTCATGTCAGAGGAATGGGATTCTTCATTCTGATAGTTCTCCAGCCAGCTAACATACCATTGCAAGTTGTGCAATGAATGATCTCCTGTGAGATTAAATACATTGCGACACTTTTCCACTTTTGACAGATTACCTCAGTTTTTCCTTTCTGGCAGTCTTAATTTTCCAGCCCTTTCATGAACTCTCTGGAACACATCCCAGTCTCCAACAAGCCAAAAAAGCAAAATGGTAAAGGAGAAGCAAAGCTCATATGCTGTGGTGAACCTGTGAGCTGGAAACATTCTGATTCAAGTACAAGGGAGTGAAGGTACCTCAGAAAAATATTTTTAAAGGAGGTTTTGAAGTCCAGAAATGAAAGATGACCAACGTACAGAACAAGATATCAGAGCTAAAATGAACACATCTATCTTGTTTATACTACTGACTGGCAGCCATCTACTTCAGTCTATAAATATTATCATCAGGATGAACCCCATTTGAGCCTTTCCTGAACTGCAGCCAGATTGCACACCAGGTAACTCTCCCCTTGAGTCGGAACACCTCTCAAGGCTTGAGATTTCTTACTTGGGACTAAGAGATCCTTCCTTGCCCAAGGCAAAGTGATCCCTTACTTACAACATATCCTCTGTGACTGACAGAGTGTTGAATTAATAATAATCCAGGTAGCTACTCAACATTAATTATTACACCCTGTATACATAATTCCATTAGACATGAACTGTTGTTCAAGTCTGAGACTAAGATTGGACCTGATTGCACCTAAGCTCCATTAGGAATTTAGAAAGCAAGGGGGTCCACTTTGAGCCTCGTGACTTAATGAGAGGGGTCCTCCTTATTCTTTTGAATCTATGGTCTCTGTGTGAATCTTTTTAACTCAATTCTAACTCAATTTTCCTGTGGAATGTTTCTTACATGTAGTAATTTTTAAGATGAGCCTTACCATCAATCTTATTGAACCTTGGTATATCCTTGTTAAACTTTGTTAAATTCAGTTCTTTGAACTCTAGAAAATTATTAATTTACCTCAATAAAACATATTGCTGCTTCTCTTCTTTTGCATGAGGTGCATTCCTCTCACACATAACACATGTCCAGACCACTTTCTGCAGGGCTGCTCCCCAGCCACTCCTCTCCTAGTTTAGACACATGTCCAGCATTGTTTCATCCCAGACATAGAATCCAGTATTCGTTCTTATTATGTTTCGTTCTATCAGTGATTGTTCAGCTCTCCAGTCTACTCAGTTCCCTCTTCAAGGCCTCTTGTCCCTCAAGAGAGTCAGCAGCAACTCCCAGTTTAGTACCATCAACAAATTTACTAACTGTGCATGCAACTCCTGCATCCAGATAAATGATAAAAATATTGAACAAAACTGGCCCTAGAACTGAGCCCCGAAGAACAGCACTGGTCACCAGCAATATGTAGCACCGTTCACTAACACCCTTTGAGCCCTGCCCTTCAGCCCGTTCTTCATTCTTCACCTAGTGTACCAGGTACCTGCTCATCTCACAGTTGGGCAGCTTGTTCAGAAGGATGCTGGGAAGGACAGTATCAAAAGTTGTACTAAAATACGGGAAAAAATACATCTGCCACCTTCTTTTCATCCACAAGGCTTTCGTTCACAAGACTTTCCATTTGTGAACTCATGTTGACTCAGCCTGATGACTGCATTATCCTTTAAATTCCTCTAAATAGCACACAGCGTTATCTCTTCCATAATTTTTCCAGGTACTGAGGTTAGACTAATGGATCTGTACTTCCTTGGGGATTCCCTCAAGTCTTTCTACTAAACTGGAATGGCATTGGCCAGGTTCCAGTGGGCAGGGACTTCTCCAAGATCTTTGGCAGATAATAGAGAAGGATCCTGAATAACATCTTCAGGCTCCTTCAGCACTATGGCATGAAACCCAGCAGGCCGCATGGCCTTGTGAGCATTCAACTTACATAATTGGTCCCTTACAATATCAGTGTCCATAAATAGAAACTCATGAAAATAAGTCCTGCTTCCTAAAAGGGATAATTTCTTTGGGGTTTTTTGTTTGTTTTTCAGAAAAGGGGAGATGAAAAACAGGGCACTAGCACATCAAAGTGAAAAACACCTAGATATGACCTCACATCTGAATCTGAAAAGTTGAACTTCTTGTTGCGGATCTCTGGCTTATAATCCAGAATCCTCTAATAAACAATCAACAGGACAGTAGAAACAGAAAAACAGCAGCTCTTCAAGAAGCCTATTAGATATAGAATTATAATCAAGGTATTCTGACAATCATGATAGTTTACACTGCAACCAAATCTGAAAGCATTGGTTGATAATTTTCAAGATTGTAAAAAAAAATGCAAATTTAATAGGAAAATAATATTTTTTAAAATTTCCATTTTAAAGGGGGCACAGACTTAAACTTCCACAAAATACAAAACTCTCAACATGCAGTCCCCTTGTTTCTCCAGATTTTTTTAATTACCAGCATTAAGCAGTCTTAAATTAGTGTATCAGTTTTCATAAATGTTAAACCTTCAGAGAATACTACCACATCTTTTGTATTACTGAGTCATAAAGCAAAAGGTGTTTTTTTTAGGGTTTTCTAAAGGTCTACATTTATTTCTACAAGAGGAGAAAACCAAAGGAAAAATCTTTTCTGGATGTCCTTATGATGCTGCAAATGGCCACTCAAAATTTGTTTTGTGTATACAAAAGCATATTTCAAATTAGAAGAATCAGTGATTAGAAGACAGTTTTAAGATCATCCTCATAGGAAAAAGGATGAAACACTGATTTAAATTTAGAAAATACATATGATTTTGGAGTGCAGATCTTTTTTTCCTCTTCACCTTGAGATGATTAGGAAGAACTCCTGAGAATGAAAGTACTGGGACTGAGACAGATAATGACTAATGTGTTATAATTTAAGACAGTGTAGAAGGCATAGATCTACTCTCCGTGAATATCTTTACTCCTTACAAAATTGTTCCTACTTTGTAAAATTGCACTGTTTGAGAAAGCACAGATTTTATAGAGAGGTAAAATTAATCTTGAGGGCATTTTGGGGGTGTTCCTACCTCCTCCCCTTTTGGGCAATTTGAGTACAAACTCAAGTTACTAAATCAGTACCCAGAGTTTATGAAGCCTTTCAAACTGAGCTTAACTGCCTCACATCAGGAAGACTTTGTTTCGAGTGTCACTTGCTGCAGAAGTACTATAGTGCCTCCTGAAAGCCACAAGTTGCATAAAAGGCTGGATATTAAAAAAATTATCCTTTGTATTTGAGAACAGATCCTCTCCACAGCCAAAGAGTTGCTGGAGTTAACTGGCTGTGAAATGGGAAGTTGCAAGAGGGATAAGGGAGTTGGAATTGTTTAATCAGCATTTTGCTAACTCAGACGTGGAGATCCTGTCACTTCTATTTCAGCTGTATGATATCCATGGATGATGGCACTGCTGCCCCTGGGCCTCATATCACAATACTGTCAGAGCTGTTAGTACTGTCTTCCAACTCCTAATATTGGTATAGGTTTAAAATAGGACAAGGGCATATTGGTTTAACAAGTAGAGACAGGGAACACACATTTTAACTGTAGGTATTATGAGCAGTAGAGTCCAAGTAAGGGATACTTAGTGCTTGACCAATCAGGATTACATTCTTATTACTTCTGCTATGTAACTGCAAAAGAGAGACCACAGTAAACTAAAACTTGTGTCTGGAAAACAAATTTCTTCAAGGTGTGAAGACTGAGAGACTGTAGTTCCAAAAGACTTCACAAAACAGGAACTCCAAAACAGGCTGAATCAGATGTTGTAAAGGTATCGCCAGACCTATCAATCACATCACACTTCATGAGTATGATCAGCTCTCAACAGAAGAACATACAGACCTTTTTTTTTGGCTCTGAAAAAAAACAAATAGGATTTCAGCTAATGAGACGTGTCTGAGAATACTATCCAATTACTAACCCAACCTAAGTGCAATTGTACAGAAAAAGACTGTACACTTAAAATATGAATGCACATTAAAAAAATAAAGGGCAACACCTCTATCTGTGATCTATATCCCACTATATTTTCAATTTTCCAAGATTAAAAACCAAAATAGGTAGCAGCCTACTGTCCTTTTGGGCACACAGCAACAGAAGGATTCACTTACGCAATTAGTGATAGAAGAAGTTGGAAAAGTGGATGGAGGAACCATCAGTTGCAAGGAAGTTGAAATTCAAAGGACAAGAGCAAAGCAATCTCTTTAAAGATTCCCTTTAAGTTCTATGAAGTTCCCTTCAAGTTCTATTTAAGTTCCCTTTAAAGATGAGTAAAAATTGTTTATTTAAGAGGACTTAACATGATTCAAAAATGTCTCCATTAAGCAGTCGTATCACTTAAACTAAATGGATACAAACATTACTAAGGGTTATTTATAGCTGCTTGTATTTCTAACTCAATTCTTTCTATAGAAGCATTTCTCATGACCTTTAGCCATTGTCTCAACACCTCTCATTGCAATTGGCAGAGAAATTTTTTGGTTGCTATTGTATAAGATAGACAAAGCATTAGCCTGGAGCACTTTCTGACCTTTAACTGCCATATTAATATCCATAATTGGAATTGAAAGGCCATTTAGGCTGAATATCACTTCAACAAAGAAATCTGAACAATTAGAATTATCTCATTAAAGTCATGAGCCATATAATCTCCTTGAGAAAGGGGGCAAGAAGATGGGTTCTGAGGATTATCCCCATTAATCTGTTTTTCCCAACTTTACTCTGGCAGTTCTACCGCACACAACAATCCCAGTTCCTGTGGTTTGAAAAACTGAATTAAAGAATGTATGAACTAAATGTCTGATTCAAGTGATTTCTAAGTTTATGCTTCAGAATGCCCATAGTCACCGTCTACAATAAATTAAATTATTCAGAATCATGAAACATTGAACACAGTTTTCAAACCAAAGTAGCACCAAAAACAATTATCATGTTGCCCTACATTTTGTTTCAAGAATTTTCATCTGAGATATGCAGTAAAACTACCTCCTATTCTGTAAGGACATGGAAGAACCTAAGGAATTTTTTCTTCCTGTTCTTTCTGAGCTGCCAAGTGTTTGTCTGATTCCTGTCCCTCCCTTAATACAGCCTATGAACACAGCAACTTTACCTGTGATATAGCACCACAGCAACACTGGTAGCACTGGTTTTGCTACCACATAAGCATGAGTTATATCCATGTCAGGTGAAAGCGCTTGATCTCTCCAAAGACATTAAAATGGTTGCTGTGTAACAGTGATCACTCACTATACTTGCCCCACTGTGTTCCCTGCACTTAGCCATTTTCTTTATATGTGCGCATGGATCAGAGAATATTACTTTTTTTTTTTTTTTTTTTTAGCAGTTTATTCTGCACTGCTCATAGCTCTTAGTTTTTATTTTTGGTTCTCTTGGTGCACTATATTCAGGCCCTTTATACTTATCACCTAGGTCGGATGGAGTCTTGACAAAGAGTAACATGCTGAAACAACTCCAGGAAACCCTCTGAGGAAGGCCAGAGCTCTGGATGTTGAGTTCCCTGCCTTGTCTCTCAGAGGGTTCCCATGCTGATAGAAGAAGTGGGCATGCAAGCAGAGCTCTCTGCAGCTCTTACAGTAACAGATTTGTGCCTCCACCTTTTCCATATGCTTTTGGAAAGTGGCCAGTACATCGCACGATTTGTGGCTTGGGAGGTCTTAATAGCCTACACAGCTTCAGGCACTTGCTATTATGAAGATTTAGTACTTCTAAAGAGGCCTGCAATACTGCTGTCTTCAGGCCTACCTGCAGCAGTTCACTTTCCCTTCTTCTGCTCATTCACTGCCATAAGCACTGTAGGAATGGGAATCAGAGCAGATCATCCACCTTTTTACAGGATTCTTTACTGTATCCAAATCCCATATGCACTTCCACAGAATGAGCTATTAGTGTATAGGGGTTTTAATTTTTTGGTCTGTGAGCTACCATTCACTTCTTTCAGCATGTTGTTGTTCTGCAGATTTGACAGTAATATCAGGAAGAGATTAACATGCAGGAACAGAGCTAACTCCATTTACAGCTACAGCTGCCTCAGATCACATTGTATGATGTTTCTTCCAGCACTGCTGACATTTTTTAAGCTCCCTAGGATGTGAGAAGTGTAAGACTGGGTTCAAATAAAACAGGTCACCAGAGACAACACAGAATCATCTAACATATCCACTACTCCCTGTTCTGGCAAGTCATCAAACAGATATGAGTATGCACTTGTTCTGCCCAAAGGTTATTTCCTTGGTGTTCAAGCTTTGGTCAAGGCAGCTCTATGGTCTAAAGATTAGATCCAAAAAACCCCCCTAAAAAATCAAAACAAAACAAACAGGAAAATAGTCAGGAACTGGGAAGGAGTAAGGGCAAGAAGGGCAGGAACCAATGCAGGTACAGGACTCAGCACAGGAATCAGAGTAGAAAGGTGGAAGAAACATTAATACTAGACCAGAAGTATGAATTAAATCAGGTGTAGAGACTACCACAGGCAGCCAGGTGAGGAGCAGGGAAGACTTGCTCAAGGTAAAAGCTTGGGAGTCAGATATAAGTGGAGAAACAAAAAAAATATCAAAACAAAACCACTAGAATAAGCCACAGCTGAGTTTTTAACTGCAGTGTGCTGCAGCCCATTGAATACCCTCAGGAGTTTCCACCAATTCCCCCATCAGTACCTGTCTGGTGTGATCACCTTAGTAACCATTCTGCTGAGAGTTCAATTGCAGTTCATAACCCCTGAGATTTAACTTTACAAAAATCCAGTGCTTTTTACTATTCAAGAAAAAGAAAAGAAGGAAAAGAAATGAGAAAAAAAGAAAAAAAAAAGAAAAAAAAGAGATGTTTTTGCATTTAATTGATCTCAAATAGGTTGGTGGAGTTTCTGTATCGAGCTATCACATGTAGGGCTTTTTTTTGTAAACTTGGGATTGCTCTGCTGGTCTTCTCATAGATTCACCTATTGCAGCACTGTAATTTTCAGGAGCAAAAAGGGAATTACATAAGTTGTACCATAAAATAACTTCCAACTTTTAATAGCAGAGTGATTAATTCAGGCAGAGGAGATGGTACAAGATGTCACTCTTATTTCACAGTGTAAATCAACAAGTTACAAGCAAAGTCCAAGGTTACTGCAGGTTCAAGGGTGAATAGGCAGTGAAGTTCAAACTAATCCTGGAAAGGCTGTGAGCCTGGCAATGTATGGCCCTATTTTAGCAGTGCAGAACCACCTCACTTACATGGCTTTGGACTGCAGCCTGAGAGCCGGCTCTTATGAGAGAGTGAGTGGAATATGTCAGACTAGACCAAGAGTAATCAGGTCTTTCCAGAGCATTTGGGTTGTTTCCATGTCTATGTTAATTGCACAGTTGCACCCACACTGAAATTTCAGTCAGAGGAAATCCTTTTGCAGTCATGACGGCTAAACACCTCCCATTAGGTTTGTCTTGTTGTTAGTGAAGACAGTTGCACAGAAGTGAAAGCTTTCATTCTGAGTAGTAACTTGAAAAAAGAACTTATACGGTGATCAGTAAAGACTGACTCAGCTCCTAAATCTATTATGAATCTCAAAGAACTGTCAGCCAACAGCTAGAAGGTAAAGTTTGTATGGGATAATAAATCTCTGTCAAGGGTGATGACATAAGAACTTTAGAAGCAGCTCCTCTCTTAAGTAGAGGTTTCAGCAGTTTTTATGTTTGCATTGGTACAAATCCAATTTTGGATTTTCACTTCCACAAGTATTTATAAAATGGGAATTTTATTTGTACCAGCCTCCAAACTAGGAATTACACTTCATTACTGGTTGCATAGCTTTAAAAGAAAGTATATTTATGCAAAAACCAAACAGTTTTCAGCTAGAAAAACATTTCTAGAAATACATTTCCCTTGACTCAAGCTTGAGATGTGATCTTGCTGTCCCAGTTCTAAAATACTCTGGAAGATCAATGTGCATAATTACTAATGGCTGTGTTTATGACATTAATCAGTACAGTTTAGAACCAAACCAGAATTATTTTTGTATTTCCAGTTTTATTAATTTCAAATGAGAAATGAGTTAAAAAAATTTGGAGTATGAAAAATATACTGATTTTACCACATTTTTTTTTACTCACCCTCCTTTCTAAACTCCATAGATTTACACTAGAGATTACTTTGGGCCACCTCATATTTCAGAAATCACTTTGATGAATGAAATAGACATTGTATGTATTTTTCCAAACACCTTGGTGCAAAGGTGCAAAAATTTACTCCTAAAGCAAAAAATATGTTGACAGTACTGAATTTCTTTTTTTCCCTTTCTTATTTAAAGCTACTGAGTATATGGTAAAAAAAAAAATCCCAAGTTCAAGAACACACTAAATTTTGTTCTCATGATATTTAATATTGGTGGGGTGGTATCACTTTAAACACCATTAAGTAATAGATCAGAGAGAATAAAAACATTTTCCGTCCCCCTCAAGCTTTTAACCTTTAGGGCTTTCTTGAGGGGAAAATGATTCAAATGCCAAACTCACAATTATGCATTCACCACACAGAAAAGATGGCCAGGCATTTACACAGAGAAACTATGCAATACATTAAAGTTACATTAAGATCCTTAGTTTTCCTGTTCACTAATTTCCCTTCTCATAACTCCCACATACACACTCAGAGCCTTTCCTGGGTTCAGCAATCACACTATCATCTTCCCCAAAGGCACATTCATCAGCAGACTAAGCTTCCAAGCCATCAGTAATGTGGCTGCCCTATAGATTCAGAGCGGTAAGTAAGGAGAAGACTGATAAGTAATCAACAAGTGCAGAACAACACAGGATTAGTGGTCAGCTTTGCACCCAGGGAGAGGTTAAGATGTACTCTGCCTTATGATGGAAAGAGGATTTATTTTTTCCATTTTTAACAGAGAAGGTGATGGGAAGCTGTACTCAAAATGAAAATGATCTGCTGCATGGAAAGCTTAAAGGGGGAGGGAAGGGGCGGGAGTGTCAGCAAGAGCCATCTGAAAAAAACGTTGCCATTTCTCTATTAAATGCAGAGGAAAGGCTTTTCTTTGAGCCCCCTCTGGAGGGGATGTGTAACCCACACACCAGCTATATGACTGCGTATATCCTCTGACATGTGAAAATGTGTGTAGAAAACACCATTAGAATAAAACAACATGGATCTAGACAGCTTATTTATCATTGCATTGAAAAACTGCGTTGAGGCACTGCATCGGAAATCTTCCATTACAGAACAAAACAGTGGTTGGAATAGAGTTGGGCTTGCTGCTAAGTACCATTTTTAATTACCAGAGTAAATAAAAACTATTTTCTAGTACTGCTTGTGCCAAAGAGAACTGTGCCCTTAACTACAGGTCCCCTCCTTTTCTTTTTTTTTTTAACAGTAGTTACTGCTTTGCAGTTAATAATCAAGGAAACATGTATCTTTATTAATCTAAGTAACTATCAAGGGCTTCATTGTCAGGAACAAACACAAAAAACCTCAAACAACTGTGTCTTGTCTTCCAAAGCATCAGGTGAAAGATGTCTAACCTGACTTGCATTTGTTCATGTTTTGTTTCCTTAC
>JAYRBT010000082.1:53441471-53498591 GCA_036023395.1 Myiotriccus ornatus | reverse complement strand
ACTGTGTCTTGTCTTCCAAAGCATCAGGTGAAAGATGTCTAACCTGACTTGCATTTGTTCATGTTTTGTTTCCTTACTTAATTGCAAAGGCTAAACTCTCATGTTCTATGATATTAAAAGGTAATCAGATTCTAAAATACTATACATACTATAAAAAAGAGTATAATTTTAGTATTAGTTTATTACCAAGAATGAGAAACTTGATACATTAATCCTTACCCCAGAAAGGTCATTCACCCACACACAAATAAATGTGTTGATTAATTGTAAAACAAGTATAATTTCTGCCATGAAGGTTATACCATAAAAGAGGTTTCATCTGCATCTGAATTACTAGTGCATCACTTAGTACCTCTCTAGTGTCTGGACCATATGGCTTCAATTGACAGCTGATGAAACCAGTAATTGTTCTCTTGCATTAGTCATTGGTTGTATTGTTGCCTAGATTCTTGATGGCAGAAAGAGAAACAATCTTCCTATAATGGCCTTGATAATGCACACTAAAATGGAGCAAAAGCCAAAATCTCCTCTAAGCAGTAATTACAGCTGGCCTAGAGGCAGGAAAGTATGTGTCGACATGGCTGCTAAAAACTGAACCGCAGTCCAAAGTTACTATTCACTTTTTATGAAAAATGGGATCATATTTACTGATGGAATTGTCTGGGAAAATCTTATGTCAGGTGGACTTATACAAGGAATTCTCACTCTCTATCAAAATAAGAGATCTAATCAACAAATGGCATGTAACAATAATTGAATTATTAACTATCATCACGAATAACTAAGCTCAGACACAGCAAAAACTAGGAAACCATATCTGGAATTTTACAGTCGCTGGCTTGAGAAATACCTACCACCCAAAACATTCATTTTACAAGCAGAAAACTGAGGTACCAAGAACCTGGTGTATCACCACAAACAATATCCAATTTCTGCAAATTAACTTTGAAAAATAAGGCATTACCTCTGTGAGGTGTGAAATCACAGTCCAGGGCCCCTCTATGAAAATAATCCTTCTTGTCAGTGTAAGAACCCATCCATGTATCTAATGGATGTACTATGAAAGTTCCAAAATAGGTGAACAGAATCTGTCTAAGCAACTCTAATTCTGTTCCTACATTGCCCATCAATATCAAAGATGTGATTCTATGTGGTAATATAGAATCTGCTATATAATCCACCTGCTGCTTTCACATACTCCACAATTCAAAATAGCTGAACATCTCTTGGAAGTACATTTTAGCAAAAAACATCTTTCAATACAGTTCTGCACATTTCTTTCCATGCCACAAGTACTTAAACGTTCAGGAGTGAGACACACACACAAAAAAAAAATGGATTACATCAACTGCCAGATTAACAGGCCCTTTACATTCCACCAGTCATGTACTATGTGACATGTGCTCCCTTTTTGATATCCTGGTTTTAGCAAGTTATAGCTGAACCTTTCCACACATGAGCAAAAACAAAATCTCCTGAACTGTCTTCCTTGAATATTTTGACAAGATGATCTTCTTGATTTCTTACTCTGCTTCTCCCTTCTTTTTTTGCATAGTTTCCTAAAACACACTCCTGAATATCTCAGGTAGAAGAAGCACTTCAGGTTCTGCAGGCAAGGAGCATTTCTTTCTTCTGTCAGATGACACTTTGTAACAGTCTATCACTGGACATCTCCCATGGGGCTCAAAGACCCTGAAACAAGGGAAAACTAACCTGCTCTGCCCATTATAACATGCATAATGCACATATCTACACCGACCTGGTATGACATGACATCTACTGAGCACTCCAGCTTTCACTTTTTAAATGGAGCACATTATTCCTTTCTACCTCAACAATGTTACTATAAATCACTTTGGTTTTCATACTGTTTTAAAAAAAGTAATATTTTAATTTATTTGCACTAACTATAAGCTTTGTCAGGCATACATTAGGTCCTTACAAAGCTGTGTTCTCTCTTTCAAACACATTGTCTACTTTGTTGACAAAAATGTGACAGTGTTAAATTGACCAAATAATATCCATAAATTAAAGCTGCTTACAGATCCAAATAATCTATTCCCTGATATTCTCACACTCATACTTATTTCCTGATGTTCTCTTCAGTAAGCTCTGACTGAGTTTTACTTCTTTGAATGACAGACTGGAGTTTAAAACTTAGATTATTGTTCTCGACACTGTCAGCTAAGTTCTTAAATAAATTCTAAGGTATCTATTCTTTGAGCATCTGTGTGTGGGCATCTATTGTATAGATGTCCAAACAAGGACACCTAATCAAAAATCATCTGAATTTTGGAACCTTTCAAATAAGACCTCAAACAGTGCAGTTAAGGTAAAGCCATTTCTGTGTAATCCAATCCTTTGTATCCATTTCCAGATCATTAAGCCCTACAGTGATTTTCTAAAAAGTCCTGTTTGTTATGAAGCTCATTTCTAGGCTGCACTGGCATTTCCTACTAAATTTTCATATTAGACAATATAAACCTGTTAACCTAAGCATATGGATGGAAAATGGCCTCTGCTGAAATAGTTTGGCTGGATTGGTAACAGTTCTGCATAACCGTATTTTTTTATAACACCAACACGTACGTTCCTTCTTAGCACTACTCCTACTACTGAATACAGTGTATCTAGGATAGTTCATCCTCTTCTACATTATATCACAACTTCTTGTTTTCATTCTTTGTTTTTGTATTGAAGACAAGTCATTCACTCCAAAGACTTCTGAAGGCCAGGTTGACAAAACCTTTAACTTCTCCTTAGTCTTCTGTCTTGCATGAAATAATATCAGGAACCATATGGAATTCATAAATACCCACAACAGATGATTATTTTCTTACTTTTGAAATGAAAATATATTACTTATCTTCTAGGCTTCATTTACTAGAGAATATATATTCTCTACACATGTAGGACTGAAAAAGAAAAAGCCATAAAACATAGAACTGAGCAAGTTGGGTGTATCAGTCACTGTTCACTGCTGAGTCTGGGTGGTCAGAGGCAGGAAATTTCTGTGCAACACGTCATTATTCTCCTCTCCCACTGATTAATTAAATTAAATTAGTTTATAATCTCAGATTATGTTAACATCTCTGTAAACAATCCATTTACTTTTATTGACTGTGCTCTAGGGAACATTTCATAGAAGGAAGTCTTCATTTTACAAGTGTGGCAAAATAAAGAAACTTCTAAAACTTTGAATTATGGCACATTGTGTCTTTTAGCTTTTTCTAGAGATATTTCAAAAATAAGTAAAAGTTTAGGAACAATGACTAATTTTTTTTAATTTTAAAAGATCACGTGACACTTACAATAATGTTTCCAATTTTATGTACAGTAAAATGGTCCTGATTCTATGTCCATCTTACTAAGGCAGCGGAAGAGCTGGAGAAAATGCTATTCTTATGGTATTCCCTACCAGTATTTCTGAACAGGAGAGATGAGAAAGGATATTTATCCTTTACTGGAAGTGATCTAAAAGTTCATATTTTTTCCTATTCTTTCATATTTACTATCTCATAAATGACTGACAATTTGCAAAGTGGGTGAGTGAAGACAAGCACTTGGACCCAAGAAACATTTACACGTCCAGATTCAGGAGGTGCATTCAGCCTTCTGTATCTTTCATTACCTGTTTTTTTGAGTGGAGTCTAAATTCTTTTGTTCAGTGACAAACACTCTCCAAACATCAGTCTTGAAAAATGTTTCATGTGCCAGGACTGGATCCAAAACGTCCTTTGGCTGAAGAAGGTTCTCCTTCACAGACAAGGACCAGCGAATTTGAATCACCTAGTCAGACATAGGATCAAGCTGTAGATCTAAGCAATTTTTTCCCCACTGGGAAAGATCAGTTTCCAAACAGGGAAAAAAAATAATCTGTCCAAATTCTACAGCAGTTTGCAGTAAAGACAAGATAAAAGAAAGTAATGAATGTCCAGAATTCTTGTTATTATCTCTTTCGTAAGGAAACTCTCAAAACACATATTTTAAAATGCCTCTTTTGATTTTAAAACTAATTAAAAATAACAAAAATTCTTAAAAGGGTTAATTTGAAAATTTCAAGTTTAATTTCAGATTATGTGAAATACTTAATTGACTCAAGTAAATGTAATAATTTCACTGACAAATTCTGACTCGGCTTGCCCTTGACTGATTTTTCCAATTTTTTGGTTCAGTGACAAAGCATTAAAAAAAAATAAAAGACAAGTATAAAAAAGAAAATCTACACACATTGTTCTCTTAGTCTAGTGGAAATTTTATATATTTTTATTTACTGAGATGCAGGGGGAGATAAAACTTATTAGTTCTCAGACTCCAGTCTCACAGCCTCAATTTATTTTCATCACTCTGAGTGTAATACTGAAAAGAATGAATCCCCTATTGATTAATGCAAACAAGCAATTATAAGTCTGACAATAATTTTTTAAGACTGAGGCCTTTATGTAAACTATTAATAAGGCTTAAGAGAATATGTCATATAAATAAATATATATATATAATTTTATGTCCAAAGGGACTTCAAAAATAGAAATCATTCCAGTTTCTTGTTTCTGTCTAATGATACACTATTTTCTAAGGAAAAGATCAGCATGAGAGCAGCACGAGAGCACTTCTAAGGTCTCTGAGGTTTGGTATGTGTTACCTTCCAGATATTGAATGATTGAGGGTTTTCTTGACAGATTAGTATTCCTAGTATTCAAATATCTGCTTGTGTTTCATTCCCAATCATAACTAAATTTTAAAACTCATTTTAATGACCACAAAGTACGTGAGTGAAGGAATATTATTTTTTGAGATTTTTTTTAATAGTTATTTATTTCCTAACTCCTTCTCACTCCTTAAAATCACCCACATGCTACTATCACATACAGCAGGTCCACTTGTCCCTCCCATGAGATGAAATTTCAAGGTAATCTCTTCCAACATAAATAATCCTAAATCTCTTAGTAGAAATTTATTGTCTTTAAAGTTTTACATAGTGTTTAATTTATTTTGTTAGTCTTTCCTTTGGAAGATGGCAGAGATCCAATTATAAAAGTGTTCTTTTGGTTTTAATAAGGTAAATCCCACAGAGAGCACTGCAAGCACGGTGATTTCTCAGCAATTCCTTGAGATTTCTCCTTTCTTCTCAGACTATCCTAAGATCCTAAGATGTCCTCTTCACTTTTCCAAGATGCTTTTTATTATACCAAAATATTCCCAGGATAACCTGAACAGTACTTCTCTGCCTTTTAGAACACATTTCTGATGTTACCATTATACTGTGGTTATCATCAGAAACTATGCTCTTCTAACCAACAGTCAGAGCAGCAAACTCAGTGACACCATACAGGCTCTGATAAATCTGATGATCCATTTGGCTTTCTTCTGGAGCTGGCATCACATCTGTGGTGAGTAATGACTCCAACACATGGGAACAGAGTGTAACCTTCTGTCAGAAGGCAGAAGGCAAAATAATGGTGATACCACATAAGGTTAACTTCAGCTGTGCTCAGTACAGAATTTCTACTTTGTGTGTCCAGAGTAATGCATTTAGAACCGTGTACGTGAACATGCAAGCACCATTCACGTTCATTTTTCATTGATTGTGAACCTTAACTTGAAGGTGCTACAAATGTGCTAAAGAAAATGATCGTTTCTGTCGATCTGAGAATCACCCCTGGATTCAGCTAAAGAGGGATGAACATGATTTACGGCTTGCTGCAAATCGCCCAGGAGAAAAATTTAAGTATTTACACTGAATATCCTGGATCCACAGCCTAATCCAAACTGATCTGCCATTTCTAAGAGCCATCAGTTGCACTTTTCAAGATTTCAAGCATCCATAATTTTTCTCTTCTTGTGGTTATGTTCTGAAATGAATTTAAAAATAAATTAACAAAGTGCAGCAGTGATGTTTTGAAATAATGCCAAATATGAAGTAGCATAAATTTAACAGTTTTCATTAACAGAAGAATATTCACTAAACATTTTTCTATATTAGAAGAAATATTCTGTGCAATAAAATTAAATCCATCCTGGCAGTGACCCACAAATAACCTGTTTCTATAGTCCCTTTGCTATTCAGCTAGGCCTCCTGGTGGTGCAGAGCTGTCGTTCATTAATTTTACTGATTGCATAATGAGAAAAAGTCATGCAGCTTTGAATATTAAAAGCTGTAGGTCGATTAATCACCGTTTTGAAAATAAAGAGAGATAAAAATACAAGGCAATGTGAAAACCAACAGGAAATCTGTATCTAGTATGGAAGAAGGGGAAATTCACCTAGATTCAAGTGTATCATGTGCTCAGTAAGTGGTCTGAGAAAGGGTACAATAACTTTTATTGGTCTTGAAAGAACATTTACAAATTGAGATATTTAACATTGTCAGAGACAATGGCTACAGTTACAAGGAAGCATGTCTTGAAGAGATGTTTCAATCCTTGGAAAAACTCAGTTACCAAACTACAGTTCGGTATTCAGACCTTCCACTAGACCTAGCCAATGACGTTACTGATTTGTTGATACTTTTATGTTTTCTGGACCATGTACAAGGGAAAAAAGCGGTAATGTCATCATTGTTCCAAAGCAGGCAGCAGCCATGTTACGACATGGCATACACTATTGATCTCAAACACCCATCACTCTTCAGCTATTCAATCAGTAAATACCACTCAAAATATTTTCCCTAACATCTCAAAACTTCCAGTTTTTGTTTTTATGACACCTGGAAAACACATTGAGTAGCTGGGTCTTCAAGGTTGTTCCACAAATGTTTCTCCACCTTGCTCCTCACCACCTCCTCTGGCATATAAAGTCCTTGCCACAATACAAGCAGGAGATCAACTGTGCTGGAAAGGCCTTGAGAGCCCCAGGCAGGGAACTCACCACTCCTGGGAGTCAGCCACCAGCATATCCCAACAGCAAAGATGCCCAGCACCCTGGGCTTCCCTAGCACAATGCTGAGGTAAGTCATGAAGAACTCTAATGCCAGACAGTCAAAATGATGAAACTGCTTCAGTACAAACAGGTACTTTCAAAAAAAATAAATATATGAAAGTAAATAGAGTTATCCCCTGAACACACAAGGAAAAATAGTAATGCAATGCCACAGCTATAGACAGGCTCAAACGAACAAAACATTTTACTTAAATAACCACTTAGTGGATAGGTAGAGGTGCAGCAATGACTTTGGCAGCTTAAAAACTCCAGCTAGTTGTAATAAAACTTAGTTTCGAACTCAATATACACAGTTATTCAGAAGTGCAGGTATAGTAATAGTCAATTCCCAAACTTGCATACTCTAGCTAGTAAATAGTATTCTTATTTCATCCGGTTTTATTTAAGGAAGGGAATTGCCTGGCTTAAATGCATTTGTCTCCCTTAAGTATCTTTTCAAGAGTTATATTCAAACATATCATACATAAAAGAAGAACTAGGTAGGTAAATGCATACTGTTTTAAAATTCTTTCTCTGCAGTTGTTGAGTTACCCAAGCACTAGTATTGCAATCCATGAGCAATTCTGACCTGGCCTTTTCCTAATTAATTAGAAAAAAAGACATCAACATTTTTAAAGTATACTTTAATGGTATTTATGTAAGGCATATGAAACCAAACAAATTATTTTAGTGCAGGTTTACAGCCTTCTTATATCTTACTTCCAAGTGCATTTTAGTCTCTGCAACATATGGCTATGTATATGTTCATGTGAGTTAGAATCCATTTTAGTTAAGTTTTCATAAGTTAAAGTTTAAAAACAATTTTACAGAATATCCTGTAGATATACAGAGAGAAAACAATAACACATGTTTTGGTATTTGGAAAAAAAAAGCATATTAAGAATAATTGATGAGTTATAGATATGGTTCCTTGCAAGTAACTTTGAATGTACAAGGCTAAAAACTCAACTGAAATAAAAATGTTCTTCTGAGGATGCTAGAATTATCACAGAAAAGATCCTAAAAAAGAATTTTTCTATGAAAAGAACCATATTCAACAAGTCATTCTAACTGTAATATAGCAATTTATAAAATGTGTTTAATGCCTCTGTTATAATCCAAGCACTATTAAAAAGACTAACTTCAAGCATAGTTTGTGCTAGAAAAACAAAATCAAAGAAATAAGACTTTTGGAAAATTGCAAAAAAACAGGTGCTGCACAACTGTTGACAGGAACATTCTCTCATTAAGAATTCTTTTTCAAAGCAAAAAGGTTCAGCCTGTCAATCTTAGATTTTATACCTTTTGCCTAATTTTTCCTTTCTTTATGCTGTTTTTGGTTGGGAATATGGTTGACAACATCCTGTCCAACCTGTCTTTCATGCATTTTTCATCCTCTGAGCTCTAACATACAGTGACTTGTTTTTAAGCAGTTGTAGACACACCGAAATCTGCACATTTCATGTCAGTCATTCATGAAAATGTTGTGATCTCTATTTGGACAGGTTTCCTACTTTTAGCCAACTTCCAAGGTTGTTTTTCCTGATTTTTGGCATAATCATACCTTAAGAGTGTTTGTGCATGTTAATTACCTTCCTTGAACTGCCCAGACTGTTCTACTTTTACCACCATGTGAATCATGGGAAAAAACCAAGATGAGTAGAAGTCTAATAGAGAGCGAGTCCCACAGTAAACTCACAGATATGGTGAGGAGGTAGCTCCATTACTACTAGCATTAAATACATCAGAAATATTTCTCTGCTGAACCAGTTCAGGAGGGTACCACAACACCCCAGCAAAGCTATTTGATTTGTACACACCTCTGTGCTGTAGGCATGTAAAATCAAATGTCTTCAGCGTAGAGGCAGATAAATAATCAACTTCATGTGCTGCAATTAGGGCTCTTTATTCATGCAGCATAATTATATAGCCAACACCATACTGTGCAGAAGGCAATCACATGCCACTGTAAACAGAAACTATAAAGAACTTTATCTGACATTTTTGTGTTTATTCATTCCACTTGCTTCCTTCTCCTTCTTTATTCTTATGGGAAATTTTGTTTAATTTAAACAGGATTTAAATACCATTGGCTGTGAGTTTAAAGCAACATATGCTTATATTTTCATCCAACTCATTTATTTTTTCTCTGCTTAACAACCCTGCCAAAGTTGCTCTTTTTCAGACAATAAATTAATTCAGAGAATGATTGTTTATAGTGAGATCCGCTGCTAATTCTGAAATATGCCAAAAGGCTACAAATTGTGACTAAAAATATATCATAAGAAAGGTTTAATTGTTTCTGTACTACTCATATATTATCCAACAGAAGCAAGGCTAAAAAGCAAATAAAACAGCTTGAATACAAATAAGGGAATATGCTTTGATATGTAGAAAAGGTCACATCAGTGTTACTGGGTTTTGAGATCTCTCTTTCTCTCTCTCTCAATGTAACAGGATGATGTAGTCTCCCGGTCAGTTTTAAACTTTCTGAAAATATTGCCACCACTGGGGAAGAAAAAAGAGAAACACATCCGTTTCTTTATACACATTGAAAATATAAATCTGGACATGGAAAAACAGATACTATATTTTTCTAGTTCAGTTTAAGATTAGAGTTTCCATAACAAGAAGAGTTGCTTAGACCTGGTATATACAAGAAAACCGTACTTACACTAAACAAGCTAGCATAGTTACATTGTTTGAGTTGAGTCAATGTAAAGTGTCTTAAAAGTCACTTCCTTATGATCTCTTTCTTTGCTGGAAAATTTCTTTTAGGGAAAAGGTCTTCCATTTTTGTTTGGGTTTTTTTTGTTTATTTGGTTGGTTGGTTGTTTTTTTCTATCAGTAGACAATTTCAGACACTGACTCTGAAGCACTTCTGTAATGCTACCAGCTAGAAATATCAAGAATATTGTTAATTGCTAAACCCAAGTAATATATTACTTAGATTGGTTCCTGAAAACTTGCAAAAACTTAAAGTGAATTCATTGATCATTGGTTGCTGCCAATAACATTATACCACCACATCCATTTATAGAAAGATTCTGAAGGTGAAATTTAACTTCTGGAAAGTTTTGTTTTGTTTTTGTATTTTTTGTTTGTTTGTTTTCTTGAAAATTAGCACATTTGTTCTTTTCAAAGAGGTTTATTTATGACTGAAAAAAATGTCACATGGGAGTACTGAGTATAGAGGAGTGCTATTCCATTCATTCCAACTTGTTTTTTTATAAATATTCTAAGTATTGAGAGAGGTTTCCAAAATGATATCTCTTTCTTTTTTCTTTTTGACTGAATTATGTAAATGTATAGGCACACACGTCAGTTTGATTGTCCAAACAACTTTTTAGTAGAAAGCAATTTGCTTTAGTAACTACAATAGTAGTGGAACCAGGAATAATTCCTCAAGGGATTAAGTCCTTGTCTCCTCTAGCAGAGATGTTAAATGTTCACTGTTTACATGAAATGCTTGAAAACATACTTCCATTTCTCAGAGACAACAGTTAACCTTATAAAGAAGCAACAGGAATACTGAACCTGCTTAAAACAAGGAAATAAGGTAACTGTATTAACTTTAAAGATTTGAGGTACCCCTTTTGAAAAATACGAATATAGTGAGGCTAGACAACTGAGCTTGCATTCAAAATATAATTCAGAATGCTGGCAGGCAGCACTACTTACTTGGAAAATTTTGATTACCTTTTTCCCTGAGTTTTAAGTATTTAGGGTGTCCTACAGTGATTCCTTCACTTTTAGCTTATTCAGACAGATTAATAGAAATAATGTAAAATGATACATAAATTCAGTTCTCTGTATTAAGTATTTTGTATATATGTTAAGACAGAGCACTTTCCATGTTTTGCAGAAAACCCCTTTTTCTGCTGGTCTTTCTGTGACTGATAACAATGTCTGTGCATTTCTCCAAAAATCAGTTTACTTTGTTTTTACTTCCTTCCACTTAACCATTTTTTCTTCCCATTTTGCCATTGGTTGAAGAAGAGTATTCAGAGAAAGGAACCATGAGGCTATTCTAATTACAACCCTCTAAAAACACGAACTTATTCTTTGTTACTGACATGAAAAGCAAGTGAAAAATGAAAAGTAGAAAGATCATTATGAGGTTAAGTTTCTGAGATTAAGATGTGACATATAGCCCCAGTTCTGCCACATATCTCCTAAACTTCTGTTAGCCAGTCAAGTCACTTGAGTTTTCCATGCTTCAGCTAGCTTCACAATGAGGAATAATATTCTTTTTCATCACCATTAGTCTGAGGTTCTCTCCTCTCTCTGTATGATGCTTAGCATCCTGAAGCCCAGTCTTTTGCCATTAATAATAATCACTGGAGCACTCAAAACTGCAGAGAACTCTCAAGAATTTAGATCTACTTTTTTGTTTAAAATTATTTTCTTTGTTATAAGTATAATAATTAAATAGCAGAGACCCTAAGACAGGAAAGTTTACCCCATTCTCTCTAAAATGCTCAGAAAATTTTGTTGCCTGTCTGTCCAGTACTGAGCATTGAAGTAAAGTATTTCCTTGTCCGGTAAAGTGAATTTGCAATTAAAATTGAAAATAGATCTAATATAATTTGCAGTACATTAATTTGAATTGGTTACTTTTTTTTTTTTTAAATTAAACTGATGAGGCAATTTATTTGCTTATTCCAGACCTGACATTAAATGACATTTCATGTGACATCCGCTATTTTTATGTTAATTGAGTAAATTTTGATTTGTATATACCAGGTTGATTTGTGTAGTACATAAGTGTCAAAGAAAAAAATAATATCTGCAAATAATAAGTAATCTAAGTGATTTACAAGTAGAGTTACTAGCATTTTGAGCACAGGTGGCTGTTTATTTTTAGGTTTCCTAAGGACTGTAGATGAACTGTCACTCCAAACTGCTATTTTTAATAGCATTTTGGAAATTAAAAATACAGAGTGCAATGCTGGCTGTTTCTATACTAATGACACTTCTAAAAATAGTGTTTCTTTCCAGTAGTTGTTCCTGAAGAACTAGGCCAGTAGAACCAGTCCTTGAGATTAAATGATCACTGGTAAGTTTTTCTGAGTATTTGATTTTTATGAAAGAAAGACAGACTTTAAGAGTTTACTTCTATAGAGCAAATATTTTAATTCACTCTTGTATGGAGAATGTGGAAATTCCTGTAATTCACTGTATTTCAAACACTGCTACTCACGGGGAAAATAAAAATGACACGATGCATGTAGCAAACTTCTGCATAAAATTTGGTATATCTAGTATGCTTGGATAAGATTTCAATGGCATTATTACTGGTAAAATAAAACTAATCAGTAGGTCTTTTTATCAACAGCTGAGGAGAAACTCCTTGTTCTGGTTGAAGCTTTCAAAATAAAAAAAAAAAAAAGAAACAAACACCAGAAATAAACTCTTCCCTTCCTCCTCTCTCCCCCCACACTTCCATGACTGTGCTTTGTATTTGTTTCTCAGTTGGGAATTCTGATATGATCTCTATTGTATGGTCTCGGTTTCAACAGTAAGTGAAAAGGTTTTTCTTATCTGAGCCTCCCTGGGAATTGCCTCCTGCAAACTTGTTTCAGGATTTTTTGGTCATGGGCTAAAACTTCCCATATCCCAATTTTTCTCCATGTAAAATCAACTAAAATGTTTAGTTATTAATAGGAATGTACTGGAATCTCTTCCTCAATTCTCACTCTTCATAAAGGCTGTCATAAAAATTAAGGGGGAACAAATTCCCCCAAAACACAAAAAAAATCAAACAAAAAAAAATATTTTAATATAACAGTTAGTAGAATTGAAAATGAAATTTAAAAACTTTACATAGCACAAGAAAAAGATACATTTATTTCCACTAATAATAGAGCCTTGATATCCCTGGGAATCTGAAGTAAATTAGTAAATATTTAATATTCTCTTTACTATGTATCAATCATCTATTACAGTTCACTGGAGCTTACAACTTTGATGCACACAGATTTTGAAGAGAGTGCCTTAAAGTGACTTAAGCATATTGTCTTTTTATTTTATTACTTAAATGGCTGAACTGAGGAAAGCTTCATGATAGTTAGCCTTTATTCAAACTAGGAACTAAACATTTAAAAATTAAAGACTTCTCTCTAAAGTATTTAACATGCTGAATTCCAAACTAGTTTCCTGGAACCATTTTAGTATTACTTTAGTGATATTAAAAATGGTGTACTTTAGTATAACTGAAATTCATTAAGTTCTATATGAAGAGACCATAAAGAAGAAAATTCTGTGATTTCTGCCCAGTCAAACCATACTGTTTTAACAGGCAGCTGGAGACAAAATCCACACCCCTTTTTAGTGTGCCCTTATATGATTCCTGACATTCTTCACCATGCATTCCCAATGTGGTGGGCAACTTTTTACTATGGAAAAAATTTGGACTATAGAAGAAAACAGTGATTGCCAGCAGGTCAGTCTTTGATTCCAAAGTCATCAGTTGTCTATAAAAGCCAGTAGCACATTTGTTTCAACAACAACAAAGAAAAAACTAAACCTTATGTAGGCCAAGGAACACCACGTTTGGAAAGGTTGAACTGGGTAGCAAATATGTAATTTCTTTCTGGATTGGCCTCAGTGTTGCAGCTATAGTAATATTTGGACCTAAGAACTCAAGAAAAGAAGTGACTTGAGAAAAAAACATCAGACTGGTCTAGGGTATCTAGCTCATTGATTTAAGTTTGTGTAAGGAAACAGGCTGCTAAGGACTTTGAATACAAGGGGAAAAAAATTGAAAAAGATGACAGTTACCCGATACTTGATAGATCAGATTTCTGAACCTGTTAAACAATCATTCAGTACTCCAGGTTTTGGTAAATGCTTGGCATAAAAAAAAATAACAGTGTTGAAGCACTCTGTAGAAGGATATACTTACATGAGTGATTTTTGAGTCTCCTTGTTCTGGTCAATTCTACAGTAAGCAAAGGCATGGCAGGAATTCTAACACTGGAGGAGGGCTGAGTAGTTTCGGATTGTATGTATTGTATATGATGTTGCAAATATGGGAAACAAAACAAGGCACAAAGATGGCATGGAAAAGAAGCAGCTGGCCAAAACATTTTTTTTTTTCTTATTTTGTCATAGTGTGAGGTATCACTAGCTCGTTAAGAAACTAATTTTACTGCAGACACACCAAAAATTCTGCCTGTACTTCCTTTACTTATCAGTACCTCACCATTGCAGATCTTAAGCCTGTCCAGATAACAATTTTCCTTCCTATGAGAAAGTATATTAGAAAAGGCTGACATAAATCTCAGTACAACACTGGACAATGAATGAAAAATTTAAGGGCAATTTTTTCCCATGGAAAAAGTAGAGTTCTAGAGTCATGCAGCTACAGCACATACATTTTGTTCTGGTGAAGCTGTTCAATGTATCTTCAAATATGTTTTAAACAACACGAGTTTGGAAGTTGGTTTGTTTTGTTTTAAAACACTCAGGAGATCTTTTTGACAAATGGAAAAAAAAAATAAAAATACAGTAATGGAAGTGAAGGGATAGGGATGGAGCTTGGCTGGTTTGCCTTTTCAGCCACTGGAAGGTTTTGTGACCTCGCCTTCATCATGTACATCTTTTCTTATCTGTATTCTGCCTCTCAGATCAGTGCTGTCTCTCCAGCTATGACCTAGTCCAGTATGTCTGTGCTGCCATGCTAATAACTCAGCTTTTCCATGACTTTCAAATTTGGCCATGAGTGGAGAGGACTCTATTTCTTCTCAGACATTTCTGCTATTGCAATTGTGGAATGAAATATGCAAAATCAATGCAAATAGAAATTGCTTTTGGCTTGTCTTTCTCTTCCATTAATCTTCTACATTTGGCTCATAGCTTCTTTCCTCCTGCCCCTTTGGCCCATTTTCTCATTCACACAAGGGCAGCTGATCCTACTTCTGGTCTTAAATTCACGACAATCATCTACTTTATTGTTCTTGCTTTTCCACTAAATGTTTTAAATGAAAATCCTGAAACCAGACTAACTTGCTCCATGAAATTTACTATATGCTTGTCTTTCTACTTTTCTAGCTGCACTACACTGCCTTTTCTTTTTTTTTTTTTTTTTTTTTGGTTTTGTTTTGGTTTTGTTTTTTTTTTCTGAAATGGTCAGTATCTTTTTCTACCACTCTGGTTTTCTATACAGAAGTGTGTTTACTTCTAGCAAGAAAAGTACTGAAAAAGCAAAGGGAGTTATTTTATTCCTAGTTCCCCTCCTTTTCCCATTTTTCCTATCTAACTCCTTTCATTTAGTTACAGAAACACTCCACTATCACTCTGTGTTTCTGTCCTCAGGTTTCTAAACTGATTCATTCCTGTTGTATTTATTGTTACTCTTTTCTTTTTCTCTCTTTATACTGAACATATGTGCCTTAGTTTAAAATTCTTCCTCAGAAGTCCTGCCTTATGCAGAGTACTTAACATATTGAATATCATACGCTTACTGATCAGAGCATAGGTCAAAAATATTCCTAATGTTCCCAGTTTGTTTATTTTTAACTTCACACATATATACCCAGCTCGAGAGTCCTGAACCATGGCTATTATTCTGGTGTAATAAATATTAAAATTTTTTAATCCCCAGAAAGGTCACACACTACACAATTCCCCAGCTTTTGGGGAAAAAAAAAAAAAAAAGGGCATTTTTCCTTCCCTTCCTTAAGAATATCTAGCAGTTTTTCATGACTATAGTTCAACATGAGGTTAAGGTCTTTCAATAAAGCTAAGAAAAACCCAACTTTCAGATAGTTTTGCAAACCATTACTGATTATTGTGATTAAAAGGGAATTGGATGAAAAGTTCTAGAAAAAGAAATGCAAGAAACTACCTAACTATAGAATATAAATCTGGTGTTTTTGTGTGCTGCCACTATACAGTCAATACAACCTGATACTTCTTATAGTTCAAACTTATTATCATTTATTTCTTCACTTTCCTTATTAATAGATTTTATGTTATTTTTAATTCTTGTCTAAAAGCTACAAGAATAAATCAGAAAGCAAAATGTAAATACTGAAAGCTTGAAGATACATTTTCATCTTTAATAAGTTTAAGTACCCAGGGCACTGAGCTGTGCCTGTCTTGCCTCATCTTGGCAAGTCCCCTGGCACTGCTTACATGACACATAAACTCCCTCAGAGTGCTCCATTCGAAAACAGTGACTTTAAATCCAACAACACATTTTGAGTAACCCTAAAACTAAGCATACACATAAACGAAACCATAAGCAATTACATGATTCAAGTACAAGAACTACTGAAAAACAGTAGGATTTATGGTGCTTAAACCACAAAATTCTTTGGGAAATTCTTATCCAAAGAGAAACATGATGAACAGCTACAATTTCCAAGACTAAAATTTCACTTAGCATGTTCTGTGAACACCCAGCTGATGCAATACTCTGCCTCTTAAAATACAATACGAGCATGTCTATATCAATAACATCATCCAACACTAGTCATAGTGATCAGGGATTTTCTCAACATGCATGTGTAGCTTGGAGAGCACAGTTTTAATTTACCACACTGCTTGTTATAGCAACTTCCAGTCTTTTCTTAAATAGACTGCCAAACACGATTGAGAGTACCTCATTGTTTGGTACCAGATACAACAGACACTGGACCAAGGAATAAAAACTCATTGCTTTTGTTCATCAAAATATAAAGTCGCCTTCCCACCAACATTTCAAAAATAAAAGACTAGAAATCTGTTCTAATTAATTGGGAATTTAATTTTCCAGAAATTGTTGAATGACCTCTGCTCCCTCAGCTTTTCAAAGGAGAACAGTCTTTTTCATGACTTAACTGTATATGTCAACAATTTTTTTTTTTTTGCATTCCCCCTAGTCACAATCACAAGATTGTCTTGCTTCTGGTTTTAGCATGGTGTAGCTGGGGGGAGAGGAAACACTTCCACCATGCTTGAAAAGATTTAACTGATGAGGAAATGTAACTTCTTTCTAGATTGGCTTCAGTGTTGCATCTATAAAATCTATCACCCATCTGACGATGAAAATGCTGTGCCAAACCACTAAGCACAACACTCTCCTTTTAAATTTGTCATTATTCCTCTAGCTATTCAATCTTAAAGTGAGAGGTGGAAATCTTTGTACAGAAAGATTTGTGTACAGCAGAGAATCTAAATGACTCATGCTGATGAAAAGTGGAAGATTAACCTTTTATTGATGTATGTGTAAAATAAGACTCTTCCCTGATCACTTTAATTATTTATATGTACAAAGCAAGCGAATCTATTACAATTCTCTGAGCTATTCAAGACTTCTCCTAAAGACAAGATACTCAGCACTCAGACAAGGACGTGAACAAATGAATGTAACTTTGAATATGGCTCTGTTTTAACTGTGTAGTTGGACCAGATACTTCACAACTCATATTCCATCTTTGTATTTTTGCCATCATAATCCAGTAAATGCCTACAAACAACATGCAAGTAATTATTATTATAGCAACCTGCTAAAACAAAGTAGCTGCTTCATTTCTGAGGGAAATATGAATTCACCTACTGAAGTTAAACTAACATTAATGATTTATGGGAATTAGATTCAGAATTCATACCTGTAAAGCAAGTTGTTGATAGGACATCTCTGTAGGGATCCTTGGCTTTAAACTCTGCTCTAGTACACTTAAAAAAATCCATCTTCATACTACACTCTGAGGCCTGTGAGAATAATTTCAGCAGGATCCAGGATATAAAATCTGATTTTAAAATATATTGATGCCACTTTATAATTGATCCAATTATTTCATAGAGCCAGAAGACCCTCTTATATCCACAAAAAATAGTATTTATAAGTAGCTGTTATTGTCCTGTACAAGAGTAGCTTGTCTTGAACTCTTATACAACATCTGATGGTATTATTAGACTTATTTGCAAACTTAACTGAAAAAAACATTCAGTTCCTGCTATTTCTCAGTTCTTAAGATCCTAAAATAATGTACACCTCCATAGATCTCATTCAAATTTAGAGACCAGTAGCAACATGCCTTCTACAAGCATATTTAACATAGGTACACCTGATTACTTCTTTTACTTTTTGGCATGGCACAAACTACTGTCAGATTTTCTTCTCCAACTCCATGTTTTGTAGAAAGACAAGGCAACAAAGAATTTTATGAGAATGAATATACTATAATATTTCTCTAAATCCCTGAACAGATTTTTTCTTAAGTACTAGTGCTGAATTTCAACATTTCTTTATATTTTGAGCATACAAAGAATTCTGATGAAATTACAATAGTAGAGAACATAATTTAAATTCTTTGGAAATATATTTAAGGTAACAAAAATAACAACAGGGGTCTGTGCTTTCTGGGGAGGAGCACTTCAATAACATACTGAATTTTAGCACTCAAGTCCATATTCCGGTACTATCAGAAGAGGTTTTATTACTACAAAGTTATTAATCATCTATTTCTATCTGCTTTGCAAAAGTGATAATACACAACTACTAAGTAGTACAAGTGACAAATAGCATGCTGTTTCCTATTACTGCTTATATTTTTAAGCACCTTCATTGCTCATGAGAGGTGGCAGACTGACAGACTTGCAGGATATTTGTTCTCTATTACAAAGTTTAAGGAGGACTGGGGCAAAACACATTTGTTGCCCCAACAATACACTTCTGATGTGCTTGCTTTAGTGATCATGTTGAATGTCAGTTACATCAACTTAAAGGAAATTAATCTGTGACTGTATTATGCTGGATATAATTTTAATTTGGCAAAGATCGGACTAATGGTCTAGAAAAAGTTTCAGAATTTTGTTCATTTAGTAATTGAGTTCTCTTGCCAACTGTAAAAACCTCATAAAGCTATCAATGGAAGTAATAATTTACATTCTCTGTCCTTATTTTGTTCTGGAGACCCAATCCTTGGCATTGGTTTTGCTGTTCATCTATTGACTTCTAGCTTGAAGAGAAGGCTATCAGTTCAGGTTATCCGAACCAAACAGAAAAGATTTTAGGGTTTAGAGAAGTAGTAGTGTGTGACTTATATGAAGGCAAATTTCCTCACTCTAACAGTAGCCTCTAGGTCTTCAAAGTGCATTCTTAGTTCCTACTCAAGTACTGCAGACCAGGCTTGCCTCAAATGTGGTGAACCCCAGTGAGATACCCATATCTCAGTGTTGTAGGGTTATTCCAACTTTTATCTATGCATCATGAGGGATTCTTGGCCCTCACTTTATGTTAACATGGCTCCATCAGAGTGAAACTATTAAGTAGCACATTATTTTTTGAAAGCACAGAAAATTCTTGAGCAAGACAAAGGAAATTTAGAGCTGTTCTTTCAATCTATTTTCTCCACGAAAAAAATGAAATCTCATTCTTCTTACTTCTCTCTGTCTTTTCGTCCAAAATAAATGTGTGCCAGGATATACAGTGACATGTAGGAAACAACACATTTCCTACAGAAATGGTAGACCTCTTTCTCTGAGAGGATCAGATCAGATCAGCAAGCAGATGCTGCCAGTGCATATATGCAGACACAGAGGTTAATATGACCTTCCCTTTGATAAAAATAGCATATTCCTACATAGAATCCATTAACCTTCTCTCAGAAGATTGCCAGCAATCTATTCACAACAGAGATTGGACGCTCCATAAAGAATACGTTGGGTATTCTCTATGCCATACTATTCAAGTTGCTGGGTAATTCCCACAATCATCCTATTAGTCTAAATCAGCATTTTCAGGAAACAAGGGTAAACACTGAGTCAAGATTAAATCCTCCTCAGCAAATTCTTTAGGTTTGTCACAGGACCACAGAAAGACTGAGCCTGTGAGGAAGCTGAATCACACTCCTACTCATTTTGGGCATCCTCAGTTTTCATCTGGGGATGTGTCTCAGCAGGGCAAATTCACTTATGCTGAATTTCACAACACTGTAGGAGGACAGCTTCTGCTGTCAGAGTTCGGACAGATATTCAGACAGCAATAATAGTTAGCTGAACTAACTCTTGACTCCTCTTTGGATAAACTATTTATTAATAACCTAAATAATAAGAAGGAAAATTGAGAAAAATATAGATATACACCTTTCCTATGTACTGCTTCAGGCTTTCTGAAGCACTAAATCAATGTACAGCAGTGTGTAGATTTTCTGTAGTATAATCAATAATGCTTAAAAAAGTCAGCACTTTTTAGTGCTTAAGTAACTCAAAAAAACAGACTTGTTGTAGAAAGCTTGACAAAAAAAAAACCAAAACAACAAAACCAAAACAAAACAGATTTTGCTAGTTCCAAAAGATTTAGGAGCAACTGAAAATTAGGTATTGTATAGTACACTACTATTCATAGTGATTAACCAAGGCATTTCCTGCAATGGGCATTTTAGATTGAGGTACAGGAAGCTTATAATCCGGAAGCCCATGCTATTAAAGACATAGATAAATCATTTACTGGGGTTCCAAATACACACAAATGAGGCTTACATTACAATGTCCAGTTGCAGAAGGCATGCATGTTTTCTTCCATAATCCTGAAATATAAATTACACAAAAGATAGTTGCTGTGGCCTCTAAAATGTCAGTTCACACCCTTGTGTGAAGTCTTAGGGTTAAGCAGCAACCATCATGGGCTGCTTTTTCTCTTCAGTTTCAAAGCTCGCTCATGGTTTTGATCATGTCTCAAGCACTAAATCCTAAAGTATCAATTTCAGCTTGCTTAGTTAATACTATTAGTTAACCGCTGTACTGTAGTTAACCACCGTGGAATGAATTCCTCTTCCTTCTGTAAAAACGTTACAGCAATTGATATCGGAACACATCTCCCAGTCTAAAGCATCAAGACTTGCGCATACAATTTCTCAGGTTCAAAATAATCTGAGCCACATTTACATCTTCATCTTTTTAGTGAATATGCAGGCTTGTTCTACTTTTCCCTTACAGGTTACAGGAAAACACATGCTCATGAGCTTGAGATCCAGTAGAGCCTTGTACGCACAGCAGTGAATGAACTTCTGCACTACAATATGAATTGTCAAGTTTCAGTCTTAGGAAATACACTTTAGGAAAGAAAACTTCAGCATACAACAATCTCTCACTGAATAGCACTTTCAGTCTAGTAGATGGAGCAATTTTGTCTATGAACTTCAGTCTAAATCCCACGGGTAACATTTTCTACATACTTCCTTAGAAACGACTTTTTCACGTAGGCTTATAAGGTCACCACATAACATTCAATATAAAAGTTCACATAAGAGGTTTCAGTGTCTATTTTTAAGCTAAAGTTAGGGTGGAAAATTCTGATGTGAAAGTGAGTAAGTTGATTCAAGTTAAACACTCAAATAAAAGCAGGTTCTGCAACCAAACAGAAGGAGAGGTAGAAAATTCTTTTTGATGTAGGAATTGAAGACAGTCCTGGTCTCTGCACACTCTCTTCTAGTCACCACTGAATATTATTCTGATGTATGTAGAAGACTGATTATTTTATTGAAGTAATTAATCAAGTAATGACTACACTTGTGTGTTCAATTATAGTCTTTATGGTTGATTAATCTTTATAATACATGTCATTACTGGCTCTATTTTTTTCCACCCAGGGCAAAGAAGGCCAATGTAAAAAATGAGAAGATAGCTATAACAAACTTGTACACTTAGAAGGTATGGTAACAATGTTAAAGACACATTTTTCAGTGTCAGAAATATTGGTTTGCTTACTGAAGTTGAAAAATAAAATGCACACTTGCTAAACATAAAATTCCTGTACAGTAGCAACAGCTCGCTTTTTAAACCTTAGAAAGCAGGCTTTTTAAGAGTGTAAATTTTTCCATAAATAGTGGGGAAGGAAAGAAAGAGTGAAGCTTTCCATTTAACATCTGATTTTACATTATCCATATCTGTTTCAACAACTCCTATTAAGGTAAGTGATGTAACCTTTTCTTTATCAAATGATGCACTTATGGACAGAGCAGAAAAGTAGAATGCAAACATGGCCATTTTCACAAGCATGAAGGAAAAAGGCAAGAGAAGATTCTCCAAACAACATAGCCAAGATGGAAAAAAAAAGATAAGCTCAAGAAACCATGATAGTATAGCCTCCTGTCACTGTCTTTTCCTACCTCCCCCTGAGAGGATAAGCAGCTAGATGAGAGAAATTCTCTACTACTTCAGCTACCCTTTCCGTTCACTCAGATATGCCTCTCCCAGTTGACCTTCAGAGTCTCCAGGGAGTCCAGCCGCTTCTGTATGTCTCTGTGAATAGTTGTGACCCTACCAAGGACAAAGACTTAATTTCTTCGCATCCAAACTTCCACAACAGCATTCTGTTAGGCACGGTTTTTGTCTATCTAGCTGAGTACATACACTTGTATCTTCATTTCACTTCTGCTCTGTAATGCGTAGAGATGACAAGCTCGCATATCGATCCAGTCTTATCTAGTAGTTACATCTAACATGGAATTGCACCCTAGTGAACTAGGCCCATAGAGAGGTCACATGTCCTTGGGACAGCTCAGAGGAAGGGCTGACTGAAGTTATAACCTGTCTGTGCTGTTATTTGTAGATGTACCCATGTAGCCTGGTTCTTGCTGTGACAATAAACACTAACAGATGAATCAGATACTTTCTTCTGCTAGCAAAGGTGAGGGAGATGTCAACCCACCTTCCCATTGCAAATTAATTCTCTGCAAATGCACATAAGAGTTGCCTGACATCTGCGATATCTCAGTCTAATGTTTCAGTTAAACACAGGAGCTTATCTCCCGTATGATGCTGCACGATATTCAGAGGCGCCACAGGCAGGATGAGTTCTCATAGTGGCAGCACACCATCTTTTTCTGGATTCTCTCTCTTTCAACTCTGTAATCTCATTTCCATCATCTTTCTCAAGGAGAAGAGAACTATACCAGCCCTCGACTCCAGTCCAGCTTCTCATGACAGGGTTTGGTCAGCACATCTATCTATCTATCTATCTATCTATCTATCTATCTATCTATCTATCTATCTATCTATCTATCTATCTATCTATCTATCTGGTGACATCTACACATATATATAGTGACACACTATAAAGAGTCACTGGCATATGCAGGTTATTAGTAAGAGATTTGCAGGATCTTTTAAGAGACCCAGAGGGCTTCAGACTAAAGAACTGCAACCTAGTCCCAAGTCAAAGATTATTACTGCTCCAGAATGAATAAGTACTTCACAGCTCCTTGCAAAACACTATATAATTCCTCTCCTAGAGAGCTCTGTTTTACCATCTGCCAACTTTGAGTCCAGAGGATTCTGACTTCCCTAAACTTGCATCTCCGATGAAAATACACTGCTGTTCTATCTGCCAAGTCAGTACAGTGCTTGACAAAGAACATTTTGAGTGACAATTATTTGCAACTCAGGAAGCTGTTAAGAAGCCAAACAGTAGGTTTACGAGACAAAAAGACATAAAAAAAAAAAATGAGCAAGCATTCACCAAAGCAGAGTTATTGCCCCACAGTTGAAACGTGCTGCTGTCATAACCTGTAAACACTAATGGCTGAATCTACCCTGAGATTTACAATGTATTGTATTTACTATTGGAAAAGAAAGACAACTTCAAAGTATTAGGTTAGAAAAGTTACTTCTTCAAAGTGACACCCTGGTGTTGATAAGTGTTCTCCACCTATGACTGCAAAATTGTGTTTGTTTAGTTTACCAGTCAAAATTAATATTGTTCTCAGGCCTACAGGATCAGTGAAGCTTATGGAGAGGAAAACAAGCAAACAGAACCTCCCCCACCCCTCCCCCGCCAGTACCCTTCTGCTTCATAAATTATAAACAAAAACAACCTGATAATAAAAAACAGTATGATCAGGGTTGTCTTCATGTTGGTAATTTCAGAAGGATGATAGATAGAGCCGAGAAGACAATAGAGTTTGATTTTCTTAAAGTAGTCTGACCCTCCAGGACTAAGAATAACAGAAAAAAAAATGAAAAATAATTTGTAGTTTTGCTGGTAAACTAAGCATGTCAAGGCAATAGTATGGGATTAATGCAACGTCTCAAAATGTTACATCTATCTGTACACCTATCTGAATGCATCATTTTCCTCTACAAAAAGAAAGTCCTTGCTAGTCTCTGTCTGACAGACTAGATATCAAATTGCTCTAATTTTGGAAACTGCTGCTTTCACACTTAGAATTTTCTCTGCAATATAATATAATATTTTAGTTTTAATTACAAGTTAAGCCATTTTACAGGCAAATCTTACTGTTTATCAGTATCTAAGTTGTTGATGTTTCCTTTCAGATGTAACAATGCAAGATTCTTTTACTCTATCAAGACTTGTTAATGATGTCCAGAAAAATCACAGTTGTTTTATTTGTCAGATACTAACATACTATGAAAGCGAAGGTCCTAGTGAAGGTGCCTTAAAATATGAGCTCAATTACTTTTGCAGTGTGCAGATTAAGGAGGTTCTATCTATATTGCCTCTTTGGGTTAACTTCGAGGTCATCCTCAAACAGCATTCTTTGCTTTTCCCTCTATCTGTACTGTACTTCAGAACCTATACCTATATCATTCATATGATGCTCTTTTATTTCCACAGCATGATGTGCTGCAGTGTGCAGATTCCTTGCCCACTTTAAAACACAGCCCTTCCCCAAAAGCCTGTTTATTCTTCCATGTTTGTCTATACCTATGGATTACGTAGAGGAAAGGGGATACAGATTAACAGAAAACAAACTGAGACAGTGGTAATGGTGGCAGACTTTATGCTGAAGACCACACAATAAGAGCACATTTCAAACAAATTGGGGTTGATCTCCTGTACAGGATTTAACCCTAACTTCTAGGCACCAAGTAGACAGTGAACATCAGTTTGCTTAACTCTGGGAGAGAAGCATATAGGTTTAAAATGTAAGGACGCTGATAGACTTATTCTGGAGGATAGGTTCTTTGTTCCCTTTAAGTCATCAACAAAACTCACTTTGAATTCATTTGCATGAATAAGAGCATGAGAGACATTTGCCACAGGAGCAGTAATTTGCATCTAAGCATATGGATGCTCATATTCATAACTTGTGTGACTTTTATAGCTAATGGTTTCTTAAATAAACAGTACTAGCATCTAGCTATTGTCTGAATTTATTAATCTTTTTTTTTAACCCTGAAAATATTGCAACGCGTAAGTATTCCAGCACATCCTAGATATCATAGGAAATAAGAAGAAGCCCGGTTTTACAAAATATATTGTTTGGCTCACCATCCCTCAGCCCCACACTGATTTTAAAACAAAGTTCAGTAAAGTGACATGCTACTGATACATACATCCAAGAAACACATAGGTGTTTTAGTGTTGAACACTACTGCTACGGGTACAGGGTGAGGTAAGCACATGCTGCTGACTTTGCAGACATTCGGTCCGATGATTAAACAAACATAAAAGAAAAATTTGTGCAGCTCCCAAAGATTTGCAAGGTCTTGTATCTCTTCAATACATACTGAACAAGCACAGAATGAGTCCCCAAGGCTTACCACTGTTACTCCTTCCTTTGCTAGCTTCCTTACTCCCGCCTGTCTTATGCTGCAAAATTTCAGCACATCCCTTTATGTCTCTCTCATAGGGTCCATGATGTCATGATACTAAGTTCTGATAATGCAGCTAAAATTATCATATTTTGAGTATTTCAGTCATTTATTTACCAAAGTGTGTTCACACAAGCATACAAATACATCTTCTCTTCCCACTGGTCAATTAATCTCTTCACTGCATTTTACAAATTTCTTTGTCTTGCAAGTTTTGAGCATAGCAAAGAAGCTGCAAAGAACAACAACAAAAACCCAAAACAAGATATTAAAAGCTTCAGAAATGTTCCTAAAAATTTATTCAGACCAGAATGCACAGCCATAGCATATTTCTGTACACTTACGTCAACCGCTTTCTCCTTTAAATGCTTGTCAGTTCTACATGGGATCTGGGCATCTCACTATCAGCACTATTTCTTGATATTCCTTTATATTTACAATCAAAAATACCATGAATAATGCAAATAACAAGGTCATCTCACTGAGAATGCTGAGTTATTTAAGGTCTACCACAGTAATCCTCTTCTTCCAGAAAGAAGATTTTGTCATTATTAGTGTCAACTATAGGTCACTTGAATATAAGACTTCATCAATGTCAATTAAACTCTATGACCTTCCATAAAATAGTGGAATCAAAGTTAATTCAAATGCTAACAAATATAATTCCTTTCATCATTTAAACACTATTTTATCTGAAATTAATTTTTTATATAACAAAAGTAATGGTCAATCTCATCAGAATATTTCCTCCTGGATTAAAGTATTAGGCTTTAAATAACTGTAAATTATTTGTTGTAATTTTCCAAATTAACAAAGATTAACCACAGGTATCTGCCCAATTAACCTCTAAATGATTATTTGAATGCAATATAGTAAAATATTTGATAAAACTATAATTCTTCAATGAAGTAATTAAATGTATTTTCAGAATTTAAAATCATTTATGGTTTTACGAGCAGTGCTACTTAAGTCATACCAAATTTCAGGCTCTTTGTGCAAGACTTTAGTATAACTTCCTACATAAACCAGATTTATGAAAACTAACTGTCCTGGGTTTGGATGGCTTACCATTAATTTTCTTCATAGTAGCTAGTATGGAGCTGTGTTTTGATTTTGTGCCAGTGGAAACAGTGTTTATAACTCAGGGATGTTTTAGTTACTGCTGAGCACTGCTTGCTCAGTGTTAAGGCCTTTTCTGCTTCTAACCCCATCAACATTGAGGGTGCAGAAGGAGTTGTGAGAGGACACACCCAGGACAGCTGATCCCAAGTGACCAAAGCGATACTCTATAATGGATGGTGTGATGCTCAGCATACAGAGCTGGCAAAGAGGAATGAAGAGGAGGATGTTCAGAGTGATATCTTCCAGACAAGAATTTTGTCTTGAATTACAAATTACAGATCACAGATGTGGACGCTTCTCAGTCTAAGTTTAGAAGCCAATTCCTACAACCAGATGCCCTCTGATAATAGTTAGTTGTATTTCACCTCTAATTTTAATGAATCTGCAAAGGTTTTTTTTAAAAAATCTAAAATTAATTTGGTCTCTTTTCTGGACTGGCCTTACATTTTTCTCAGTCCCCCTTAACTGGTTTAGAAATATTTATTTCATATAAAATTCTTCACCTGGTATGTAAGTTACAACCAAGGTTTAGTTATTCTCAGAGGAGTGGGAAGGTGATGATATTCTTGAAATGCCCAAGCTATGATGAAAAACATGATCTGACAAAGAAGTTGTTTTCAGTTATACCGATTTCATAAAAGTAATTTCCAACAAAAAAGCAGAAGGGAAAAAACTGAAGATATATATTTTTAAGTTCTCATTACTTCTCCCCAAGATAAGATGTGGATGCTGTTTTAAACATGAAAAAAAATTGTTCACTGTTACACTTTCCGTGTGCCCCTTCCTCATATACTGACATTTTAGCTTAACATCTTTTGGGTTGTGTTTCCATAAAAAACTTTACATGACAGTTAAAGACACAACATAGATAACAGCTGCAGCTGCAACTCACACAATAAAAAGACAACTGAAGTTACCACAGATAAAGCGCCAGACTCTTTGTGAAAAAATCTGGAGTGAAAATCTTATGAACAAAAGCAGGAGAAAACATGTGCTACCTCTATTTCAAGGAAAGGCTGAAGGAACCACTCAGAAAGAGGCACTGAATGACTGAAGCAAGAAAGTTGTTGAAATGTACCTTATTAACAGGACCTGACAATAGCACAGGTCACTATTGTGTCTGTTTACAACCAAAGCCCTGTCATTTATTGAATGCACAACTGTTGATCATTTAATTTGAACAATTAGGATTAATGTGTACATGTGTAAACTATGAAGCTCACGTAGAAGAAAGATTTGTTTTGGGATTAAATATTTCCCAGACCTGTAGGAAAGAATGTTAAGCTCTGTACAGCTAAAATAGGTTGCTGAAGGCTTGACCAGCTACAGGAAAGGTTGCTCAAATAAGGATTTATTGACCAATAATGCAGATGTCTACCACTAAACTGGCCACCCTGGGTTCTTTTATATTCACTTGAAAGAAAGTAGTACTCTTATAGAGTAATTTGTCTGAATGTAGATGTCTAAAACAAAACAGATTACTCATTCCCTAAAAATACATATTTTGTTCTTTGTTCACAACAGAACCCAATGGCATCTACGAGAGAGATTTCTACATCTTTCTACCATTCTAAATGTCTAAACCAGGTGAGATGCATCACACTTTGCCTGAGCAGCTGAAAACTGTCTTTTGGTCATGACTCCAGTATCAGCATCTGCAAAGAGGGAATAAACAATTAATGACTAGGTTAATGTAAAGTTATATATAAGGAGGAGATAGTTGAGTTTAAATTATATCGTGTCCCAAAGACTTAGTTGGACTGTGAAGATGGTGTAAGATAAGATGGGTTTAGGATCTATTCCCTGATACAGCCTGAAAAAAGAAAAGGTTGGATGAGAGTCATGATCTTCAGCTAAGAATACTATGAAGGATTTGACCGCTTGTTGCCCTAATCATACAGAAGCTTGATAGAAGAATCATAAGAACAGAAAAATTCCGAGACAACCTATGTGTTACACAAACATAAGCAGGGATTTTGTTTTCTATTTTTTTCGCCTCCCTATTCCTTCCTTTCTTGTATTCTTGTGGCCTCTTTTGGATTTTGTATCTGTGTACTTCTATTTGCTTTCAGCTTAATTTAATTCACAGCAAGAAATGTTTGGAGTATGTAGCTAAATCCTAAGGTCATCCATTCCTTTGAACTGCTAGTGAATGGTGTTTGAAGTGACAATCCCCAAATATTTGTTTCCAAGGCAGCCTGAAGTGTTATGTGTCTTTAACAACTTGCACAGGTTAACTTATGATGGTGTGCTCTCCTGTACAAAGTCTTGGACAATTATAAGATCCAGTGAAAGGACTTGCAAACAAAAGATCAATTTTGAAGTGATATTTGCTAGTACAATTACTCTGAATTAATTGGTATGTTGAAGCTATATTCATACAGCCAGTTCTGAGTTCATAGAATCATAGAAATTTAAGGGGTTGGAATGGACCTTAAATATCACCTAGTCCCAACCCCCCTGCAATGGGCAGGGACACCTCCCACTAGAACAGGTTGATCAAGGCCTTATCCAGCCTGTTCATGGTGAGACACTGCTCACAGCATGGACAGAAGGTATTTTCCCAAGGTAAGTATGTTCCTTCTAGACATTGTGTAGTTTTGTTGTTATGGTACACAGTGAGATAACAGGCAGAAGCTAGCCAACTATTGTTGTGTCCCCTATTACACTTCTGTAAATTGTCCTGTAGCCATATATATCTGACAGGTTTCTACCAGGCAGATTTTTCAGTTTTGGCAGATTTTTTTTGGAGTAGTAGCTTCAGCCAAAACTAGCCTTTCATTGCCAGTTGACTCTAAATGACATTAGAAAGCCAGCAGAGAAGTAGGTACTACCTCAGATAGAAAATAATCTTTGTCTTAGAAGAGTTTGCAGTACCATTTTGAGCCCAAGAAACAAACTACGTTTAGTAGGAAAGAAACACACTATCCTTCTGGAATCTCTGTGGTGACTGCAGATTTACAAGTGGGAAAAGGTATTTTCCTGGAGATTAGAGTGGATCTGTCAATCTAAAGTAGAATTTGAGTCAGCAGTGTGCCCTGGCAGCCAGGAGGGCCAACCATGTCCAGGGGGACATCAGGCAAAGCATCACCAGCCAGGCGAGGGGGGATATTGTCCCGCTCTGCTCTGCACTGGTGTGGCCTCATCTTGAATATTGTGTGCAGTTTTGGGAGTCACAACACAAGAAAGATATTAAGCTCTTAGAGAGTGTCCAAAGGAGGGCAACGAAGGTGGTGAAGGGCCTTGAGGCGAAGCTGTATGAGGAGCAGCTGAGGTCACTTGGTCTGTTCAGCCTGGAGAAGACTGAGGGGAGACCTCATTGCAATCTACAACTTCTTCTTGAGGGGAAGAGGAAGAGCAGGCACTGATCTCTTGTCTGTGGTGACCAGTGACAGGAACTGAGGGAATGGCCTGAAATTGTGTCTAGGGAGGTTTAGTTTGGATATTAAAAAAAGGTTCTTCACCCAGAGGGTGGCTGGTCACTGGAAGAGGCTCCCCAGGGAAGTGGTCACAGCACCAAGGCTGTCAGAGTTCAAGAAGCATTTGAACAATACTCTCAGGCACATGGTGTGACTCTTGGGGGATGGTCCTGTCCAGGGTGAGGAGTTGGACTCAGTGATCCTTATGGATCCCTTCGAACTCAGCATATTCTCTGATACTGGGGCTTGTTCCAAAGCTAAAAAGATTTGTTTTCAAAGTTTGGAGTAAGGAGACATGTAATTGCTGTGGTTAGATATATATCTATAAGAATATAATATATTTTTACCCTTTGAAACAGAGTGGGTTGGAGCAGTGCAGCACCAATGCAACATTTGGACAGGATGAGGTCAAAGGAGTCTAATTTCCATCTGCTGAGGACTTTGCTGCACAGCTGAAATGAACTGAGACATCAGGTACTACTGATAATCTATTGCTCCAGGAATTGTGTGGTTCCCAGTGGAAGCACAGGGAGAAATGGTCAGTGTGGCTGAGAGTCAAATTGACTCATGGAACAGTGAAAACCAAAACATCGTGGTTGCGTGCTAGCATTTAACCATGGGATGACATCTAATCATTGCTGATACACCCAGAGTCATGTGGTAAAAAAACCAAGCAGGCAAGGTTCTCAGTAATAAAATCCAGCACAATGATACCGTTCTCGGAAATATTTTAAACCCCTACAAAACATAAAACAATAGGTTCATTTAAGTTTCATTAAACTCTTGATTATTTCCACACCATTCAGTTCTTTAAGACAGAAGGAAGAGAGATAAAACTGAGAAAATTAGAAGCAATTACTTCTAAATACTTTAATATTTCTTATTTCGTTTGAGGACAACTGACGAGTTCAAGAAGAGAGAATTTTGTTAGCCAAACTATAAATTTCCATTTACAGAGGTATAAAAAAGCAAAATGAAAGAAATTGTAAAGACAGTAATTTTGAATACTTCATTGCATAGACAAATACTGGTTGGTATTCTTGTCAGAAACATTTTATTTATTTTAGTGTTTCCAGGTTTCAATAAAAGACAAAGAAAATATGCTTTACAAAACACAAAGAACTTCTACACAAGCCCTTTTACTGCTGCAGTTAAGCTACATAAAAAGACACATTCTTTTATTCAGAATTTTTATCTTCCAACATTTTCACCACCAGAATATGTTTACCACTACTACCAGACTTGTGAGATACATGCAGAAGACTTAACTAATCAAGGGACTGAAAATGAATCCATTTCTAAAACACTAGAAAGCACCACTTCTTTAAAAGAGGAGAATCACGCTGTAACAGTCATTTGTCATTTTACTCTTGATACAAATATGTTTGGGGGTTTAACAATCTTTAGCTTAAACATATTCACATTGCATTTTTAGTTTTAATTTCCTGAATGTTCTCTTGTAATGAGATTACCCTATTGCATGTTTTCTAGGCAGATTTTTTGTCTGCAACCTAGCAAATCCTATTATTTCGTTTTTTATCCAAGACATATTACTGTGTTTATTGCCTTTGCAAGAGAATGGCAATTCAGATTCTGAAATTGATAGGTGTGTGCAGAGGTAATATTGCAGACCTTGCCCTCTGCTATCTGTCATAGTAAGCTTACTTTTCTTAGAGGATGGGAAGGAAATGGCTGTAAACATTGTGGGTTTTTTCCCCTCTTCTTTAAACTTCAAGGTTAGGATTCTCAAATAAATGTTAGGTTGGAGTATGGATAGAGTGGTTAAAAAATAACATTACATTTTTACAGCACTCTTTGCAAGTGGCTTAGAAAAACAGTCATATAATTCTACTGAGATCATGGAAGTTTTACTTGCAGTTAGGCCATATTTTTGTTCTTGCCAAAGGACAGTCCTTACAGGTTATGGCCCACACTTCCTGATATCTGTTACATCTGCACTGGCAACTTGAAAGTGAACATTCAGGCTAGTTCAGATATGTGTGGATACAATTGCATTTCTGTCAAATTACCACTGTACATGGCATTATTTTTATGCTGGCTTCATGCCAGCTGTGAGGTAACAGGTGACTTTTTTTCCAGAATCAAGTTAAAATGAAGCTGCTGGACAATACCTGATTCTGCACAAAATGTGTAAGTTGAAGTAAATCCATCACAGGATTTGTTTGGTTGTTTTTTCTGCACTGTTGATCCAATGCTCAGTTTATACTCAATCAGCCTTTAGCATCCCACGACTTTAGCTTATATTATCTGGAGCAGGAGGCTAAAATTGTCTTGATTTCATCATAGAATCACAAGCTTATCCTCAAATGCAGTAAGAAAAGTAAACACTGATTCCTTCCTTCTTCTGCAGAATGGTAATGGATATTATTTTAATTATTTATCAGAGGAGCTTTGTAATAATTCAACTGGAATGTAATTTTTCATTTTAATCTCATAAACAATAATTAATATTGTCAATCACATAAGCATATTCAGGTCCAATAAAAATCATAGAATGAGGATGTTGCATTCTTAGTATTCTGAAAGTTGATTACCAGCCTTCCACAGACACAAAGGGAAAAAAAAGAAAGCTGCCTATGTTAGTTAAGTTGGCTGGAATGCAGAAGTCTAACAACCTTGCAATGAGAGACCGAGAAGGAAATGGAGACTGCACAAAGCAGCACAGATGACATTAGAATTTATTGATTCAGCCTGAATACTTCTGGAACAAAAGTCTCCTATATACTTCTTCAACAGTCAAGAAGATTGTTCCAGGTATGAAAAATCAGTAAAATATTTCTCTCATCTGCAGTTTTGGAGAAGCATAACAGAAATAGGTGTTTGCTAGAAAACGCAATAATTTTAATATGCTTTATACAGTAATATCTTTGTATGTGTGCATGTGTTACAGCAGATATATGATGCACTCAGTTTGCATGCACAGCCTTAACCATACCCAGGTCTCAAGTATATTATAAACATTAAGTTTTCATACTGTGCAAGTTGCTGCTTTTAATCCCTGGCAAATATAAGTTAACTTACAGTACTGCTGCATTTATATACTAATTTTTGCCTGAGGATGTAAAATTAAACGGAAAAGTCTAGGTGAAAAATCGCTCTTTTTCTACATAGGAAAAATGTGACCCAATAGACTAAATGACCTGGTCTCACACTATATTCTTTATGCTTAAAGTGCTCCATGTCATAAGCCCAGCATAGCTAATAGATGACCTGAATTTCCAAGATAAAGATTTCAGTCATAAACTCTCTCCTCCACTGCAGTAGAACCTTTCACCATAAAGATATAGCTCACCTGTATAAGACAAGATATTTAGTCAGGAGGTGGTTCAGAACCATGAAACAGTTTCTCCTAAGAAATAAGGGACACCATAAACTTCAATGTCTTCCATAACTGTAAGAAACTTTTTTCTTCATTAGCCTTGAACACCCTTTAACAGTGTTTCCAATGGGGGGGAAAGGCCCCAGTCAAAATTTTTTTCAAAAATCTAAACTCATACTTCTCAAGGAAAGAGGGTAAGATAGAAAAACAATGCAGTACACATGGCAATCACAGATCTTGTTGCTAATGAACCTTAAAGAAGCTTGGATCCTTTGATATTAGAATTTGCCCGAGAACAAATGGAAAACGAGGCAAAGTTAGAACTGCAAATTTTTGTTTTCCAAATTCACTAGTGTGAATGAATTTCATGAATTTAATGAAATGTCATGAATTTCATGATGTTTATATATTGTCACAGGGATTCAGCAGGATTTAAAAGTACCTACTGAGTCTCTTCTAAGGGATCTGCTCTGGACCTACTTTTCCCAAAAACAGAGTACTACTCATGAGCTTAGGTTAGTGACATCTAGCCTGAGAGACAGAGGTCTTTACTTCCACTATGGCTGAAACTGCAACCAGAGCTCAACAGGAATATTAATGGTAGTTAACTGCTTTATGCATGTGTGTGTGTATACACAGAGAGAGACAGCAATTACCACCGGAATATATTCTTTCACTCATCTGTATTTCTATTGGCAGACTTGATATTGAAGAGGACTATGTTGTGTGGAACAGTGCCAAAGATTAGGCATGTTTCTTAATATAACAATGAAATGGTGATTTACTTTGTCTGCTGATGTTCTGTGTTAGACAGCCCATACCAGCTATAGTGTGAAATCAGAATATCTTTATTTTCGCTATATATATGTAAACACAGAAAGCAAATGTCACTGTTGCTAATGTTTCCTCTTTTCAAAAACAGTTGTGCCAGCATTTCCCTAATTCTGATATTATCTACAGAACAAATGGTAGACTAATTATCTTTCACTTGTAAACATATGCAACATAGCAGAAGAAACTTAAGATAAACCAAATAGTAAACAAAGGGGAGAGTAATTTGCAACCCAATTATCATTGGTACTCAGACTCTTAGGCAGACATCTAAATCAGATTTGTGGCTCTTGAGTGATGAAAATGAAATAATTAGTCCTTACTTTCTGCATCACACTGATTCCAAGATGAAAACCCAAATTCAGTAAAATATTTAACTTGCTAGTTCCCATCTAGGTTTCCATCCCAAGGAAATGAAAGCTAGGAGCTAAATAAGAATGAGTCTTGTTAGTAAGCTAGGCAACAGTCAGCAAAAGTTATATTTTAGCTGATCATTACTTTCCCCCTGATAAATTGTAAATGCCATTGCAGTTGCTCCCAGTCCCCTTCAGTACAAAGTTGAACGTATTTGTTTTATCTGCTTCTGCAACTTCTGACTTGACTCTTATATGCCTGCTTTATTTTACACATTGAGTAGTTCCACTGATCTGAATCAGCACTTCTGAGACAGGATATGCCCTGAGAAACAAAAATACCCTCAAATTTATCATATTTTCTTTCTTTCAGAGCATGCCTTAAGCTCTCTCTAAAATAATGCAAGTGGTATGACTCTTTAGATTAGGGATAGTTACACATATAATATCATAGCTATTTTCCAATGAGAAAGAGAAGAACACAAAGGGGAGGATGCAGTGAATATGAATGACCATGTGTTTAGTTAATAGCTTACGCATTAGAAGAACAAGTGTATTACACCATATGACACTGTCAGAGGACTGCAATCCCAAGTCTCCTTCACTAATTTAGTGTCTGAGTAATGACACAATAAAGCTTTTTTTTTTTAATGAGGATAATAATTTCTTTATTAGAGCTTATGTTGATTTAAAAAGAAATCAACACATACTCAGATTCAATAAGAAAAAGTAACACACCCTAAACTGATTCAGCTACTCCAAATCTTGTGTCCTCCCTCAAACAGGCATCATCTCCTTAAAAATGCGCAAAACCAAAACACTCTATTGTACACAAAGTTGAAGTAAAAAACCATTAACCAAATTTGACCATTAATTGCTCAGAATTTGATTTAAATCTTTTCAGCTGTCTTAAACAAACTTATTTCATTATATGGCTTATTGAAAAAAAACAAAAAAGGTCTAGTCCATAAAAAAGCCAAGAATAAACTCACAAATTAAGTATCTGGTTAAACTTGTAGTATGATTTGGTGTCCATAACACTGAGTTCTTTGTTGTGTTCCTATCAAATAGAGGCTGTTTGTCTATTCTTAGAGATGTTACAAGATTAAAAATGCAGCTTATTTTTCTGTATCTGTATTTATCTGATACATCCCTTTGTCCTTATGCCAGCTAATTGCTTCTGCCTTTCAGGGCTGTATATCACTGGTAGTCTCTAAAGCATTTTACTATTTAACACACAATTCTTCAACAGTCTTGGGATTCCTCAAGTTTCCAGTCACTGGGAGGTGGAAAATCTTGTCCCAGTTTTCAATAAGGATAAGAAGGAAGACCCTGGTAATTACAGGCCTGTCAGTCTCACTTCAGTGCCTGATAAAATTAGGGAGAAGGTTATTCTGGAAGATACTGAAAAACACCTGAGAGGTAACGCAGCCATGGGTCATTGCCAGCACAGGTTCATGAGGGTCAAGTCCTGCTTAACTAAATTAATTTCCTTTTATGACAAGGTCACCCGTCTAATTGATTAAGGAAAACCAGTCAATGTGGTGATTTGGGATTTTAGCAAACATTTTGATACTGTATCTCACAGTTCCATTCTAGGATAAATGTCCAGCATACAGCTAGACAATTCCATAACACATTGAGGGAATGACTGGCTGTCAGGTTGAGCTCAAAGGATTATAGTAAATGGGGTTCCATCCGGTTGTCAGCCAGTCAGCAGTGGGGTTCCCCAGGGCTCAGTTTTAGGGACAGTACTCTTTGATGTTTTTACAAATTATCTGGATAGAGGAGTCAAATGTACACTAAGTAATTTGCTGGTGATACTAAATTAGGAGAAGCTATGAACACCCACAAAGGCAGAGAGGCCTTACAGAGAGACCTGGATAGATTCAAGATCTGGGCAGTCATCAACCATGTGAAATTTAATGAGAGCGAGTGCCAGATTCTGCATCTCAGATGGGGTAGTCAGGTTTATACACACAAAATGGGTGACAAGACGCTGAAAAGCAGACCCGCAGAAAGGGACCTGGGGGTTTTGGTTGATGGCAAGTTGAATACTGAGTAAGCAGTGTCCTGGCAGACAGGAGGGCCAACAACATCTTTGGGTTCATCAAGCACAGCATAACCAGCCGGTCAAAGGTGGTGACTGTCCCACTCTGCTCTGCACTGGTGTGACCTCACAATGAGTCCCGTGTGCAGTTTTGGGCACCTCAGTATAAGAGGGACATCAAACCATTAGAGTGTGTCCATAGGAGCACAACCAAGATCGTGAAAGGCCTTGAGGGCAAGACTTAGGAGGAGCAAGGGAGGTCACTTTGCTTGATAAACTTGGAAAAGTGAAAGCTGAGGGGTGACCCAATCACAGTCTACAACTTCCTCAAGGAGGCAGAGAAGGAGGGGCTGATCTGCTTTCTCAGTTGACCAGTGATAGGATGTGAGGAAATGGAAGGAACCTGTGTCAGGGGAAGTTCAGACTGGACATGAGGAAAAGGTTCTTCACTGAGAGGTCACTGGAACAGGCTCCTCATGGAAGTGGTCATGGCATCAAGCCTTCCATAATTCAAAGAGTGTCTAGATGATGCTCTTAGTCAGATAGTTTAGTGTCGGGTAGTTCTCTGAGGAGCAGGGAGTTGAGCTTTATGATCCTTATTGTCCCTCTCAAGTTGAGATATTTTGTGATTCTATGATCCGTGCAAATCTCTGAATTACTATTTGCAGATACAGTAGATTTATGCCAGGTTATGTATAAATGTGAACCAGAGAATATTATTTTTCTGTCATTATAAACATCTTATGCTGAGTTACCAACATAACCTATTGTTTTCTATTAATGGTCTACTGATTTTCCAATTTTTAAGTGTCTCTAAATGTTTGAAAATTAATTCAAAATGAGGGAATAACTGGGATAAGGATAATGGGACCACAGTTAAGTCCTTTCTGTTGCAAGTTTGCAGCATTAATTAAAACAATTAGCTGTTTTTTCTCTCTGGTCCCCATCTCTGCATGCATGTCTGTTTTTTACCAGTCCAGTTATTACCTGAAAATATCACTTTTATCAAAAAATTAAGCCAAGTTTCTAACCCTTAAGTTCAGTGGGAGAAAAATAAATTAAAAATATATTTCTATGGTTATCCTATAAACCAGAATAGAATAAAAGGTAACATTGAATATTATGTTTGACTACAGTATTTTTAGATTTGTTGGTTTGGTTTTTTGGGCTTCTGAGTGACCAAGTCTTTCCAGTTAGGAAACTATGACTGCTCTGAAGACACAGTTTCTGTCCTGCCTTACTGCAGCATCAACTTTAAACCATTTTTACCATTTTTGTTTTCAGTCCTCCTACTATTTTTTCTTACAATTCCACATGATTCATCTTTATCCTACTGAATTCAGCATACTTTCAATCTTACACAATGCTCCCATTTTCTGATTGTTTTTCCAATCAACAAAGTTGTTTGGCAAAAATATCTTTACTTGCCTTTATGGGACATAAAATGATGGTAAATTTCTGTATCTTAGCTTGATTTAGTCACCTCAAACATTAATAACAGCAAAGTTAAGAAATTTCTGTGACTTTTTTTTCCCTTAAGAAATACAAGGGACTGAGTATATCTTGACTGTTCCTTTTGCTTTGTAACATTATTACTTTCACCTATATTGGTTGGTTTAGATGTTTGTTTAGAAGAAGGAGAGGAGGAAATAGTAAACCAGACCTAGTACATTTCAGAACATTTCTTCTATTATGACTTTTTAGAGTAAAAAGGTTTTTCACCAGAGCATTATATTTATGTAAAATGTTCTTACTGGATTCATACGAAGATCAGACAAGCTTTTATGCAGTTAAAACATTATTTTTCATTAACATAAAGTTGAAATTTACATTTACATGAAGATATAATTTCATGCTCTAATTTCCCACTAAGAAATACTTAAAATTGTCTCAGTATTCAGATTCTGATTTTCTTATTTCCTAATAAAAAGAAAAATCATAACTATTTCTGATGTGTCACTGGCCTGTAGACCTTGAACTGAAATAAGCTTTGCATTAAATTTCCATAAAGTAAAAAAGAAGTCAGTCAAGGACCTAGACCTGCAAACATCATCAGAGTTTGAAGGATTAAATCCCTATCTTGGTTTGAGCTCAAAATTTAATGGAAACTTTCACAATTTAAAAATTTGCAGAGTGCATGCATATTCACTGAAGTATATAATAATACATATAACATATATAATTAACAGGGAGATATTTGTGAATAGTAGGATCCAAAGATCTGTCACTGGCTTAACTTGTCGTTTTTTAAAATAAAACGTGATGTTACACATGCTGACTAAGTCACTGTAGCTTTGGCTTATCCAAAGGTCAGTTGAGCATCAGTAACCATGTGCAATGAGCAGTGACTGTGCATTGTAAGTTGCCTTCACAAAGGACAAGTAAGGCTTGGGATGGCTGACCAATCTACCACTTGCAGTTTTCCCTCTCAGGCATGCTACAAATATGTCTTTTTTTGCTAATTGTTCTGCTTCTGAGCTACCAGAGTAGGCACTAAAGCATTTCATAGTAAACAATCCTATGTTTTTGTTTACCATAAATCCAGGCATGCAAAGGATAATAATTCTATTGCAAGCAGCTTCGAATAATGTGCAGCCAGACTGGACAAGGCAACCACAGCAGACCCAACAATCCCCATCTGATATCAAGAGACTGCATTGTCTAAATTCAGTGATCTCTGCTTCCATAACTATTTGTCCTACCTCTTCTTCAAATTTGTCATGGTTTAATGCAAGACAGCAACTAAGTATCATGCAGCTGCTGGCTCTCCCTTTCCCTCTATCCTGGTGGGATGGGGAGGAGAATCAGAAAGAAAAGGTAAAACCTCATATGTTGAGATAAGGATTGTTTCATAATTGGACAAATTTAAATTTAATAATTATTATTATGAAAAGGGCTGAGGGGGAGAAGAAACCACAAGAAAATCAAGTGATGTCCAATACAATTGCTCACCACCCACTGACTAATGTCCATCCTGTCCCTTATCAGGGATTCATGGCTTCTGGACAGTTGCTCTCTGTTAATATACTGAATGTGATGTTCTACAGTGTGGAATATCCTTTTGGCCAGTTCAGGTCAGCTGTCCTGGCCATGTTCCCTCACAGCTTCTTGCAACTCCTCGCTGGCAGAGTATGGGAAACTGAAAAGTATTTGACTTAGGGCAAGCACTGCTCAGCAACAACCAAAATATCAGTATGTTATCAATGTTATTCTCATACTAAATCCAAAACACTGACCTATACCAGCCACTCAGAAGAAAATAACTCTATCCTACCTAAATCCAGAACAATGTCAAGTTTTTTATGAGCCTCATATGGCACAGTTTGGTCTTGGTGTATGGGACAGAAAAAAAAAGCATATTTCAGATTCAAAATAGATTTACTAGAATGTACAGTCTGTTACATGTTACAGCCTAAAATGAGGTAAGGCTGAGTAACACAAAAATACTGTCACAAATAGTGCAGTAGTATGAAATACTGACATTTCTGAGCTGTTTGGTAACCCATACATGCAGACCTCTGATACCACTATGAGCACTGAAGTCAACATCAGTGTTTAATTGTGGACCACTAAAAGTTTTTTTCCACTTCTTTCCAAACTCTTCTCCAAAGAACCTCACCCTCAGCCTCGGCCTATCTGACCTTTCTATTTGCTTGCATTTTATTCTTTCCATCATACTCTTCCCCTTGCCTTTATTTTGAACAAAAGAACCACTTAGTATGAGAAATGTATAATTTCTCAGCAATTACATCTTTTCTCTTCCAGGTTGGCTTAAAAGCCAAGAATTTTCTTACTGATATTAATGAGTGTTTTCTTCTTTTTAATGGTGAACTAGAGTAACATGATATTTATTGCTACTGCACTGTTCATTCAACTTATGTTGACTTCTTAATGGTTTTTGAAAATTTTTCTTATTGCTCAGGGATATGCCATCTAAAAGAAGAGCAGGTGACAAGTATCTTTTGGTGCAGTATGTTGAAATGTACTATTAGTTTATGTAGATTTCTTCCTGTTCAACTATAGGAAGAACTAAAGTATGTTTACCTTACTTGAAGAGTTTGAGATGACACTAAACAAGACTCAGTTTTCAGTGTTCTAAAGATAGCTTTTTGATAGTTTAAGCCTTTATTTAACTTGAATTTTAATTTTCTTTTTGCCTTCCAGAAAACTCATCATATAATTTTTTAGTCATTTTTCTATTGAGAACACCAATCTAGGTCAATCTCATAATTTTATATTAAAGCATAATGTCAAGCAGCTTAGTCTCTTTCAAGAAGGTTTTGTTATATTTGAAAGAGGCACAGAACACAGAGTTCATAGAACTGTAAAGAATCAAGTTGGACATATTCAATTCAAAATGTAAAAATACATATTCAAATACAAAGTGTATGTCTAACAGACAAATCCTTTAGGACAACTGAAATGGAATGCTTTTATATCTTAAACATACTTTTATCATGACTTAATCAGAGCAATTTGTTTTCATAGTTGCTGGAGCAGAGCTCTTTGAAAAACTGCAACTACTATTCAATTATTTTTTGACTGTCTGCATGAAATTTTTCCCATTTTCATAAAGATTTTGACACAGGTCACTTAAAATCAATTGCAGAAATAGTTTTACAGAGACATGCTACAGATGTTCGTAAGCTCATTTTCAACCTTTCTATTATTCTTCTATATTTTAGATTGGTTTAAAGTCAAAAGTATTTATGTATTTTATTGAGTCAAGAGTTCAGTGGGAGTTGCTTCTGAAATAAGAGGCAGATTGAGAGCAAAGAATTATTCATTGTGATATTTCCAATGAATGCAGCTAGGAATATTAATACTGGTGGTTTTTTTCAGGAGAGAAACAAAAGACTGAACAGCTTACTGAATGGCAAATTAAGGTGTCATGGTAAATGCTGGAGGCGTATCCCAGAGTTCTGGCCACACCTTTAGCAATAGTATTGAGAAAAAACCAAACAAACAAACATATTTCACTTCAAAGAAATTACAAATTTCAACTTGCAGTGAATTATTAAAATTTACCTGTAAAGAGTTTAAAAATGTATGGGGTTGTTTGACTACTCATACCATAATAACGCCTAGAATGTCAAACCATGAACACAATTTCACTGCATATGCAACAACAACAACAACAACAAATATAGCAAAAGAGACAGCCAATGACACAAACAACTCACTATTTTAATAAAAATGCTGAGGTTGCTAGCAGCTCCTGAGCTACGTCACAAGTACTCTGCTCTAGGAAAATGGAAAACAATTACTTGCCCCAGATACATTTTAAATATATTTTTTCAGAACTTGTTATTAGTCAGAAACTGCAGAAAGCCCTAGTGCCTAATTTGTATCCCATAAGTGAGTAGTTTATGACAACCAAAGGCAGCTTTTGAAAACAAGGAAAAGAAAAAATGCTTACAGAACCAGTGCACGTCACAGTCTCTTGAAAATGAAGTGCATTACGGCAGACATAAAAGAGCATGCTGTAGTAAGACAAGCTGTAATGAGTTCAGTGTGTTAGTATGCAAGTTATGAAAGATTTCTCTTCTTTAATATAACATTTTTCATTATCATTAGTCCTTGAGGTACATGCCAACCTTTCGCTGGAGAATGTAAATGATGGAAAGCCTCTAGGAAAGAAGGAATCACAGCTCTTTCCTTCTTGTTTTGAATTGTTGCACTACGCAGTTTTGCAACATATCAAAGGCAGAGCTATACAGTTTCCTGAGCTGCAATTCCTAAGAATTTTTGACTTAAAATGAAAGCAAAGCAAACTCAAATTTATTTCCACAACAGCTACAGTAACTTCCTCATAAATAAACTGATTTAAGGAAAAAAAAAGGTTCAATGTAATTAAAGACTGTGGTTTAAGGGTTAATGCAAAGAAAATTACTCTTTGCAGAACTTATAAATGAAAAGGCAGATCAGAAATATGGTGTTCTGTTTTTCTAAGGAGTGGAAATTTCAATTAATATATTCAATTAAAAATAGTGTTATCAGTAGAAAAGAAGAAATGTGACAGAGCATTTCTAAATCACCAGTGGCTCTGTGCTGTTTGTCAGTACTATTCTGGCACTTCTTTTGAAAAAGCAGCTCATAAGGGTAAAACTATGACCTTAGAAACTATACTATGCTGAAGTCCAGACCTAGTAGCCAAGCATCCAGCTCCATTTGCAAATATATAACCGGAGTGGGAGGATGGTTTGGTGTCTAACAAACCCTTCCTTCAACTAGGTCACAAAGTCATACTCAAGCTTCCTAACTCAGAATTTTTCTAACATATATTGGAAGAAAATTGTATTTGGGAAAGAATCTTTTTTTTTTTTTTTCTATAAGCTTCAGCTATAGTAGGAAGAAAAAAACAATTTAAAACAACAGCAAAACCAACAACCACCAAAAAAACAAATGACAAAAAAACAGGCAACCCACAAACAAAAGAAATTTTGACAGAAAAACTAGCAATATTACGAAAACAGTATCTGGAAAAAATGTGTTTCATTTTTGTACAATCATTCTGAAGGAGAAAATTATAACATCTTATGAGCGAATTATATATATTTTTTTAATTATTTGTAACTACCTTTTAGGAGACATAATGGAACACATGGAGACATAATACATTTATCATCTTTCTTCTTTTACTTTGAGAGAAGGACAAGAATAAGCTATCAACTTACTAAAAATGTCACCACAATTTAGAAAAAAAAAATCTCTAGTCTTGAAGTTGTGATAAGCTTCATGAAAATGTAATTTAGGAAATTAGAATTGCCTGGACTCAGTTCTGAATCAAAACCAAATTTGACTCCTAGATAACATATTTTTGTACCAACATAAGCCATAAATTTTAACAAATTCCATCAAATTCTCCTAGAAAAATGGAATCTATTATACTTTATCTGCTCTAGGAATATTTTCCTACAATCTTTATGATTGCCTTGTTAATTCATATCTATCTATGGTAACATTAGTAATTTTTTTATAATAAATCTGCAGAATTTACATCTTTGGCACACAAATCAGAAAAGATTTTTTGTAAACTCAGTTCTGTAGACATAAACAGTCTCATTAAAGATAACAGGCTTTGTTAAAACTAATCCTGCACTAGACTGGATCTATGACTCAATTTTCTGTAATGTGAAATATACTCCCACAACCTAAACACCTCCAAGAAAATAATCAGATACGACTTAACCCTTTTTGCCTGTATTTCTTTTTTTTCTCCTAATTGCTTCTATAACTTGTTCTATCCCTTGCTTCATAGCAATATTCTCAATGAGATGCTGAAATTGGGATGTTTGAACAATCACAAGGTCTTACTACATTAAGAACATTCCCAGAAGAGGAAAAGTTACTAAATCATCCCAGATTAGAAATCCCTGAGCTGCCCCAGTTTGCTGGTGGCTGAAAGAGTCTTTTCAAAGTATCAGCTTACACTTTTTCCACACATTTCTCTTTTGGACACTGTCAAGGAAAGGATTCTGGGCTAGAATAATGTTTGCTCTTGATAATTTTGGAGGTTCTTGCGTGATAAAAATGTTGCACGGCATCTTATCATGTGCACATAATGGTCAGGTATTCCAGAAGTCTGATAACAATCCTACCTGCTGGCCTGATGGAAAACTTGTCATTACTCTGCTGTAGACAGGAAATTCCCTTATTTTAATGATATTGTGGAGAACTTTGTACAGGGGATTCCCACTTATACCAATCTTGACTCTATTAAGATGTCTGCCTGCAGCACCACAGATCAGCCCATAACAAAACAGTAGGTGTGTGATCAGGAATCAGCAGTCAGAGTTCACATGAAAAGAGCAGTTTGCATTTCCTTAGATACTGGCAGGCAAGCAATAATTACATGTAAATCACAATGACAAGGTTTTCTCTGCAAGACTGTTTAACTTTTCTTTCAAACAGTCTCAGAGCTTCTGATCTCAAGCCATCAGCCAAGGTTTAAGGGAAAAGAGGACAATAAAAACCCACAGCGGTAACAACAGGAAATACAGAAACAGAAAATTTAGGCTGGGTACTCAGCAGGATTTCAGATGCTGAAATCTGAAGAAGAAACTGACCTGCTGGACTTGCACAGTGAAATATTAAACAAAGGAAAATATAGGCACATGCCAAAAAGGAAACTCCTAGGCAAGAAGTGGTCTAGGTGCGCTGACAGAGCTTTGCAATCTTTTGATTATGCTATTCTGAGCACATTGTCTGATTACAGATGGAAGATGCCACAATATGCTTTTTCTTTCTGTCAAATGGAGAAGCACTTTAATACATGTAAACATACATAAACACACACCATATTTACAGACCTGCAATTTTATTTTTTTTTCTTTTATTATTTTAGAAAAAGGGATTTTTTTCTCTTCACTCTAGCTTTCCAAATAGAAGCTTACTGACTAATCATCTCTCTTCTCTAATCTACCCACATTTCCTAGTGCATAATTTCTAGGAATTTTTAGAACATCTTCAGTTGTGTAAGAGAACTTTACTTACCAGGCTACAAACGAAAAATATTCTTTCTTGAAATGGATCCAGCTGGATTCCACTCTCAATTTTTTAACTAATTCTGAAGTATAAACAGCACACTTGCTAGTAAATGTATACTAGACTGAATGCCTAAGAGAACACTTTATAAGAATATCGCACTTCAGCAAAGAGAGAAACCATATCACACTGCAACAAAGAGAGAAATGAAATGGAGAAAGAAATCTGTAAATTTGATCAGCTGGCCATACCTACACTGAAGTCACAGTTCATTAACAACAGTCTAGCTAGAGACTTACTTGAATGTGGTGGCAGTATACTGGAAAACCACTGATGATCATCTCAAGTGTCGAAATGGTTAAGATACTTGAGTATAACTTTTTCAGGCTAATGCTTCTATACAAAAGCCTCTTTCTTCAGAGGAACATCTGGGCACAGGAGAAACTGCTGACCACTGCAGTATCCCCAGAGCTAAGCCAGTTATAACCCTACCCTGGGGAACTAGGTTCTTTAGCGGAGCTACAAAGACAGATTATTTTGGGCACAGTTAATATTATAGAGTCCTGATAGTCATTTCTGAGAATAAACACCTGTTTGTCCCTCTAAATGCCATATATCCACGTACCTGACCAGTAATCAAGACTAACCAATAATCAGAACTGCACCAAACTTCTTACTTGTTTAATTTTATCTATTCCTCCTCCTAATAAACAGTCTACAAGAGCTCATATACAAGATAATTGTTTGGACTAATAAAGAAGGATGGTTGTGAATAAGAAGAGCAAAATGAGAACAGATAAGAGTGAATGTAATTCGTGGAGTACACTTTAGAAAATTTGGCATGGAGTGGATACTCAAAATGAGAATGGCTTAAACACTGAGCAGATGTGGAAAAAGAGCCAGACATCAAAAGAGTGTGATACAAGAAAAACTTAAAAAGAAGAATGCTCTAGTAGAGTCAATTCTGCTGAGAACTACCTGATGACCTCTAACACACATAAACTCTTTTCTTCCAAGAAGTTGGAATTCCCTGCTATATATTTACACAGATGAATGGATAAGATCAAGGAAGTAAAGCTGTCTATTTCAGCATGAGTTAAAACTGTCCACTTCAGTGCAGATTAAGACCAAAACTTTGCCCTTAGATTTTACAAAGCTATAGAGTCCCTGCTAACTGACAAACATTGAGGGTGGATAGGGAAGGGGACCCCAGGCAAGAGGCTTCTCCTTTTAGCTCTTGCTCTGGAGGGGAGCGTGCTTTCCCCCTCCCCCCACCACGTGGATCCCATGGTCCCAGCAGAGACCACAGGACACAAGCAGGGAGCGAGGCAGGGGTTTACACAAATTGTTACAAAGCCATTTTGGAAGCATTTAACATTAAAAACTCTTGCATCCTCTTATACACCAAAAGCCTACTGCAACAGCTAATTGCTAAGATTGTAAAAACTATATCACCTTATCTCAACCTCTATAGAAATAATAGAAGAGAAAATAATACACAGGGAATCTTCTTTCTATTGTAACTGGTACTGGTGCACAGTAAATCAGCATAGCACAAGCCCCTTCCAAAAGCACAGAAAAGCCCATTTCAGGTCATCCTGAGTACTAAGAAAATACAGGTACTGTGGCAATTCTGCCTGTCTGACTCAGGTGTAGGCCTTATTATCAAACCTTCTGTATCATTACAGCTAGAATCCAACCATACAGCGAGACTATTGTGTTCCCTTTATCAATTTTGTTTCTTTCTACTTTCCTCTCTCTCAACGGTGCATGCAATTTTCTTTCTTGTTATTGGTATGCAAATTCACCTGTTCCCAAAATAGTTCTTCTGAAAGACTGTTATTATATTTGAAATGCAAGGTATGTACACCCACTTGTCAACTGCATGAGCTAGCTCTGGCGATTATAAATTCCTCTGAAGGGCAACAAACATTTGCCATAAATGGAGACTAAATTAATTCAGGCATTTTCAAGATACGGACTTGGTTAACCTACTAGAAAAAAATCATTTATCTCATATATACTGTAAGCTTGTCATCTTCTTTTTCAGAGGTGCTTCAAGACCCTTCAAACATGAGCTCTTCTGGCAAACACCATCTGCCATTCTCTCTCATGAGGATCCCATGTGTTCTCTTTTTTATTTTTCTTTCATGTGAGTCATCCATCATATGTCATCAATCACATGACCAGAAAGAGGTCTCAGGACCTCTAGGCAGGAGACAAAAACAAGCCAGTACATCCACCTGTAAGACTAGCAACTCAGTCCTTTGACAGCCTTATGCACACCCCAAAAGAGGAGAAAAAGGGTTAGAGGCTAAATTTTGGTCGCGTGGGTACTCTGCTGTTTACAGAAGAGAAGTAGGGAACAAGGTGCTTAAAAGAACACCTTAAAAATAGCTCATAACCCAAATGTGAGTGCCTCTATATTAGTTGTTAGAATGATACTCATGGTTCAGGGATAGAGTGTTTAATAAAAAGTGAAAATTGAAAGAGAGAAGTCCTAACTAAACAATTGTTACCCAGATGTAGAAAGAATTCAGCTTTTATCAGAAAAGGATCTGTCACATGAGCTACTGAGATGTTGCTCAGTGCCTTCAGTTTCCAACCATTTTGGAAGGCCTTCAGGATGGTTAACACCACACAAAGGTGGAAAATCTTGTTAACACACTGTGGGCAAAGAATCCCATGGGTTGCAAGCAGGTGCATAGAAAAGGATTGTATTGAGCTGATAAGAATGGATGCGTTAACTCTTTCAAGGAGAATTCCTATCTAATTGTAATTCATCCTGCTGTAAGCTGTGGCCACACGTGCACTGTCAGTGCAGTATAGGAACTTATCTCTCAGAAGAAGACTGTGTGATATTATGAACCATGATGGTCTGCTCTTAGGCAGGCATCAAATGAACACTTCTGATTTCCCCCTCTCCCACACCCAGGTGATAAGCTTGTACTGAAAGAGCCAAGAAAAACCACACATTGAATAAAATATATGTACCCAGATCATGAGCAGGAATCCATTGCTATGCATTTAACATGAGTGATAATGGAAGGCAACAGATATCCAGAGAGGAAAATTCACAGCTGTGGAAAACTTGTAATAATTTTTCTTTGTGCTTCAATTTGGATGCAGAAGCAGATTGCCCTGATTTAGAGGTGCATAAACTTCAGCAGAATGTTGCAGTCTTGCCACAATGTCCTTTGAATGTTTCCTTAAATAGCACATCTGATATTCTAGATAATAATTGTCAGTAGACTGGAAATACTCACAAATACCTAGGCCTCATAACAGTTGTGATAAAAGATCACCATCTTCATTATTAATAAAACAATGCCAAAAAACAACAGCAAAACAAAATGAACCAACCAACCAAAACAAAAAATCCCACTTCCATCATATGATATAAATCAGGCAATAATTCTGAATCTTAGTACTTGTTCTGCAGTTTCTAAGCTTGTGAACAGGTTGGAAATATCCAAATCCTTGCAGAGGTAAGTAGCACTTCCTTGGGCAATTAGCAGTAGCAAAATCACCTAACTTGACAGGCACTGACTTCCAAAGTGCTACTACATTCTTCACAATTTTCATCTGTACTTCTGGATGTGAACTGCAACAATCAAATGCTGATACTCTGAATTGAGCTGGACAAAAAGAAAGTTCATGAAAAATTAATTAGGCACACAGCCTTTGTTCAGACTAGCAAAAAGACAAGACTGCCCATCTGCTTCCTGTTATAGTCTAAGGTACGTGTTTGGAAACTAAAACAAGTCTGTGGAGCATGTGAGTATGCAGGGTGATTGAAAATATGATTATGGTCAATAAGTATAAACAGTTAAATTGTCAAACTGCTTAATACAATGTTAAACAGCAAGTCATCAATCTTTCCACTTGTTATGGCACCAAGCAGGAAATACTGGTATATGGTAGGTATGCACAGTTAGTCTGATGTACTTTTCTGAACTATGGATACAAACTGTTCTGCCAAAGCTTCTAATTAGTAGTGTTCATGTTTGCAACAGGCATACATAAAACATCTATCACCTACGTTAAAGTTTAAAAACATTTACTACAGATGCAAAGCCCATCAATTTCTTAAGTCACCCAGATAATATCTCTTACAAGTACTTTGATATGCAGCAGTCAGAAAAATTAAGAGCTTGTGCTAATCAAAATTTCCTTAATTTTCATATTTGAGTGATTGTCCTAGTCAGTTCACACATTCAAAACATAATCCTTTCTGTGAAGACAAATTTTCCTAGTATACAATCTAAACCTGGTGCTACTTGAGGCTGTTTCCTCTTGTATCATAACTTGCTACTTGGAAGAAAAGACAGACTCTCTTCTTGCCACAACCTCCTTTCTGGTAGTTGTAGAGAGAAATAAGGTCTCCCCTGAGCCTTCTTTTCCTCCAAACAACCCCAGCTCCCTAATCTGCTGCTCATCAGACTTGTGCTCCAGACCTTTGACCTGCTTCATTGCCTTTCCCTGGACTCGCTCCAGCACCTCAATGTTTTTTTTGTAGTGAGGGGTCCAAAACCGGACATGGGATTCAAGGTGTGGCCTCACCAGTGCCACGTATAGGGGGTCAATCTCTTCCCTAGTCCTCTGGCCACACTATTGCCAATACAAGACAGGAGATCATTTGCCTGCTTGGCCACCTGGGCACACTGCTGGCTTATGTTCAGTCAGCTGTCGACCAGCACCTCTATGTCCTTTTCCACTGGGTAGATTTCCAGTCACTCTTCCCCAGGCCCATAGTGTTGCCTGGGGTTGTTGTGACCAAGTGCAAGACCCAGCACTTGGCCTTGTTGAACCTTACACAACTGTCTTCGGCCCATTGATTCAGTCTGTCCAGATCCCTCTGCAAAGCCTTCCTACCCTCCAGAAGATCAACATTCCCATCCAACTAAGTGTCATCTGCAAACTGACTGAGGGTGTACTTGATCCTCTTGTTAAGATCCTGGATGAGGAAGCAGAACTGGCCCTAATACTGAGCTCTGGGGATGTGTGGTGTTATGTTGGCCCACTAACTGGATGTAACTCCATTCACTACCAGTCTCTGCACATGGCCACCCAGCCATATTTTTGCTCAGTGAACATCTTCAGTACAAGTATTTTTGTAAAATTTTCTTTCACTGAATAGTATGCCTTGCTCTTTTTAAATGTGAAGTAGGAGACTGGCAATTATTTCACCATCAGCAAGAAACTTTACATTTGCTACAAACTCAATTATGGTTTATAATGCAGCAGTAACAAACAATTGCAATTCATGCAGTCCTTCCCAAGAATTTCAAGAGATTACTTGATCAAAGGGGGTTTGTTTGTTTTGAGGATATTTCTTTTTATCCTGTGTAATATAAAACTGCTTAAACTAAGCCCATGATGCAACTATGACCTTGGGTGAATGGTTTTGGTCTAGTGAATACTCCTACATATATTCAGCCACCTGCATTACTGATGTAACTAATCTCATTGCACAATTTTGCATACCCAATAAACATTAGCTTACCACTGATTTTAATGGAGAGTGGTCCAGTGACACAGGTTAAAAGTTCTGTTTTACTTGAAGTAATTATCTGTAGTTTAGTCCATTATTTATGCAAGAAAGAGGCATGAGAACTTATTCTAAACCTGTACTGCATTCTATCCAAGTTTATTTCATGTATCTTCAAAGATGTTATCTTACCTTCAATAATAGACTTCTAATGCAAAATTAACATTAAAGTTACATATTAGATGTGTGATCTTTTGCAACCATCATTTGACACAAACCTGTCAAGTACACTCCTTCTGCACTAGCCTCATATTGCTGATCACCACCTTACCGGTGTGTTGTACAACTGTGGCAGGCTGTGACAGCCCTCCTGTGTGCATCCTCAAACTAGTCACTGCTGGTTACCCTCCTCTGTTATGGATGAGCTCATGGTATCAGATCAGTTCCCACCATGGCATAAGTGTGGGGTCACAGTGCTGCATCTGGGCTACCGTGGAGGACTTAAGGTTGACAGATTCCTGCCTGCAGTGCATATCAAACGCATCAGGTAAGCGTTATTCAGCCCTTTCTTATCACGCCTTCTGATGTGCCAGGCACGTACTGCCATCACATGTCCTGATGTAGATTCTCACCTGTCTTGGAGTAGAATACTTCAGAAGTCTTGTAGCTACAAGGGTCAGAAAGGCAATAACTGAATAAAAAATAATTTAAATGTATGTCAGTTGAAAATGCTACTAGAACTCAGGTTTAACAGTTGCTCTGTGTCTGGCTGTTTCTGTGTTACACAAGAAAAGAGGCTTCATGAGAAAGGTTTAGGGTTGGGTTTTTAAAAATTATTATTATTGTTGTAAATATTAAATAAATAAACAAAACAAAACAAACAAGCCTGAAGCAATTGTTCCTTGTGTCTATCTGCAAAGTATAGTGGGTTTGTTACCTACCAAGCTAGAGGGGTATGCAATACTATTAAACCGAAGTTAAAAGATAATAACCCAGCCTCCAAGAATCAAGCAAAATTATAGCTTTTTTATTTAAATAAACATGATCTTTTAACTCGTATAGCTGTCTGCAAGACACTGATTTACAGTAATCTGTATTCTCTGGATCAGGTTTAGGTTCAGTTGCTATGGCTCCCTGCTTTAAGCTCTCCTTGCACATTCACCTCTCTCTCATAACCTTTTATGACAGATTTATTGTTAAGGAAACGAAATTTTTGTTTTCTGAAGACTGATGAAAAAGCAGTACTTTCCTTGTCCGTTATTTAAAGCTCAAACAGGGATGTATGCAGAGAGGACAAGGAAAAACACACACCGTGAGACCATTTGGCAATCCTGGGCAAGCACCGTGCTGACCACTTCCCTAAGGGTACATATGGGCCAAACTTGGCTGTGGCTTGAGTGAGGTACAAGATGCATCCCCTTTGCAACCCTAGATAAACCACACCTATGGCTAGACATAACCACTCCACGCCTCCCACACGATGAGCATTTGCCCCTCCTTCCTGTCTGCCCTGGCTGCTCCTGGGGGAATTTTGCCACTGGCTTTAGTAAGCTGAGGATTTCACTTGGTGACGTGGATTTCTTATGAGAACTCTTGAAATACTCAGATCTAAGAGAAGCGGTGAGATCAGCTAGCATTTAAATAAATATTGAAAAACTACTTGGCCATTGCTACTCTTTGAAATATACATACTGAATTTCTTAGTTACAAAAAGCACTCAGAAAATTTCATCCTTTCTATAAAATGTCAAATATTATCCACCAAGATTTCATCTCTGGTGTGGAATTCTGTTTGTTGGTACAAAATCTATAAAAGAAATGGTTTCTCCATCCCAATAGCTCTTTCTTATAACCATAGAAATGAAAGAATAAAATAATTTTAATGTAGCAGGATACCACACACCAACACTGTAATAGTGAAGTGATGTTGCAGTCTGTGCTTACTACAGTATAGGACACACCCTAAAGATCTTTGGAAAGATTTGTGGTAGGATAGCAGTATTTTTTTCCTACTACTGACAGTGATACACTAAATCATAAATTTAATCTACTCTCCCCTGGTAAATTTAACCTACTCCTTTAGCCTTTTCACTCTTCTTTTCTTACACATACCAGAACTGCACTGTATTTCTGAGGGTAAGGCTGTTGGACCTTTCCCCTGTTTAATGCTAAGAGAGTAAATAAAATGTGAGAAAAAGAAATTAAAGTGACCATGAATGTGCACATTTATCTACCTATCTTCTTTAATAAAACTTTCTCCACAAGTACATTTTCTTCTACCACCAGATGAGCATTTCACACATTTTGCTCATACTGTTTGCAAAAGATCTCCCACAAGACTGAGTCTTATCAACCTGATGTACTGTAATGGCATTCCTTCCATAAGAATAATTTATCTTATTTTATTTTATACTATGAGTCTTTTCGATGCTATGGTTTGATCAATTTGTTATGAAGAAAAGCAAACTAATTTGATTCATCTTATGGTTACAAAGTAGGCTCTACTACTGCATTATAATATAGAATAAGCCACTATTGTCACCCTCAGCAACTGGAATACATGTTGTTAGCCAGAAGGTCCAACCACATTGCTCATCTTGAGGCAATTTTGCTCATCTTGAGGCAATTTCTCTACTCCAGAATTAAGACATGTTAGTAAAGTTCTCTTGGAATTGCTTTATTTTTAATTTTTTGTAATTATTTTAATATAGTACCTGCTGGTACTTTAGAGTAAGGGGTGTTTGTTCTCTACAAATATTAACATAAACTATGATGCAATCTGATTTCATGCAATTCAGTGTACTGCAGAGGTAGATGCATGACATATGCAAAAAAGAGGTTTAACTTGATGGATAATGAACACACAAATCAAAATGATCCATGGCTAGTAAGCACTGCAAAGTTGACCAGAATTATATGCAGTAAGTACACAAGTTAAATTTTATTCAGTATTTTTATACAGATATTAGTACATCTGGAATTCTTAAGAAAATCTCACACACTTCCAAGAATCAGCATTTCGTTCTTTGCATTATGCAGTGTGCAGTGTTTGACATATTAATGGCTGATGTTGTTTCATTACTCTCAAAGCAGCAATAGCATCTTTTGTTGTCCTCATATTTGATATTAATAATAGAGAACCTGAATCACTAAGAGTTTAAAGATGAACCTCTGAAAGGGGTCGTGATATTTCTCGTGCTGACTGAATTTTAGTCAGTAGCCCTTTTTTGAAACATCTGCTTAGATCAGCAGCACCGGGATTCGTATAGTCATGGACAAAGTTAAACACTAGAGTATTCCTTTGCATATCAAGTCACCATCTCTTGCCAGCAGTTTAGAAGTAATACAAATCTGTCTTTGACATCAGCCTTTTCAGCTATATCACCTATTTTACCATTTCAGTGTTCATGAAGCTGACAGGATGCCCAACCTCCTCACTACGCAGCACTGCCATTTCTACTGTAAGACATTAGAAAAAGCTATGGGAGATTTTAACTGAAAGGGTATTCATCTACTTTCATTTTGGAAATGAAAATAAACTCAATCAATTTAAGGTTACCTCAAATAAATAGTCTACTGAGTTGAACAGTTAAATTTAAATAATCTCCCTCAAAGAGTATTTAGAATTCCTTTCAGAATTCACTTCCTGCTTTCATTAACCCTCAGTGCCCTTTTAATGGTTATTTGTGGCTTAGTGATCACTTTCAGGTTCTCTTTTATTATAGGAATGACACTGTGAAAGTTCTAAGTGTTCCTCATTGAGTTCTAAAATTAACATTGAGAGTTAAAATGTCCATAAAATAATGTACCTTTGCTGAAAAACAGGTGGGCTTGTGAGAGTGGCCAGAATTTTCTTTCTTTATTTAAATTAGTGCCCTCATTTTCTTACCACTTTTCTTCACGTCTTTCTCTTGTAAGACTTGGATGTGTTGCTTCTGGCTCTTCCACCAGTTTCTACAGGAACATCATTCTGGACTAAAATATTACATTAAAAATTGCACATCTGAGGCCTGCAATTAAAACATAGTTACTCTCGCAGTGATGATTTGTCTTCTGCATTAGAAACCAGCTCAAACATTTAGAATACGAGCGCAGCTCATATTCTATGAGCACAGCTACCAGGAGTTAGAAGGGTAATGAATCTCTTACCTCTATAAAAGTGTGATTCTGAACACAAAAAGACAAAAGGACTTCAACTTTTTACTATTTTCATAATTTCTTTTCCCAAATTATGATTTCAAAGGTTGAATTTCAAACCCATCTTATTTAAAAACACACAACATTTTCAACATTAATGGCTAGATACATAATAATTAAAGTTAGCTGAACATATAACTAAGACCTAAAAACTAATGCTCCAAAATTAAAACTAAAAGTTTATGGGCCAGAGTGAGCTATTCAGGACAGCTACATACTCCAGTGTTGTCTTGCTTAAAAGTTTTGGTATTCACACAAGCAATAATATGAGGTTGTACAAGTTCTTACAATTTCCTTGAAGGTGAAGCCTCTACGTTTCCCCTCCCACCCTGAAAAATCTCTTCAAGTGAACAGCATTTATCAGTCTATCAGTCTAGGAACAGACTCAAGTTAAGAAAAAAGTGCTACTCTTCTGTTATTTAACAACCTTTGATGAACTACTTAGCTTTTTCAGTAGTATTTCCTTTCTTAAATTATAATTATTAGTCTTCAAACAAGAAAACTATAAAGAAGGAAAAATATGAATAATGGAAATCCTCACTTCAAGGCATGACATTCCAACATCTTTCTGAGTTGCTAAAGCATATCAAAGTTACACAATCCACCTGGAGACTGCTCAGTTCTGAATTATAGAACAAGGTCTGTAAACTCAAAAACCTTACATGCTAATATTGCAATTTTTTATATTTTGAGAACATATATATAGGATTTTTCATGAAAGTATTACAGTTGTTAAGTTTTAAATATAAAATCAATGATTATTAAAAAACTGAGCATTTCATTCCCAACTTTATTTTAATATTATTTGGGTAATTTTTACAATAAATTTAGTAAAGATTACACAGGAGGAGAGGTTTTCACAAAAATCTTAAGGCTCATTTTTTTTTCTGGGGTGCAGATTTTCCCTTAAGAGAAAATACTAATCATAAAATAACATTTAATACTGCAGTTTGATATTTGCCAGTTGTATGTTTTCTTTATAGTGTTTTTAAATGAGTTTAACAAGCAAACAATTTCTTTGGGAAGAACCGCAGGGGTTTAAGATATTACTGTCCCTCAACTGAGCCACAGAAGTATCTTGACACATCTGACTTTCAAATTAACTGAACTAGAAGTATTAAAATTATCTCATTTTTGCATAGAACAACTTCCAGAAAAAAAAAGCGGTAGCTCATTAAAGACATATACATAATAATTAATTTTCCCAGTTTTTTTATCAAAATCAATGTGTTGCCTTATTTTTCAAAAAATAGGTAAAATATATACTTTTCTTATCTCTTAAAATTTATTTTTTCTCATTACACTCACGGACATAAAGCAGACACAAAGAAACAGTCATGTGCTATCATTTTATGAGTAAGATAATTTTTCACTAGTCTGAAGTAAAATAATACATATGAAGTTATAAAGTATACATCATTATTGATGTATATGGAAGACTCAGATTTTTCCCATATTTTATACAAGACAGAAGATAAAGCAATAGTTTTGCAGAGTGGCCATTTTTGTCTTAAATTTTTTTCACTTTTTTTGTAGTGTGTGAAGGTCCCAGTTTCAGTAGGATACTGTTGTCCAACAGAAAGCCTGACAATGTGGAAGACTGAGTTCCAGTTTAAAAATACTTGACCAAAACTGCCTAATATAGTTTGACCTTGTTACATAATCTTGTTCTTTTCTTTTTACCTCATCTGATTTTTTTTTTTTTTGGTTTTTCATAATACCTGATCTTAAATGAGCCTACAGATCAGCTTTTTTTTTTTCCTTTTTCCCAGAATTCCCAGAACAGAGCAATGTTACTTTTGACCTAGAACAAGAGTAAGGGAGGTTACTCTCGAATAATGGTGTACACATTGGTGCTTAGAATACCGTGTCTCTTGCTGTCCTATAAAATTTTATTACTCATGGTGAATGACATATTTGAATGGCTACTGTGGGATGAATACCTTATGTTCCAGCCATGATCTGAAACTCTTTCATTTAATTTGGGGGTGGTGTCCTAGTATGCCATTTAATCTCATGGAGCATTTCCAAACGGAATCCTTTAAAGAAAGGTGAGGGATCACAGCACAGGACAAATGTGTTGTCTGGTAAGCCCGAGAAGCAAGTAACACTTTCTGGAGAGGGGAGAGGAAAGCTGTGACAATCACTTAGGAAATATACACTGAAGAAGAAGTTGAACAAATCTTTTGTTGTTATGTAATTGTCTTTAATACAATTTGATTACACATATAAGCTACCAGTAAAAAATCTGTTATGAAAATGCATTAAGTTCAGCCTGCCTTCCAAGGTCCTGAAAATGTACTGTTTCAACTTAATGTGATTTGAAGTGAGTACTTTAATTTGATATTCCTTTTTTTAAGGGTG
>JAYRBT010000082.1:53378596-53437125 GCA_036023395.1 Myiotriccus ornatus | reverse complement strand
TACTCTAAAATCTACATTTACTACATAACTACTTCTAAGATCTACAAAAATTAAAAAATCAAAACTCCAAGGTATCAATGGTAAGGGCAATATTTTCTGTATCGTGCTGTTTTATCTTGGTAAAGATATTACCAAATTTTAAAAATAATATACAGTAGTGAAGATAACATGAAAGAAAGACAATTATATTCTTGTTAAGATCAAACCTGAAAATGGGTGAAGGTTCAGAACACTTAATTTTTTCTCAGCCACTTTTAAGGTCCATCATTTCATTACCTATCTGAAGCACCTTACTTTGTGGTTTACAATTTTTCTGACATTCTTGTTCTTTGCTAAAAGGTAATAACCTTTGCCATCTCTTTTATATTCTGCATTAATCCAGGGTTTGTTTAAAAACTCACACTAGGTCCTTTTGCCTATTTTTCTTCATTTCTTCTTCCTTCTGCTCACTAAAAGTACACACACCTTAAAAGATGGGGAAACGTCCTTCATTACCCATGACATAGCTCTCCTTTGAAATTAAGTTTCATATGATAAGGTCATTTCGAGTAAACTCTTTGAATTCAAGTACAATTTAATATTTTGTCAAATACAGAAATAATTTATCATCTGTAGGATGAGCCTGGTATCTTTCTACCCCCAAAGCACATGAATTCATTTTCAGGCTCTTTGGACAGTTCAACAGTGGCTGACATGAACTGACATTACAAAGCAAAGAATGGGTAAAACACCTCTGGAAATTGTGACTGATCCTAACAGAAGTCAGTTGTGTAACTCAGAAATTGGTCCGTCATACTAGTAGGAATAGAGGAAGGAGAAGCAGAAGCTATATTCAGTCACACAAATACTAGTTTCTCTGAGATACTTCTGCTTCTTGTGCCACTGCCCCAATATAACATCCATGACTACCACTTTCATAGATGATCTTCTTAGTGGGGTATGCTCAATACAGCACACAAGCAGCCTATACCATTATATTCTTGTTATTCTCATTCTGTTGCACAACAAACCTTTGTTTGCAGGAACAAAGATTGTTTTGCAAACAAAACTGCTGAAAAACAGGCTGACTCGTGTTAACCGTCTTCATCTTTAGGATTATCAGTGGTCACATTCTGAATTATTTTGCAATGCTTTTCCAAGCCATTCTGGTAGCACTGACTTTATTATTAATAGAGAAAAGAGGTATCTAAAAATAATAATTGCAGCTCTAAAATATATCAGCAGGAATATTCACCTTTTTTTTTTAATTCCTCCTTATTGATTTGTCAGGTAAGAAAGAATTATAATTGATAATGTAAATATACCATAAGGCAGTTTATTTGAAGCAACATAATAAATTTATTTTTGAGGTATAAAATTGAATACTCATCTTTAATAGTTAATAGATTAATACTGAAGTTTATCACTGTAACCTGTCTTCCTTTTAGGTCCATGAATTTATTTCAGCTGCTTGTTGATTGTTAATGGGTTTTTCACAGAAAGTTAAAACAGTTTGCAGTTAAAATGTTAATGACAGTTAAGACATTATTAAAAAAAACCAAACAAACAAAAAACCTAGGAGAAAATTATGATGAAAACTGTAATCTCTTTTAAATAATGATCATGGAATTTTACAGAAATGTTATATAGAAAGGCTAGTGTCTATATTCTAGACATGATTTAACTTCGGGAAGAATATGTCAGGAACTGTGACTAATAATCTGCTACAAGATCTGTGACCTATATACCTGAGGATAAAGGTTTTTTTCAAAGTATTTCCTTATAAATGTATGACTGCATAGTGTGGAATAATGTGGTGCTTGAATATAATTTTTTCTTGTTTTTCTCTGGTCTTCATTACTTGTCATAGCCAAAATGTTCAAAAATGTACTTTTGTATTTAGTTATTTATTGATACTTTGGTAAATAATAATAAAAATGAAAAATCATCAATAAAAATTCTAACGTTCATATTTCTGATGTTTTTTTGTTAAAAAAAACCCCAACCTTCAAGCTTTTCTGCTTTTTGCTACTGCATCAGAGTTTATAGTTTCATTTTACAGTAGCACTTCAGTTTATGTTCTGCATATGTATTCCAAGAATATTTTGTTATTTACCATGAAATTGAGTTTGAACTGAATCTATTAAGTATAAATTAATTTTGTCCATGTAAGGAAATGGTAAGTGTATATGTAAATGTAATGAATTCTTGCTGAGAAATTTGGTCTCCAATGTATATCCTTAACACATGAGCTGAATTTGGTTTCTGCGTCACAGAAATATTGTGTATGTTAATGTGTGAAGAGTAGTTTCCCTGCTTGAGCAGCGAGGTTGGACTAGATGACCCACTGTGGTGCCTTCCAACCTTATCTGTTCTGTGATTCTGTGATTCTGTTTGTTTTACTGTATGTGTTGCTCAGTGTAACAGTTGCTATAGTTGTTGTGTAACTCTCTGCAGGAATGAGAATTTGATCAATTTCAATGTTTAAATAGTATTTAACCAGCTTTAAAGAAGAACTGGGTGCTGATCGTGAGGAAGCAAAAAGAATTATCTAGCTGTGATAAGATAAAAGGAGACACTTGTTTGAATTCCTGATTGTCTTTTCTTCATTTTCACACTTACTACCCCTCATTAATTATTTTTAATGTTTCTCCGAACAATATAAAAATGAATCGGCCTCATGTTCTGCGGAAAATGAAAAGAAGTGCCAACCCAGTTTTAACACTTCAAAAGACATTTAGCTACGATGTTAAATTTCTCCAAACCTGGCTGAAAATTAACCATCTCTTCTTTGTGGCACATTTTAGAGCATGCAAATGATACCCATAATATTTCATAAGTGGATATAATAACTGAGTTCATATATCTCATTTAACTGTTTTTAATGCTTACTTTGATAAATTTATTCAGAGGGCATAGGTTCACTTAAGTGTTCTGCCAAGGTCATTTGAACATGCAATTGTCGACTTGCATGAAGTCAAAACAATTATTTGTACAGATAAAGATACACACAAAAAACACCGCATGACCTACTTGGCAACATTTAATTGACTAAAAAGATTGGATTTCTACCTATGCAAAGACAAATTTATTGCAGTATATTGCAGTCTATCAGCACTTGGAAACAGATAAATATACCCACACATCTCTAGCATCTTTTTTTCATTCTGTCCATATCTCTGGTCCTCAGTGCCATTATTGTAATTGGAAAGCATCAACTTATATCCAAGAGCTTGAATGTATATTAGTTATACAGTGGGAAATTATGTGCTGTTAGATGTCATGTTAGGGACATGGTTTAGTGGTGGACTTGGCAGTGTTAGGTTAATGCTTGGGCTTGACGATCTTGAAGCTTTTTCCAACCCAAATGATTCTATGATTAAATCCCTGAAAACACAGCCTTGACAGAATCTTACAATTATCAGTGTGAGAAACCTCAGGATGAATCTTCAGAAAGTGCATATCTGAAAGCAATTCCAACAGTATACTTAAAAAGATTTTGAAACCTTGTTCAAGATGTGATGTGGTTTATCAGTATCTGTGTCCTCAAATTCTGGACATCTATGTTTAAGTGTCACCTGGTTTATTTAGTACTGTAAAGCACTCTGTCAGGAGCTAGGAATGAGCTGCATTCTCTAACTCTGTTAATGATTTTGTACAATGAATAGATTTAGAATTTTGTGCCATGGAAACTCTGTGTATTTAAAACTAATGGAAACTCAGAAGTGATGGAGCTTTCTCTCAATTACTGATCTGCCAGGAAAAGGCAAGTCATTCGTGAAGATGTCGAAGAGCACAGGACCTAAGATGGAACCCTGCAGAAGCCCACAGGTAACAAGCTGCACTATATTACACTTCCAGGAAGCTGTTAGCCTTTGTGCTACAGGCATGAGCAAATCCTCTTTCCCCAGGACTTCTGAAGATTCTTAAAACAAGTCCAAGAGGGTTGAATTATCTTCAGAAGTCTCTTAGCCTAGAATTTATGAACTTCCAAAGCCTTGTGAACAAACAGTGCATGAAAGAGGGTCCAGGAAGAGAAAAGCTGGAGTTTGTACTAGGTGAGAACTCTGTACTTCTTTGATGAAGGAAGTCTGTATTTATGTTCTGAAAAATAAGGGTCTTTTTCTTTCCTCAGGGAGAAAGATGGTTGCTTTTTTCTTCAAAGCACAATACTTTTTTTCTAGTCAAACACTATGTGTGAGAAATGAGAGATGGTTCGTTAGAGAAAAGCTAGGATACACTGTTTGGGATTGATAGTTTATTTATTACATGGTGATTAATTGGAATAATTTTTACATCCAGATTTTAATTTACACTTCTCTAAAGCTGTTAAAAGGTGACTCTAGCATTCCTCAGCTAGAAACTCTCCTTTATCATTCCTCTTTACAACTAATAAACCTGTTTTCTGTGACAGTAGGACAGGGTCTTTCTGTTTTTCATGAGTTAGCTTGTACACTAAACTCCTATAGAAAAATATCTACACAAAGACCATTCCCAGTGTGGCATTTCTCCAGCACTAATGGTAACCATATCTTTTGTACAGTATTGTACACTCAAGTCTTGTGTAAAAAAACTAAGACTTTAAGTTTCAGTAGATGATTTTGGCAGGTCAGTCCTTGCTGGTGATACCTTGCCCATACGAATAAGTGGTATAAACAATTCCTGTTTGTATGTGTGAATTGAAGAAAGAATAACAGTATCTTGCCCAGTGTCATGGTGCAAACCATGACTAAGAGCAGACTAAATTATCTGCCTCAGAAGCTAGAGGCCAAAAGATATTGTCTTAATTTGCTCAGGATTTGAACAACAGAAATGTAAAACATTTTATAAAAATCCAAGGCTGATCCCAAATCTTGGGGGCAGAGCTATAGAGGTAGCCTACATAGTCAGATATGCTGACCAAGGAAATAACTCTGTAATCTATAGTTTTATGTCATTAACTGAATCCTGGTGGAAAAAAAAAAAAAAAAGCCTGAAAAGTTTTGCTTCTCATTAAGGCTGTGCATATATGGCAAGATCAGTGTTTTGGTTTAAGATAAATAGAGTATGTAATATTTCAAATGTATGGGATATGTTTTGTCTATAGGAGCAAGCTAATTTAACCTGAAAACAGTACTATTTACCCCATACAGACTTGAAAGAAGTAGAGTGCTAGACTGTGAGCTTCATAAGTAATTACTTGTTTTCTGTTTGATACTATTTGCATTTTTCTACCAGTTAAAATCCCAACAAGCTTTTACTTTTTTTTACTTTTACTTTTATAGTACCTACATTTAATGTTTTTTCTGCATGAATTACTTTCTTGAATGGAATTGTGTCTAGTTGAGCAAGGCTAAAAACCTGGAAGAGGCTATATTTCTCTGAAATGCTTATGATTACTAACAATAATTTTTACAGCTATCCATTGACACTATTCATCTACTTTGCATGGAATGAGAGGATTTAATATCATGAGGACCATGATAAAGATTTAGTCTGACCCTTGGTAACAAGCCATAAGCATAGCGCATGAGCACAGACAGTGCTTTTTGGTGAATTGTCATGACAATGTATACTTTGCATATGTAATGAGAATCCTAAATTACTGTCGTTAACAAAAGTAAATATTACAGATATTATTTCTGGAATTTACAGAAATGCATAGAGATTCCTGGAGGAAATATATTGACACCATCGAACATAATCAAATATGTAATCTATACTTTGCACTGAACTACTTGTTAACTTCAATGCTTAGAAGAGTCAGTCCCTAGAAAAAAAGGGTTTGATAATATAGATGGAAGTTGAAGATTTCTGTAAGGCCACTAATATGCAAATGCCTCCCACATCTCAGGCAAATAAGATAATAAAGTATATGAAAAATGTACCCACTAAGACAACGAGTCAAGAACTCATGAGAATGTGTTTTTTCTAAAACGCCTTTAAAAGACTTCTCTAATTTTTTTCAAATTACAAAGATGAATGAAATTAACTGATTAAGATATTGGTCCTAACAGTTGTTCCAAATTGTAATGTATTATTAATAAACATTTTCTACAGTGATCAGTGAGAATTTCTCCTTACTATGAACTAAATACACTGAGAGACAAAGATGTATTAAGCTTGTAGTTATAAAAGAAGGTTATGAAGTCAGAAAATATCTAAGATTTTGGTGAAAAAATACAGGAAGGTTTATTTAAAGTAGAAGCATTTTGAAAGCCTTGGTCTAACATATCTTTGTTTTCAGCAGGGATTTTGCTTAAATAGAAAGTTAGTAAAAATATTCAGTGTTTCTAAATTTAAATTATTGTTATTATTAATGATAAAAATATAAATGGTGGCTTCATTTGACCCAAATTGAATCCATACTAATTTCTCAGGTAGTACTAGAGTGGCCCATTATGAAGTGAGTAAAATCTGATCAAGATATAAAATTCGGCATGTTGACAGAAAATAAAGTGTTCAGCTCTTAAGTGCAGAAAATGATAAAAATATCTAGACAGGTTTTCCCTGCTTTAAATGTAGGATTATATATATGTAATATTGCAAACAAGAACATTCAATTCTAAACCAGCCCATTTTTTATACTTCCAAAGGAGCTATTTACATCAGAAAGCAGCAGGTAAATCATCTTTACCTTGCTGTATATATTTCTATTTATCTTTAAATCAGAATATTCTTGGGAAACTGTTCTTAAAATGAAGAAAACAGTATCAATTACATTTTAGCTGCATTCTTAGGAGAATATTACTGAACAACCTACTGTATGTTACAAAAAATTGATGTGGCAACGTTAACTTACTATCCAGAGATCAGAAGCAGGAAAACACATTTGTTCAATCAAAGAGGAAGCTTACTTTCTCTCTAAATTGATTTCAGAAGTATTTAAATTTGATTTAAGAATTACTAGCAGTATTTCAGCTGTTCCAAACCTTGGAATATTCTATTTAGATAAGGTGGCTGAGCAAATTAAAACATAAAGGCTAAATTCATTCCAAATTCATATAACAGTCCCAGAGTCACTGGAAGTGCATTAGAATTAAATTTAATGCCTACAGATCAAATGGGAAATAATTTGTGCACCAATTAATCAAAAGTGTATTTTAATGTTCTTCCATAGAACATCATGACTGACGTGTCATAGAGACAAAATTACGGATTTAGAAAGGATTGGCAGTGTTTCAACAACTGAAAGGTGTTTCCTCTCTCCCTCATTCCTTCCTGATTCCTATTATAATCTCCATTATAGGCAAATATATCTTCAAAAAAAAGAACATTTTATTACATAAATTCAAGTAGAAATGGTCAAATTTATTTCAACACTGTTCCCTCTGCCCTAGGGAGAAAGTAAAAAAAAAAAAAGGCTGTAGAAGCTGCTTGCCATCTGCTTGTATCAACTTTCCTTGAATTTTAAAAACTGAGGCCAAGTATTCACTTTTCAGTAATGATATTTATTTGTCATAGGGAAGTTTTGAAAAAGTGTGAACGAGACAAAATAGCTCCATAATCCTCATGATGGTCTTTTCAATTCCTGTGTGGTCTGTGGGTCCCATTATCCCATTCAGCAAAACAGCAAATACGTATACTTTATATAGGCACTAACAGCACTCAAAACCCAGGGTGGAAAGGACATCCAGGTATTTTGCCAGTTTTCACAGTTTGTTTTGCAGTTTCTGCTAGTTGTCAGTTTGCTGAAGCTGTATCCCTTTCCAGTTGTCAAGCTATCTGGTTTAAAGTCTATTTGTTTAAAGTAAGCTGTTGTTACCCTTTTCCATCCCTCAAGGCAGTGTTCGTATGGGCTGTGCCAGAAATGCTGCTGAAGGCATATTTCCCTCAGTATTTTATCACAGCTTCATCTGCTGCTGAACATTGACTAAAGGTACTTATGGTCCCCAAATAAGAGAAATAAGCATATGCGAGTCCCTAACTGTGAGCAGTTACAAAAATAGTAACAAAAATATTCTGTGTTGTAATGCTCACAGGCACCATTGATCAGGGAAGTAAGCTTGCCCTTGCCTTGGTTTTCTTTCTGCTATACAAGTAATTGAGTTTCAGGGACAAAATCCAAATGCTGTTAAAGTCAGTGGAAAAATTCCTATTGTCTGCACTGTTCACAAAATCTACACTGAAGTGATGTAATTCTTTAAGTGGCTTGTTCTGGTAGTGGTAATTAAACTTAATTTCCACTTTCTTTCAATTCATCTTTATTTAAGTTTCTTCCCCCCAATAAAAAGCATTCAAACATTTAAAATGGAAGCAGCTGTGTTTTTATTGGAACTATAAAGTATGGTATTAACCAATTAGTAAGAATGAAAAAACAAAACAATTTTATAAATTTTATTTTGGCAAAGGAAAATGTTTTGTGAAGGTAGGAAAAAAGACAGGAGAGTTGCAACTTGAGTTGAAAACAGAAGTAGGAAAAATTTCAGATATCATTTTGGGATCTCAAACTCTTTAGATGCAGAAATGCATCTAACCTCTAGAAATGCAGAATATTTCTGCTCAGCAGGCAAAAAGGGAGGGAGTTCTTAATAATTCTAACAAGTTGCAACCAGGAGGTTATAGAACAACCAGGAATGAGAAAGGTTGGCCTGGTCATCTCAGACAAGCAATACAAATCACTTTGTGTTCACAAGTAAGAGGTGAAAAAATAAATAACTCCTAGGCTTGGAGAGAAAAAAATGTCTAGAATTATACCCTCAGGTACAGTAAATTGGTTTTGAAGTCAATGGAACTACGTGTCTAAAGATATAGCAAAAGAGTTAGATTCCTCTCATTCTGTCACATAATAAATGATGCAAAACTATTGAGAAAAAGGATTTCACAAACATCAAAAACTGGTGTAAAGAGTAAAGCACTCCTAGAGGCCTATACTTTTCCTGGAGGCAACGCAGCACTCAAGTACTTGTATTTGTGTGAGTAGCGTCAGTGACTGCAATAGGATTACAAGTGAATCAAACCATGCACAAACAAAAATATTTTCAAGATCAGAACATAAAAGCAAGTGTCCTAAAGTGATTTTTAAAATGAATTGTGTTGCAGATGAAGCCCATTCAAATGGCTGACAGTAAGTCCTTGTTGTCATTACCATTATCATCAGTAGTGCAGAAGGAAGCAGCACAAGGAAGCAGGTATAATGGCATATTAATGTTCGGAGTTGAAATCCACTGACCTTATTCTTCTCACAGCTGCACAGTCACCATTACTATTTATGGAGATGTTTTCACTGTGGTAAACAGAGTTCTGATGTGTTTTTATGGATTATTTGGAATGAAATAAACCAGTAGAATGAGATATTTTAAAAAATCACACACCTAGGAAATGGAACATTAAATTAGTATCATAGTCTTTGGATGGGCCTAATAGGTAGCAATATATGGAAAATCCAGAGTTTACACCACTGTAATAAACATTCATTTCCATTCATGTTACTATCAGAGAATACCAGATGATAAAAATTTCCAACCACTGATAGCTTGAATTCTGACTACCACTATTATGATATGTCTACATCAGAATGACTATTATTGGAGGCAAGAATGTTTAATCTGCAATGCTAGATCAACACAATTGGAATGTTCCTCAAGAATATATGAGTTTTGTAAAAAACAGAATTAAAATTTTGAAAGCACTTAATTTAGGACATAAACTCCAAATTAGTTTTTTCTTGAAGTGCACACTTTTAAAAAGGTCTGTAAGGTATTTTTTCCTTCTAAATTTTCCTTATCTTTAAGAATTTTCAGCTTTTCATTGTTATTCAGGACTGCTAGCATTTACTTTAATTAAACAAAATAAAAATCAGAATTTGATATAAGACAAAAAGTCTTAGATTTAACAAAATTCTGGTTCATAATACATGTTGATGAAAAAGGAAAATGCTACTAGAATCCTTCTGATAAAATATTGCAGTAATTACATTAGTAATAATAGTATAGTGATGAGTATTTAAAAAAAAAAAAAGTAAAATCTTCCACAGATAACCACAAAGTACACTAGAAGACGATCAGATTGTAAAAAAAATGAACACACACTCAAATTTCAGCAGACCAGAAGACCACCCCAGTGTAAAAAATGCAACCTGCAAATTCAAACCCATTGCTATTATCAGTGAACCCTGCTCAGAGACCTACCTTAATAACAGTTTCTCCACCATGGGATGTGTAAGTGATCATTTTTCCCATGATGCACAGGTTTTTGCAGCATGGGTGGATGACACTAAAACAATGGCAGTGTACCAGAACATACTCATTCAGGGAACTGTGGTAGGACTAGTCCCTAGGAGATGTTAGGTTTTTCAAAGTCACTCCCCTTCTTTCACCTCTTAGTTCAGGGTCTGAAAGGAAATCTACAAAAAACCCTTGCAAAACAAGCAATTTTTTAATTTTAAAATTTAAATTATTATTTATTGAGTGAATCTGGTGACAGTCCATTTTTTTAATCAGAACTAAGAAGAAAAAAATCTGAACTTTTCCTTGATGAAAATGTATGAAGGGAAAAAATGCTGTCATTTTAAAAGAAGTGCCTTAAAAAGAAAAAATGTCATTCACAGAATATTGACCAATATAACTTTTTTTTTTCCTGTGGTCTACTACAAAAATGAGTAATTATTTTTTTCCTGCGGAGACTATCAAATACCCACCAAATAATCTGACTTATGGAGTCAGTATCTGACTGTAAATAAATAAGAAATTTTTTTAAAGTAATGACTAGCAAATTATTTTTGTGAAAACTAAATTACTTGTTCCCCTGCTTAAAGAATTTAAATACGTATTACTAAGTCTTTGTAAAATACACCAGTTAAAGTGAAGGTTGAATGGTTAGGCAAATATTTCTGTAGCATATGTCCCTCCAGATGGGCAAGAATTTTAACAAAAGAGACTGGAAATAAGTTTAGTCATGTTCTGATAAGACTCAAACCATAGTTTGTTCAGATTCTGCCATTAAAGAAGTGATACACATACATGACAGACCTTTTTAATTTTGCTCATAGTTTTAATGATTCTTTTCTACGTGAAAAAGAAAAAGTATAATAACTGGAAATCTTCCATTTTTACTGTTATTTTAATGTATTTCAATGACTTCAGTGCTCTTGAGATTCTTTTTTTAATTTTTTTTTTTTTTTGGTCATATCTGAAAATGGACTGATCTGGGCATCTCATCTCAGCCCATCTTCCAGTGACTCTAGAAAATGGGTGTGCTGGTGTTGCCTGGGAGTTAATTTTCTTCATAAGAGCTAGTATGGATTTGTGCTATAGAAACAGTTTTTAGAAATCAGGAATGTTTTAGTTACTGCTGAGCACTGCGTCAAGACCTTTTCTGCTCCGCGCCCCACCAGCAAGTAGACTAGGGGTCCACAAGAAGTTGGGAGGGAACACATCCAGAACAGCTGATCCCAGTTGACCCAAGGGATATTCCATACCATATGGCATCATTCCAGTATATAAAGGTGGTGGAATAAAATGGAAGAAGGGATGTTCGGAGTGATAGTATTTGTCTTCCCAAGTAACCAGCACATGTGATGGATCCCTGATCTCCTGGAGATGGCTGAGCACCTGCCTATGCATGCAAAGTGGTTATTGAACTTTGTTTTGCTTTGCTTGTGTGCATGGATTTTGTTTTGACTATTGAACTGTCTGTATCTCAACCCATGAGTTTTCTCATCTTTACTGTTCCAGCCCTGTCCTCCATCCCTGCGTGGGGGAGTGAGCCAGCGGCTGTGTGAGACTTAGTTTCTAGCTGGGGTTAAACCACAGTAGGTATAAAAATGGGAAGCACAAGAGTGACTTTATCTACTAACCAGATTTTAATTACAGAAAGTTTGATATTAAATCAGGTTTTTTTAAGAATTAATTTGAAGAAACTGAATACACAGAATTTTCTAATTTCATCAGTACTTGATTGGATTTTGTCTTTATGTGATAGCCAGTGTAGTTCACAGAAAACACAGGCATTTAATCACAGTAGATGAAAGCAACATAATCTCTTGGAACAGTAAAGGACAAATTGGAGCAGGTTTTTAAATGCCAACACCAGCAAAAACTTATTACTAGTTAATAGTCAAATGTACATATAATTTTACTTTCTGATAGTATTTGTGTTTTGTAAGGAAAACTTAATAAATTATTATGTTCTCAATTGTACTGTTGGTTTATGAATTTTCTGCAAAAATTTTAAATTAAAATTTATAATGGGGTTAATTTTGAACAATTCTATTAAAATTTTCATTGTATCAAAAGTAATACTTATAAGTTAATTTCTGGTAAATTTTACTGACATGTGAATTATATAAAAATAAATTTTAACCCAGGCTTTATAAACTTACTTTTTCACTTAAAACCGTAAATCACCTTTCAAAGACAGTTAAGCCTTGACTTAAGCACTCTGTTGCATGGAGGCCAAATGAAACAAACTTAAAAGGAGGAGATTTCTTTGCCTAATAAGCATAGCATAGAACTAATACAGAATATCTTTATTTTCAAAATTTTCATATTTATGCCTCATAAGTTCCTATTTATTTAAGTAAGACTATTTTTATATTACAGACATGTTTTTTGTATCTACAATCAAAAATGTGAGCTACATAGCCCTCTGTGTTGTTAAAGTGTCTTCGGGTGCCAAATTAAAATCAACTTTCATTGAGGAACACCAGCACTCAAAGGTATGACATATCCCCTACACTAGACATAGGTTGAAGTGTAGTTGAGCTAACAAATTTATCTTACTTTTCAGGGATTCACCGGCAAGCAACTCTTACAAGAAATACTAGCAAAGCTCTATATAGAGGTAAGGAAATTATCCCTCAAGGAATTATGATGGTTTTCATCAAGTGCTCAGTACCTCAGATAATGCCATTTCAGTCTACACAATCTTAAGAAGTCTTTTAAAGTAACCTTACCTAAAGCAAAAGCAATAAGCTCCATCTTAAAGGTGTACCCCTGAGACAAGGCTTCATTAGATTTGAAAAGAGTAGGGAATTAAGAGTAAGAGAACTTGTATCTACCCTACAAGTCACTGTAAGACTGAATCTATTACCTGTTTGTCCTGGGACAGCCTGTCACCTGAAATGCTAAATGAACATGCCTCCACGAGCCAAGGAAGTGTTACTAGGAAGGTGTGTGTTTCCACAGTCCGTGGCTCTACGTGTGCATTTCAGTGAAGGAAAGGGACAGAAGCAGAGAGGGTGTATCAGGAAAACATGCTGCGAAAAATAAAACTATCTTAATGCACTTCTTGAAGAAAAGGGGGAAAATTTGCTTACAAAAATGGGGAGGGGGAAGGAAACAGGAGGTGAAAAAAAAATTAGTGCCTTGTTAGTATTATCCAACTTGCAGAGAAACTGCTGCATTTAATGAGCAATCAGACTGTTCATTTAGTCTAGTGCCAGATCTTGTTTTCAAGGAGACATTTGTGCGCTTCGATTGTTAATTAGCCACAGCATCCATAACCATCCCCTGCATATCGGATAAGGGAAACAGAATAATTGAAGCACAACTGGAATTATAAAATCCAAAACGAGATTCTGGGGGAGGGAAAGAACCTACGACATAAAGATTCATATTCCTCTTTAGATTCATGTGAGCAGAACTTTTAAAAGAAAGTATCAACACAGATACTGGCCTGTACCAAAACATAGCTGAAATGAAACCACATTCTTCTTCTCTTGTTTCTTGGAGTTAGATAATGGAAGAACAACCCCGATGATTTTTAAAAAAAAAAATTTAGGTGTTAGTATCATAATTACTGTGTCAGGAGAGGAATAAAGGCTAGAAAGACCAGCCAGTCAGGTATGCATCTAATATGAACTCAACATGTAATGTATGTAAGTATAAGTTACATTGTGAATTCTGGTAGGGGAAAAAACATTAGCTTTTAAACTGTGGGGCTTTAATTTGATGACAGAACTCTTGGACTATTATAGAAGAGTGCATATGCTGAGCTATAGGTTCTGTCTTTATAAATAAGACTTACATAATATGAAGGAAGGTAACTGAAGTGTCCACGACTAAAGTTACACGGAGGGTATGCAGCTTCATTGTATTGATCACACTTCATTGTCTTGCATACCTATTTGACCTTTTACAGAGGAAGTGAATGTTAAGTTATACCAATTTTTCTTATGCTTTGCACATTGAATACATAACACTTTATAAAAAAGAAGAAAATATAAAATATTTTTGTAAACTGAATTGTCATAGTTCATGAGGGAATATCAATACAGAAGCATAATCAATAAGCAAAGCAACCTTGGGCCTTGTCCAAATGACAGAATTAAGATCTCATGTTTGTTCTTTCTCAGCTTCTTGTCTGAAAGTGTTTTTATCTCATTTACGTTTGAGGAGTCTGCATGCAAATTACGCAGGAACTAAGTATGCACTTTGGTATCATTTTTCAATAGTTGCTGTCATGACGACAGGACAACATGAAGGGTTCTCTTGGGTTACTCCAAATGGCTCCCATTTACTTCACATGACAAACAACTAAACAATTTCATTTACCTGTAAATGAAAAAGAAGGGGCAGCAAGACATGCCCATCATTCCAGCCTTTGATGTAGCTAGCTAGAGTTTTTGGCTGGATTCAAAGGAAGGTATTTTCTTTGAAAGGGAAGAAACTGGGGACAGGGGAGGTTTCTGAATGCTGCAGCTGTTCTAGTCTACTCATGGTGTTCTCTCCTAGCCACTGAGGCGATGAGGTGGCATGATGCTTTCATTGCATCTTTCTGTATTATCCTTTTGTAGTGTGATTCTGGCATGGGATGCCTGCTGGGTGCCAGAAGGCTGTTTCAGGCATATATCTTCCTGCTGTTCTACTAAGATAGCCAGACCAGTAAATAAGAAGACTGGACACTGTGTGTGGGACACACAAACTACTGTGAAAGGATCACTCGTGCTGTCTGGAATCAGGCTTGTCCAACAGTTTCCCCTAACTTTTTCCACTGGGCTTTGTTCTCAGTGCATTCCTGAGTGCATTGCAAGCTGAAAGTAGTGAGGCTGGTCAGGAAATTTGACATCAAAGGATTGGCCAAAGGCATTGTAACAGCATTATGTGCTCAAAGAGTGCAGAAACGTGAGGCACAGGTATCCAGGTGCTGCAAGGGAGCTGCAGGACTCACCGTGAGGAGAGGCTTGGATTGCCCTGATGTTGGGCACAGCCAATTCCAGGCAGCTTCAGTGGACCACAGGAGAACACAGCTGAATCTATTTTAATTCATACATTAAAAATTTAAGTAAATTAAAGTTAGCTTTCCCCAAGTTAAATCTGTTTCAACTGAGATAGTAAGTGGTAAGCAACGTCCCTGTCTTTATATCAACCAATGAGGTTTTTCATCCTATTTTTTTCCCCTTGTTCTGCTGAAGAGTCAGAAAGAGTGAGTAGTGAGGTAAGCATTTGGGTATTTGCCAAAGCTATCCCACCAGAAGAATATTTCCAGTCTAATGGTAGACAATACACCTACATAACAAATTTGTTGGGTGTGGTTTACAGAGCTGTTTTCAGAGCCTTGAAGTTCCACACAAAGTCAAAACCTCTTAAGCAGCTATATCAACCTTTTTCCAAAATAACATATTTAAAAGTGCAAACTACATTTAAAAGGAAGATAGTAATATGAGAAGAGCAAGAAAATAAGTCTTAATGGGAGATACAGAGAATCCAAAACAGTTTAACAAATCTGTGTCACAAAAGTAGTGGTCCCATCGGAGTTACTTTCAGTGAAATAATTTGCTTTTGTTCCCAGCATTCTACTGTGCTTATGTGGGTTTACTTCGTCACTCTCATAATCCGGGTGCCTTGTTTGAGGCCACTAAAAACTTGTGTTACTCATTTAGAATACATTTGATTGTCTTCCCCTTTCAATGTAATTCTTCAAATATGGGATCACCTTAGAAGCAACATGAAGTGGTATTTCCAGATGAGCAGTTTTTCTTTTCTTTATACTAGAACCAGCACTGTAGGCATTTGTTCTCAATGAGAGTCTAACAAAATGAACAAGAAAAACAAAAACAAACAAACAAACAAACAAAAAACCACTGTAAAATCTGAATTCAAATGGCACAATACATTCGAGAAAAGTGAAAATTGGAAATTAGAATGGTCCTGTGTAGACCAATCTGGAACCATTATCCTCTGAGTAATTTTTCTAATCAGTGAAAGGGGAAAATAAACAAAATGAAAACAATGAATGGACAATGGACTACTCTAACAGAATTTTCTGCTTTCCCCAGGGGAATAGCCAGTTTAAAAAAGGCTTTCTGTTGTGGTCAGAGAATAAAAATAAATATTTCCTGTAAGGAAGATACATTATGAAAAAAGAATATTTTTTTGGTGTTTTTTTTGGTTGTTTGAATGCACAATTGAATTCATCAGCAAATTCATCTTCAAAAAAATGTTACTGTGACAGTTTAGGACATCATGGATTACAGTTCAGTGGAGCACAGATGGAGAATTAAGAGCTAATACAGAGTTACCTCCAGGGTAATAATCTGGCAAGGAAATTGCATATATTGCATTCAAGTCAAAGGACTGTTTGGTCACTCTCTAGTCTTTGGTGGTTGGTTTAGTGTCTAGCTAAAAGCTGAAAAAAAAGAGCAAGATTGGGAACAAAATAGAAAGGAAATAGACTATATTCTCTTGGGGAATTACCTCCTCAGTTATTAGAACTCTGAAAAATGCTGCTGAGAGTGGAGATGGAGACAGAGAGAATGGAGGAGAGAAAGAAGGAAAGAGCAAAACTTTGTTTCTAAATACTATTTTCGAGCTGTATAAGAAATGCTAGGCCCCCAGTCTCTAATCATCTTGGAAACGGCTGCCTAGCAATGAATTCATGCTAGAAGGCATTTGTTATGACCATTTAAGGGAAAAAAAATTTGTCTTGTAAAATGCAAGGATATAATAATGTAACGTTCTCACAATTCCTTGAATCCTGTGTAATTCAGCTTGACTCAGAAAGCTAACTAGTTATGTTCCTGTAGTAATGTGCTTTACAGAGCAGCCAGCTCAGGTCTGAAAGCAATACAGCAATGCATCCTGACTTGCTGGATATTATTACCATATAGCTGCATCAGTGATATGGCCAGCAGCAGTCTCTGCCCAGTCAGAACAACAAAACTATGTAAGCTGTAGCCTGTTTTGGGCCTAAAATTCCATGGAAGATAATGGAACTTGTGTTTCTGTCTTTTTGATGCCTTTAAACCCTACCTCTGTCTAGCCGTGAATATCTTAAACAGTTAGGGCCTTTGACTGTGTATTATACAAACCTTCAAATAAGAGCTAGTTATTCATTCCCAGAGGATAGCCTTCAGTGTTTCTCTGTCTTCTGCCACTCTCTTGGATTATTACAACTTCAGAGCAATTTAACTGGAAGATGCCATTAAAAAGAAAAAAAAAATGGATATAATTAACTATGCAACAATTAAATGCAATGTGAAGATTTTATTTGTTATATACTTTCTAGGATTTTTTGTGAATGTGTCAGAATCTCAAAGCTTTGAAAATCATAACTTTGTACAGATAGAACACAATTATTAGTGCCAACCTGATCTTGATTTTGGGTGTCACGATATAAACTGACTGGTAGGTGAAACTGAAAGGTAAGATAGGTGGTGTGTATTTCCTGTCAGCCTTTCAGAGAGCATGAGAATCATCTTGGGCCTCAATTAGAAAACTAGTGTCCATCAATAGGCAAAAAAATTTCCTATCCCACTTTTGGGTTCTGAATGAACTTGTTTAAAGGATAGAGACCTATCTCTCCTCCTCCACAGCAAACAAAACAGCAAAAAATGTGTAATGAGGTAAAGACAGGGAGTTCACTTAGAAGTTACTGTCATGAGCAAAACAGACTGAGCTTGGGGAACTTACGTGAACTTATTGTCCATTAATGTAAGTATTCAATTACTGATTCAGATATTTGGAAACAAAAATGCGAAACAAATAGTACAAACACTTATTAAGAATACACTCTTTCTCCTTCCCTAGGCTTGACTTCACTCCAGACAGATCTCCTCCCACCTCGTTACAAGCACAGGTTACACCCAGTCCCTTCAGTGAGGTAATGAGCAGCTCGGGGAAAGGCTCAGTCAGGGAAAGACATAGTTGTTTCTCTCAGCTGTTCCTTCCTTCTCACTCTTCACAGACTTCATTCTCTTTTGGAATATCTGCCCCACTTTGGAGTACCTCCTTTTACGTCTCCTTTGACCTTGGTGTACCTGCTGTTTTTTCTCTTTGACTCTTTTGACTCCTCCTCTCTGTTTTCTTTACTCACTGGCATTTTCTGACTTTTCCTAAATACGTTTTCCCACACCTCATGGTAGCTTATGTGCTTATCTGTGTCCTGTGGCAGGACTGTTGCAGCCAGCTGTGTCTGGCATTGAGCAGCCCCTGGTCTGCCTTCACAGAGGCCACCCCTACAGTTACCCAGCAACCACATTTGGACACCTGCACCCAGTCTAAGGGCCTTCTAAAGTATCTCTTGTGCTGAAAGACTATATAGATTTAAAAACAAGCCCTGAAGGTGTCTGTGGTTTTGGCCTGTGATCATTTGGTATATCGCAGTGACAGGTCTCACAGAGTAGAACACTTACAATCTTACAGAGTAGTCACCTGCAGAAAAAAGAAACCTCACAAGTGCAGTAAGTGTTTTCTCACCATGTCTTCGAAGGATATAATCATGACAGCCTTTCAAATATTTGAACAGCTCCAGTTAGTGCATGGTAGAGAAGTTTAAGTTTCCCCCTCACTTGCTACACATTTTTTTGAGCTAGGAAGTACCAGTAAAGCTGTTATTGAACAGCACGTGATCACATAACATATTTGTGCAACAGAAGCTTTGAAAATTAAATAATTCATGTCAGTGCTTGATTTGCTCTCATGTAATTTCATCTATATTTTGTGAAGTACCGCAGTCTTGTAACTTTGCAATTCATTTGACTTTTGTTGAGCAGAGATTGCAGTCTGAGATTTACAATGCATCCTTGTTCAAGGAGTTCCTGTGAATTCCTGGCACCAGAGGCTGTAAGAAACACAGAGAAAAAGGCATTCTAAAATCTTTTGTACTTTAATTTAATTGAATGCTGAAAAAAGTGATGACCTAGTAAGCACATATATCTGTTACTCGTGCAAAACCCTACAGTGCAATATAGATAGCTAATATTTTGTAAAAATTGGTTTTTGTGAAAAAATTGTTTATTGTGAAACCTCAAGTTTTGATAGCAGACTTTTTCATGTTGCACGAGACTATATAGACCATACGAAATTGGTCCTGAACCTAAAGTACCATGTCAAACCAGTAGCATAGTCTGTAGCATAAAAGAATTAATTCAATTTCTCTTTAAAAATTCTGACACTGCTACATAGCTCTAAAATATTTCAGAGCCTTTTGCAATATCACTGTCACAGACTATTGTGCCAAATTCCCTCCCACCTACACCCATAACACCAAATTCTTTTCAGAGGATCAACCCATATGTAAATTTGAAAGTAATTTGGTTTGATGTGTTGGATCCAGTTGAAGAACATAGAGGCAAAGGTCTTTTCCCCTCCTCCTTTTGAATCTTAAGGTTAATACTCTAATTACTAACAATGATGATTCAAGCAGCAGACCTACCTTGAGGAAATTATAATCACTAATTTTATTTGTCCTAACTGCTAAAAGGAACGAGAAGGAATAAAAGAGAGATTGTGAGGGTTTTTTGCAGATGATGAAAATTAGGGACAAAAAGCAGAATTACAGACGTTAACCTAGAGAAACTGGATACATTTTATCAATTCTATATTGCTCACATTAAGTTTCACATCTCCAGTGCCACTAATTTCTAATTGTTATACTTTTTTTTTTTTTATTTTGACAATGCTAAAAAGTCACAGCACACATCCAAGTGCTGCATATTTCCCTTTCCCTGATAGCAGAACAATTGAGGGGGCAAGATAAATACCCAGCATTTCCCTGAACACATTTTGTATGTTAAGCTGTTATTTTAAGTAGAACAGAGATGGTCTTGAATCAATCACTTACTTATCCACGCAGTCATTTCTAAGTTGGAGCACAAGTTGGGATGACAAAATGAATTATCACAGAATCACAGAATAGAGTGGGCTAGGACAGACTGCAATGAGTAGGGTCATCTTGAACTAGATCAGGTTGATCAGAGCCCTATCCAATCTGACCTTGACTGTTTCCAGGGATGGGGCATCTACCACCTCTCTGGGCAACCTGTTCCTACCACCCTCATCATGAAAAATTTCTCCTTATATCTGGTCCAAATCTACACTTTTTAGTTTAAAAGCATTGCCCCTTCTCCTATCTCTACAGGCCCTACTAGTATTGTATGCTCTGAAGTCCAGGGTTGTGCTGGATCACCAGTAGTTTTTAGTTAAGAGTTTGGAAAGTCTCTCAGAGGATCCTTTATAGGTGTTGGTTACAGTTCTAGGTCCCATAATTTAAAAAAATGTCAGAGTATGTGAATATATCCTGAGGAGGGCACCAAAGCTGATGAAGAGGCCAGTGGACATGTCCTCTGAGGAGGGGCTGAGTGCACTGGGTTTGTCTGGTTTGGAGAGGGAGAGGCTGAGGGGAGACCTCACTGCTCCCTACGTCTTCTTGAGGAGGGGAAGTGAAGAGGGAGGTGCTGAGCTCTTCTGCCTGGTACCCAGTGGGAATGACTCAATGCTACATCTGTCAGGGAAGGTTTGGACTTGGCATGAGAAAATTTAACTGAGAGGGTGGTCAAACCCTGGAATAAGCTTCCTGAGAAGGTGGTTGATGCTCCAAGCCTGTCAGTGTTTAAGAGGTGTTTGGACAATGCCCTTAATGCCATGCTGAAACTTTTGGTCAGCCCTGAAACCGTCAGGTGGTTGGCTTAGGTGGTCATTGTATGCCCCTTCCAGCTGAAGAAGTCTATACTATTCTATGTCTAGGGGCAAATGAAAGAACTGGGGTACAAATCTCGAAATGTTCACTCTACTACATAGATAGCTGCTAGTGATAGAGAAATACTTAAACTTGTGAGTCTGAGAAACCTTCATGTGAGAAAAATAAGATCTTTTCACTTCTTGAGTTCAGTGACTCAGAACAGGCAGAAGTGAACTGATGGAGATAGAGAAATCTTTCGTCTAGTTGAGAGTTCACCATCAAACAAAAAATCATATATTATCTGAGATGAGAACTATGCTTAGAAAAGAAAAAGATAAAGAGGGGACAATTTCACTCACAAAAAAAAAAAAAAGAGCCTACAGAGATGAAAAAAACAATGAAATCTCATTCACTCTCAGTCACACACAAGCAAAAAACCCCCACAACTACACAAAAACTTCTAAGCTATTTTTATTTGTGATAAGCTATGAAACATTACAGGAAAATAATGACAGGTTTCAGAACTAAAGTAAAACTTCCTAATCATAATAATGTAGTAAAACAACAGGAAGGAAAAGATATTGTTGGACAGATATGTGGCTGTTTCCACCTTCCAGTGCAATCTGATCTGGAGAAAAACTTTGTCACTTTGCCACTTTACATAAGAATTTTAAGATATGATCTTCCACCTCTTCTAATTGTAAGGTGGGCTTATTTCTTGTCTTGACATTGGTGCAAGTCAAGTAACTCCAGTCAATTGAATTATTGTACCATAGACCACCTTGAGTTCATAATCCAGCCCCTTCATTAGACAGATATCATAACAATATATTAGCAAATATAGAATGTGGAAAACACAAGCATACAAAATGTTTCATACCTTTAAAAGGCTTGTCTTAATCCCCACAATAATTTTCAATGCTCTCACTAGAATTCATTTTTCAGTATGAAAACTACGCACCATACTGTGAAAATAGATCCACTATATCAATAATTTTTGCTTTTAAATAAGTGGATTATTACTAAGTCTCCAACAAATTTAGAAAACTGGTGACTCAACTGTCATGCATTTTAGTTTACTTTGCAAAGAACTTCATGATTAAAGGCACAGGAAATTCTATCACTGACACTAATAATCAGGCTGTGTCTTACTGTGAATTTACTTAGAGCACTGGCAATTATTTGTTTGGGTTTTTTTCTGGTTTTATTCATGAATTGAGTACAAAATGCCTTTACACTTAACGTGAAGTAAAAATTATATCTTCCCAGTGATATTTCTTATATACAGAGATGGGAAAAGGCTCAGCTGCCTCCTTTACTTCCCCTTTATGTTTTCAGGCTCTTGATGCCTGCAGACTTTTGTTTGCCTCAAAGTACCAATCCAATTGAAGGTCAAAGATACTGTATTTGCAGACAGTGATCTTCAAACTTCAAATGACCAAAACTGTTCAAAAGACGGAAAAGAAACTCAGCTAGAAAAAGCCCTGAATTTGGCACTGCCTGAGTCTCCTTATTCTGTTTCAGAAATCCACAGTCTCATATGTGCCAAAGCTGTCCTGTTCTCTGCATTAGAGCTACTAAACATAAGGTGTTTCTAACTCAGGAAGCAGATACACCTACCTGAAGTTGGTGCAGTCTAGTAGTGCTTAAGCTCTTGACTCTCAATCATAATTTTCTTGGGCTTCTCCAGCAGCAGACTCTTAAACCTCTGCCTTTATATGTGCTCTCTCTTGTAAGCACTTGTTGCTTATCTGAGACCTGTTGGGTAGCAACATCTAACTCAGGTCCATTGGTGTTGGAATGACTTTGATGTGGCATGCTTCCACCTGGAATGTTGTCCCTGAAAACAAACCAGGCTGGATTTTTCAGTTCTTAGCCTCTAGGGTTAAAAAAAAAAAAAAAAAAAAAGTTGCATTACTTTGAAGCAGTTACTGTATTCGTTCATTTATTCTTTTATAGTCTTAAGTCTTAAAAGTGATATGATATTTCTGTGTGCATGCATCCCTGAAGGGAATAAAGGGACTAACTAACCCCCTGTAACTGTGCATATTCTCTGTTTATTGTTAGTAGAATTTTCAGCATTGAAGCAGGTTCTGCATTCTACAGCTTCATGCAATTGCTGTGAGTCAGGAGGCAATTTTCAATATAATAGAGCTTGCACCAGTAAAAATGGGAGAGACTTGCATCTATAAATACTTTTTGGTTTTAGTATAGAGTAAAAAGCATATAACTGCATGGCTATGATGTTACAGGTGTCTGGGTCAGTTTATAGGCAGAAAAAGCAATGACTCCAAATTTAGTAGTATAAAGGGCAACTGTCATAGAGTAAACCATCAAAATTTCAGCAATACCTCTTAAAATGGTTCTCAACGTTCTAGCTGCAGTTTCATGAGGTCATTAAATGAGAGAAAGAATGCAAAAAAGGCAGACTGGGGTCAGTGTGGCAAGAACATGACATTGAAAAATTCTGGCTGCAGTAGAGCTTTCAATATATACAAAGGAAGTCTAAAATCAGACCCTTACATAAACTGACTACAGGGGGATGTGTCTGTAAAGCAGACAAACAGAACAAAAGAGACATAAAACTTATGAAATAAGGATTAGTGACTGATGGAACCATTTGACTTGGCTAACATTTTTGCCACATATGGTAATTGTGGAAAAAAGTTATCAAAAATCATTTCCGAAATCTATGTAGCATTTTTTTTTTCATTTTCTTAGTATTAAGGTCAGGGAGAAAAAATAATTTCTTTTTTATGTATCTCTCAATTGACTCCTGAGTGTAAAATAATGTATCAAGCTTTTTAGGTACTGTGGGGTCAATTTTAGGAGCATTTTAAGTTCTGTGAACGAAATGACCATACAAAAAGTCTTCTGTATGAAACATTCTGCATGAAGTAGCAGACTAGTGAAAATATCTTTTTTTTTTTCTTTTACCATTCCTGTCCTGCAAGTACAGTAACTCTTTTAGGATACTGCAGGGCAGGCAGCAAAGTTTGAAAATCAGAGGTAAGTTGCATGCAGGCAAGGTCTTAATTCACAGTTCTTAATTAACCAGCTATTTTTTATTTATCATTCCTTCTGATGGGTGAGAAAGGCAATTTTTTTTCTGCAATCTATATCTTATACCATCTTATATTGGTGACCCTGTTTACTTAAAAAGTAAAAGAATTTTAACTTCTACTAGGAAAAAAAAACCAAAGCAAATTGTTACCTTGGATGCTTAAATCTATACCCATCTCTCTGTAAATGTGAAATGATTTCAGAAATCTGAATCAGCTGCAAATTTCAGCTGAACCAACTCCTTTGATTAAAGGGCAGCCATTAAAAAGCACGCAGCATGAGCTAAGTAATCGTCATGTTACAAAGGAAAATACCTACCTGTCATGTGAACAGAGATGATTCCTCATGCACTGTGCTGAGAAATGAGTTGTGAGGTCTGGAATCACTGTTAGTTGAATGTGCTTGGACTTTTGCCCATCAATGGATAGATGCCTTCCTTTACACATCCTGTCATTTGAACACCTGTGGCAGTGTTATTTGTGAACAACAAAATATCTGCATGTAGTAAATATATTTCTAGGTCTTCTTAACGAATTTGCTTCTTATATAATACCTAAAGTAAAAGACAGAGGCAGTGGGAAATTATCACGGTTCTTGTTTGCACCAAACCTAAGTAACTGAAAAAAGGAAATAAAAAAGAGAAGACTTTTGTATAATGTCATTAATTAGTCATTTAGTAATTTAACATATCAGATGACAAACTAGCTACATATATGTAAAAATGAGTGAATTTTTTAGACACAAAAAAATGAATAATACATATTTATAATAACATTGTCTCCCTACCCCCTGCTGTATGCCCTTATGCTTCCTAGTGATAATTGTCCTTATTCAAGATGCAGCTCAGGATATGTGCTGTAACACACTCAGCTGGGCTTCTGGAGTGCACATTGTCCCTCCTATTTTTTTAATGTTCTTGATAGCATGATGTTATATTTCCAGATTGTGCCTGTATTTTTTTTTAAATAAACCCCCAAGTAAGTCAATGGAATTGGCACGACAAATTTTTAAGGAGAAGCTAACATGTTTCCTATTTCAGGGAAAATAAAATAGTAAATTCCAATCCTTTTCTCCAAGACTCTATTATACTAACTGTTAAAATAAAGTTGTCGGTTGAGTTTGTTCCTTTTTCTTTTTTTTTTTTTTCCTAGTTCATTAATATACAAAGATCTTCACCGGCAAGCAATTCTGTTTAAGTTCAAAAGACCAGTTTACAATACAGCCTAAGCTGCAGAGTTTGAACATAACTTATCTAGAACTGGCAGATCTGTCTACATTCTCCATACTTTGTAATCCAGTCACTTGCATAAAAAAGATGGTATCTGTGAAAACATAGACCACTATGAAGAGCAATATTATTAGGCAGATAGTCAGCAGGCATTAATAGTTTATGTGGCTTCTCTTTCTGTAATAACCTGTTAACCAACATTTTCTGCTTTCTCGATCTCCATGAACTATAAGAGAGAGAATTTTCTCACAATATCTTCTGATTTCATAAAGTTTCTTTCCAAGTTTATACCCAAACCTGAAAATTTAAAAAAGTTTGTTCTCCTCATTGTTTCTTCTGTCGTCCTTCCAACTGAATTTTTGTCTGAGCTGGCCAGTGCCACACTAGGTGTTGTAGATGGGAAGATGAAGGTCAAGCTATGAAAACAGTAGAATTCATGTTCCTGGTTTCAGATATTGTCACCTAGACAGGCCAATCTAGATCTGTGTCTTCCTTTCATTAAAATAAAATCTAACTTTGTGAGTGTCTACTGACATAAAATTAATGAGTTCAGAATGCAATTAAATCAACTTAAATAATAAAATAAAAGTAAGTATGGAAGAAAGTTTTTCCTCTCCATGCATCATAGCAAACCAAAAATTTCTTCCACAAATGCTAATTGGGTGAACAACAGGATTACAAACCCCCATTCCTCAGCAGTTATGGGTGAAATCTTTTATTTTAAGGTGGGAATATATTGCTGACTTTCTGGATAATTAAGAAGTCATATTTTTTCTGTAACTGAAAGAAAGCACTATATAATTTTTCTGTAACTGAAAGAAAGCACTATATGACTATAATGCAATAAAGCAATTTAGCCTGGACTTTTCAAAGATGAAATTAACAAATTCCTTCCTCTTGGAGACTACTTACTACTATTTGAGCTTGCTAGCTAGTTTATTTGTATTAGCAGATGATCCTTGGAGGGGATGCAAATGAGCCTCATTAACTCCAGGAGACTGATTCTCTGGCCTGCATGTTTAAGTGTCACAGAACCATTAAGAGCAGGGTTGTTTATTGTTGTTAATTAGGTAAGGACTTGCAGTAAGTCACTGTTGATGGAGTTACCTCTAAAAAGGATTGAAATGGGTCACTTTCTGTATCCTCTGCTTTCCATTAATGCTGAGACAGTCTTACAGAGTCACTACTTTCTGCTTTATTGCAAGGACTACTGCAGATGTTTTAAAATTATATTCAAGCATGTGCAGTCTTTTGTGTTTCCAAAAACGACTTTGAGCTCTAAGTTTCTTAGCGAGACTGTGAAAGGATAGATGGTGTATAGGCACAGGTTGATTAGAATCTCACTGAAGAACAATGCTATCTTCACTCTGCATGCAATTTTCTCTACAAATCATTTGAAGCATAACCTCCTTCACCCATACGACAAAATTCTGGTCCAACCAGTTGTCCACAGCTATGTTCTTCAATAATTTTCCAATATCAAACATTCTATAGACTGGAATGGCAAGAACTTACTCTGCAGTTTTAAGAATTGTTGACTGTGCCCTGGTTGGTATCTTCATGTGGGTATCACAACTGAGACCAGCAAATTCATATTTTCTAGCTTGCACTACACTATCGCAGATAATAATTTAAAAGAAGAATCACTTAAACTGAATAGAGATGATGGGAGTAATAAGAATGGAGAGCAGCAAGTAATGGAAAGAAGTGCCAGACATAGGGAACCAGAGAGTCTGGATATCTGGACTGGAAAAATGATAGAAAGTAGTAAATGGCCAAGTGGCTTAGAGGAGTTTGTGACCAGACAAGAAGCTGAAGGAAAGGCTGGACAGAAGAATGAGACTCAGAAATGATGGAGGGGTGGGGGCTAGACACAAGGATGTTAAAAATGAGAGTTGCTGAGCAAAGGCAGTAGGACAGCTGGTGAACTGGAAATGACATGACACCAATCTGATTTTACCTTAGGGCAGGGTAGCAGGCTTTGAATCATAGTCTAGGTCGTAGAGGACCTAAGTTGAAGTCCTAAGCTTACAACAGCTTAATTGTCTTTCAAATACTGCTCTAAAGCAAGTTCTGAAGCTCAAACTTGCTTTACACTCTAACTCTTCAGGTGTGTAAACACACCTGAACAGCAAGTGAGACCTGGGATGTCAGGTAGAAGAAGTCTTAAGTTGGGAAGGACCCATAAGGATCACTCAGTCCAAATCCCTGATGCTTACAGGGCTACCTAACATTAAACCATATGACTATCATCCAGATGATAAGAGTATCATCCAGATGTTCCTTGAATTCTGTTAGGCCTGGTACCATAACAACTTCCCTGGGGAGCCTCTTCCAGTGACCAACAATTGTCTCAGTGAAGAACCTTCTCCTAACATCCAATCTGAACATCCCATGATGCAACTTTATTCCTTCTCCTTGTGTCCTATCACTGAGCAATAGAGAGAGGAGAGCAGCATCTCCCCTTCCATTGCCCCCTAGAGGAAGTTGTAGTCTGACCCCTGCAACCTTAATGAACGGATTACAATGTGTATGTTATGCTACATTCTACAAGTATGGTATTAGATGCTATTTTTACCACAGAACATTGGGCATAATTGATCAGAGTTAGGTAAAACACACCCATTTTTTGTAAGACTCATGCTCATTTTTTGAAGAACTAGGAATGTACAGAAAAAAGGAACACAAATAAGAGAAGAGATAATCTTTCAGTAAGTATCATACTTAAGAAACGGGATCTTATTCCTGACTAGCAGAAAGAACCAAAGTGATTAGCAGTTAGTAAGTAGCTAAGAACTTTTCTCAAGCTGTCAGTAAGCATACATTCTTTATTTTCCTTGAATTTTACTTGAAATTCCTGCATCTGATTTGCAGAGGGACTGAGCACACACAGGATTAAGTAGAATTATATTTTGAACATGTAAAATACAACATAAGGTTATGCAATTAGAAAAAGAAGAGAGTTATTTTACATTGCTTTGCAATTATAAAAGATGTGATAGCACATAAAAAGACTTTTTTTTTTTAACTCAGTTTTTTCATGCCTCCATTTTTCGCTTTATCACAAAGAGGTGCTGTACAAATTCATTTATGAGTGTTAGTGAAGCATTAATATATTACAGTGACGAGCACTATGAAAAAGTCTAAGAAATTAAGTATTCTGTTTTCCAAGCACAGTTTGAATAGTATGCAGTAAATAAACTGTGGATTCATAGAACAAATGGAATAAAGCAAAATCTTGAATTGCTGCTGATTAAGTAAGTGGCTTAGATTCTATACCTAAAATGAAGTCCTGTTGAAAAATAGGATGAGATCATATAATTAAATGCTGTACTTTAATGGATCTTCACTAGCATTTGAATAACATTTCACTGGTAACATTAAATCTAACATTTGCATACATTTCAGTGCCTGACTCTGCAATTTAGTGCTATTATTTTTATGTGAGAGTTTTGATATAAAATAAGTGTATAGAATATATTTATGGTCAGTGACCAGCAGTTATGCAGAACTATATGTGCTAAGACATTTGACTATTCAATTTCTAGAAAACTATTTATATTCATATACAAACACGCCATATTGTCAACAAAATGCCAGTGGAGTGATGATAAATGTAAAATGATGCATAGGTGGAAATTTAAAGTACACTTTCACAAAATAAAACCTCTGCACTTAAGAATTTCTGAACTTAAATTTTGCACTGGTAAGACTTTCTCAAACACTACCCACAGACTCTGAAGAGATGGTAAATATAGGAAGACAGGAGTTAAAGGCACCTTTGAAAATTAAATATATCCTTCTGAGTCACTTCAACATTTTCAATATCTTCACAAGCTCCTTGGACAAACTTCTAGTATTCATTTTATGGAAGAACAGAGGAAAACGTGTGAAAGTCTCACTATCAGAGCTGGAAGTGCCAATAGGGCATCACTGTTAAATGTATCTTGTTATTACTATTCTTCTTCTCAGAACTGACTTATACAAGGCATAAATTTGATCTATTGTGCTTGAAATCCAAGAGTAGAAATATTCCAGTGAAATACTTTATCCTCAGGTATGTGGGTCTTAGCATTATGTTTTTCTGTTTCAAAAGTAAGATATCAGTTCCAGTGATTTAATTTCAATATGGGAGTAATTCTTACAGATCAGCAATTGCAGTCTACAATAAGTAAGCAAGAAAAATGGACCTGCAACTTCAAGAACTGCAGTATGTGATTAAGAGGCAAATTTAGCCCTGTATAAAGAAACACAGGTACTAGCCATGGGGGAGCACTAGATTAAAAGATGTGACTGAGGTCACAGAATCATTTATGCATAGGTAGATCTACTCTGTAGAAGGAAGTACTTCTTTATTGTCCAAATACTGGAGTGGTGTAGATATCCTCTCCAGTGCACTGTGATGGACTCTGGGGCAGGAGATAGACTGCATTCAGCGCTTCATCTTCAGAGCTCTTCAGTGTGATTTGCTCAGTTACATTTTCTTAGAATTGAGCAGATGGAGGAGTTATCTGTATTCAGTCAATTTTCCCTTCCCAACAAATGTGACCTAACTCATTTTCAGCATGCTGACATCCAGTTGTACTTGTAGAGGTGTGTATCTGAACTCTTACAGATTTATAATGTTTGCCTCTAGTTTCCCCTCATCTGCTTCTCAATGTTGAGTTGCTGTGCCCAAGAGCAGAGGACAATGACTCTGAACTATAAGTCCAGTCTCTGTATTAAAAATAAATACAGAGACCTTAGTCCTACTTCCATTCAAGTCAGAGACAAAACGTCCAGCGTCTTCATTTTTAACTGCATACACGGGATTCCCAGAATACATGGGATTCCAAGTTAACTTTTGGGGTTGCATTGTGCCTCCTGGCATGTAGAATTTTTCTTCACAAAAACTGGGGTGGTAATTGAAAGAGGATAGCAAAAAATAATTTATTTTTGAAACTTTACTTCCTTATATAATTTTATTTTTTTTATTTAGAGTTTTAGTTCTAAAAATATTATAGCTGACTAAATGTTAGAGAAACATTCCTAATCACTGAGACAATAAATAGAACCTCTTCTGATAAACGATCTGTCAGAAAGGAGGAGAAAAGCAATTTTACCAAACTAAAGACAGAGCAAAGAGGTTGGCATCATTTTTTTGTATATAGATATTTTTTTGTATATGCCATGTCTCCCTTTGCAAAGAAATTCCTTACTTCCCTTTTAGTACTCCTTCAAAGGTTGATGGGGCAAAGGGGTTGATGCTTTTCACATGGTTTATGAGACAGTGTGTTGAGTTCTGATAAGAATGAGGTTCTATTCCATTTGACCAGTAGTTAGATCATACCAAATAATTTATTACAATAATAGTATATTTGAAAAGTTTCAGGACCTGATGAACAAGGAATTGTACTGAAAAAAAATCAGTAATCATGGAAATTATTGATTCATTATCTATCAATCAGAACGGAAGTTGGTTTGTTTGAAAAGCTTTAATATAAAGGATGTTCATAGGTTTAGTCTGTGTTGAAATTTTAATTGTCATCTATCATTCTAATCAAAGATAAAATTCAAATAAAAGATAGATTAAAACACTACTCATCTTTTCTCAAAAACACTGACAGGCAAAGTCTGAATAGTTTGACATTTAACTCCTGCACTTCTGTATATATTTAGGGTATGAAAGCTACCTGGCCTTTTTTTGAATCAAAAATGGCAATAGTGGCAAAGTTGAATGACTAAAACACGTGCAACTGTGAAGTAATAAATTGCACCTCCCAGTGCCTGTAATTATAAGACCAAACAGAACCAGAAGAGTAGTAATTAGAGTTCCTGAAGCAGTGGGACTAAGTGTGATGGGAAGGCACCAGTAGGAATTGAGCTGCAGAAAAAGAGAAGGGTTGATAATTTGTGATTTTGAATCATCTTCTTTTCTTTGCCACTGGAGAATAAGAACACGTTTTACATTTTGTTTTAAAGGTGAAATGTCACTGAGGAGGGGAGTAGTAGAATGCTTTAGTGGCTCTTTTTACTTCAGTTTGTACCATTTCCCCTTAAACAAACTCATTTTGTTATTTTTGCAGACTTCAGGCTTGTTTGATCATTATGTAGTTCTTTTATCATCTGCAGAAGAATAAATGTATGACAAGATACAGAAATGTCATCTCTTCCTGTTGGCAGCTGACAAGGAAGTATAGGTTTCTAACATGAACATTTTGCCAAACTATCTGAATTATCCTCCAAAGTTGGGGTTAAGTGCTTCTGATCATAATAAATGATAAATATCTACAAAGATCCATTTAAAATTCAATCCAACATCACAAAAAAGAAGCACAAAATATCCATTCCTTCTAGTCTTTAGATACTGAAAGCTGTATTTATGCAGACTAGTACATATACATGGTTTTCTGCAGAGCTCTCATGTCTGACCAGGCAAACATGGCCAACTTTGTACTTGGACATTTTGGTTCTATTATCTTTCCAGGGGTGGACATTTTAGTGTTTAACCATTCAGGAAACATACAGTGTCCTTCACTAGAGAGATACACGTAAACAGTGGATAATATTAAATGCATATTGAAAGAACTGGAGCTACCTTTAGTCTGGAATGTTAGATTCTGCTCTCTTTTACCTTCTGCTTTTAGAAAACAACTGAGCTACTGATGTTGTATTGCTATTGCCATGGCAATTGATGTGACCAAACATTCACTAATAGGGTAATAATTGGATTATTTCATATAAATGAAGGACTCTCATTCACTGGTTGATCTGTCTTAGATGGCACCTTTATCTCATGCTACTTTGCAAATGTATGCTCCATTACTATATAAAAGGTTGCTCCTTAAAATGAAATGGAGAGGAAAAAAACCTGAAATCTGATAATGTTGATGTTATAAAATTAGAAGAAATGGTAGAATTAAGTCCCATGACCTCTCTGATGGTATTAGATGATGGTTATTATTATATACTGTTTGATATAGTTCTTATTTACACAAAGTCACAATCTAGGAAGCAACAGAATTACAGAAGTGAAATAACAGAATATGATAACAGAAAATGTTGTTTATCTGCTTTGATTAGAACAGTTTTTTCTTTTCTCAGAAATTTCATGTACTATTTACTAAGCTTTCAATTTAACATATACCTATCGAGCACTTATACATAATATACAAAGAAATCAGTATGAAACACCACATACTAAAAATGTTAGCAAAAAAATGGCTTAGTGCATCTCAGAAAAGTTCACCTGACCTAGCCTTTTAGTTACTTCACTCAGGAAATAGCCCAAGAAAATAGATGGGCTTTAGATTAGCTCTCAAGAGCAAACACTACAGGTTCTGTCAGACCAAAGGGAGAAGTGAATTATGTTGTACTGTGCTTTCTATCAACAGTACTCAGTCTTAAGACATAAAAATTTAGGAACTATACTTAAAGCCCTGTATGTAATCACAACATTACACTGGCTGCTTAGAAAGGAGAAGGTATCTTAAGATCTCACCTTTCAAATTGAGGAGTGGATTATGAATCCAAAAATATATGTTGATCATGCTATGAACAGTAACTGAGGTTGGTAAATAATGTTAGTAAAACAGAAAAATAGAAAATGAACAGTTATGCAAAGATCCATAAATTTCAGAGCTTCTTCATAGCTCATATATCAAAATAAATAAACCTCATCACTTTTTTTGTCTATCATTCTAAACAAATCTGGAGGTACCATGAACTGAATTGTCATTTCTTATTTCCATCACTTGTCATGTCTTAACTGTAAATTATTCTCTTCATTTTTTTAAAAACCTCTACCATAGAAGAAATTTCTTTTTATCATCTTTCTGTTCTACTACAAATTTTGAAGGCTTCCATTAGATCATGTCAAAGTTGCTTTATTTTCTAGATGAATTTATGTGAGAGGCAGAAAACTATATGAATGCTGATATAAAATAAAAATACTAAACCAATCCTTTAGGATTCCTCAAGCAAAACAAAAAGTGACAGGTGTCACACTTCCATCTGATCACCTTAAACTGTGAAAGCTTCATCTTTGCATTCAGAAAAAAAAAGAAAAAAGAAAAAAGAAAACACAAAAAAAAACCCAAAAACACCAAAACCAACCAACCAAACAAACAAACAAACTAAAAAACCCCCCACAAAATTATCTATACAGAAATAAGAAAAAAAATCACATTGAAAATTCTTTGCTAATCCATCAAGGGCCGACATGAAGATTCTTGTGGATTCTACTGAGCAAGACCAATGCTGTCAATTTTCACTACAGTAATTTGTCAAATTCCTCCCATAAACAAAATGATGGGAAAAAATGAGTAATTTTTTAATGCAAAACTCCTTGTCTGGGATGTATCTAGACTAGAAGAGTGTGATACCTTTCATTCTTGTGGTCAATTTGCTGGTAGCATCAGTGATATAGCAGAATAGGACAGTTTTGTTTTTATGCATGGTTGTGAGCTGTAGCAACGAACAGCAACAATTTCTGATCCCAATCTTTGGCTGTGACCCTGCCAGTATCATTCATGTCGGGGGATTGTCTTGTCTTCTATGCTTAAGTATTAATAAACAATAAAAGTAAATAGACAAACAGAAAGGGGAGGGAAGGGGAGGTGAAGGGGAGGGGAAGGGGAGGGAAGGGGAGGAAGGAAGGAAGGAAGGAAGGAAGGAAGGAAGGAAGAAAAAGAAAGGAAGAAAAGAAAGAAAGAAAGAAAAGAAAGAAAAGAAAGAAAAGAAAGAAAGAAAAGAAAGAAAGAAAGAAAAGAGAAAGAAAGAAAGAAAGAGGGAAAATGCGAAACAACCATGTAACACTTGTTACAGAAACACTGATGCCACTGTTAGTTGTGTGAGTGATGGCTTTTGACAGCAGACAGAAACATCTCACCTGAATGGATGGCATTCTCTTCCAAACAGGTATGCACACCATATAATTTATTTCTATGGATGCAAGAGACTGTCATGAATAATCAATGAACTTCTCTTCTTATCATAACCCTTGCTTGGATGCAATCCTCTGAACTGTTACCCCTTGTGCCTATGTGACTTCCCACTGCAATAAATCTCTTCATTTTGGTGAATGCAGGATAACGTTGATTATCACATGAAAGCTTGGAATGGCATCTTCAAAGAACTCTTAATAGTAACAAAAGTTTTTCAATTAGTAGAATAAGACAAGGTAAATTATCCTTACTTTTTTTTTGTCTTGCTCAGCGCAATATTCTTCTTGTTGCTGACATTCTGTGTAGACCGCTATGAAAGAACATGAACAAAACACTTTGTTTTCAGTTGAGATACAGTTCCCCATCCTTAGAAGAGAGGAATTTGGCATTCAACCATGCTTTGCATTTAGACCTCAGAACAATACCTTTTAAGGCTGTATTAACTTGGAGTAGGTGTAATCCGTAACTTTTGAAACACTGGCTGAGTGAATACCTTCCTGTGATCCGCATTACCACAGAACCTTTTCCACATAACTCTTTCATCTAATGCACTGGTCTGGGGTCAAGGCTGTTAAAAATGTAAGTGCTGGATACTTGAAGTGCTAGCTCATCAGACAGTTCATCATAAGGTGTTAATAATGCCCTTGCTTTATTTGTATGTCTCAGAGATCTAGTCAGTGTCAGTCACATTGATCATGTTTTTTTTCGCCTTCACTTACCATGTATACTGTCTGAATAATTTCCTGGTTTACAAGTTTAATACTTTTCTTCTTATTTCTTTTTCTTCCTAAATTAGCCCTAAATCTGAGTAGTTGGTATATTTCATGGACCATGTGTTTCAAGATTGATAGTGAAACCCACTTTAATCTTATATCTCCTAGGAAGCTGCCTCTGTACATAAAATACTACTTTTTATTCTATTTATTAGATTATATATCTTAGGAGATTCAACAGGAAATAGAAAAAGGATGATTGCAAATTACTTTCCAAGCTAGTTACTAAACAAGGCCAAGACAAACAACTTGTACGTTTTTGTTCACAATTATTCAATACTGATTTTTTTTTTGTTTTCTTGGTGTATATATACAGATATAGTCTGGGTTGGAAATAATTAACTTTCCATTCCAAGGAAAAAAGTTGTAAGTTTAAATACATTTTTTTATAAGCCAATGTGACATTTAGGCTTAACCTGGTGACATTTCTTCTCCCTGTTTGTCTCTGTAACACCTGTTGCTGATCTTGCTGTCATGTGGGAGACTGCTTCCATGGAAACACCCTCTGCACTGTACGGTGTCTGGGTTTGATTTAATGCATTTTTCATAACGTTTCTCCATTTTTATGATGAATCTGTCATGTTTCTGGATATTCTTGTAATATGTATATTCTCCCACCCCTGATTACAAATACTGGGTTTGTTACATATTTGCACACCAATTTGTGTGATTCTCTCAGGGTTGCTGATGTGATTTTGCTATCAGTTCGGGTCACAGACACCAAGTGTCTACTTGATCTCATGCAGTACACACTGTGCAGCTCATCCAGGTGCTTAAAGTACCTACAGATTCACCACTTGATGGATCCCCAACAAGATACAGCATTTACACTTTGGTTAAATGCAACATTTGAAATATAGGAAAGGAAACAGTGATTACAAACTTTAGGATTTGGAGTGGAACAAGAAAAGATAAAAAGTAGCTTTTCAAGAACCAAATTTTTGAGAGACCCAGTGGTTCATAAGGGTGTATGTGATCACACAGCAACAGCATCCAGGCTCAGAGTTATATATATGTGGCTTTTTTTTAGTCCCGGTCCATCTTTTTCATAGTAGAGTCAAATAGAGAAGGTAGCTGAAAATCCAGGGAGTCTAAATGGATGCTGGTTACACTGTGAATAACAGAGTGATTACCAGAGTGCCAATATGCCTGGTCATCACAACCAAGTATAAGAGGCTAGAAATTTAGGCTGACATCTCCTGTGTCTGCATTTGCAGCATTTAATATGACAAATATAACCTCCTCAGTTCCAGAAAGAAAATGCATCCAAACAGCAGAAGAGATCTTGTACACTATGTGCCCATGCATATATTGGGGCCTAGCAATTGATCAAATTGCCATCCTTCCTTTTGCAGGGTACCAGAAGTCATGATAATCTGGTGATAGTATTTGTCAATATTATTCATGTAGTGCCCTGGATTTGGCCGGGATAGAGTTAATTTTTTTCTTTGTAGCTGTCACAATGCTGTGTTTTGTGGATTTAGTATGAGATTAATTTTGATAACACACTGATGGTATAGTTGTTACTGAGCAGTGCTTACCCTAAATCAGGGACTTTCAGTTTCCCATGCTCTGCCAGAGAGCAAGTGCACAAGAAACTAGGAAGGTACATAGCCTGGAAAGCTCACCCAAACTGGCCAAATGGATATTCCATACCCTAGAACATCATGTTCAGTATATAAACTGAGGGGAAGTGGCTGGGAACCAACAAGAGCTGAGGGAAGACCAGCTGAGCATCAATCAGTGGGTGGTGAGCAATTGTGTTGTGCACTATTTGTTTCTCTTGGGTTTTATTTCTCTGTCTCTGTCTCTCTGTCTCTCTCCTTTTCATTACAAGTATGATTATTATTATTAGTAGTAGTAGCAATAGTGTATTTTATTTTGTTTCAATTATTAAATTAGTCTTATCTTAACCCAGGATTTTCAGTTTTCTTTCCAGTTCTCCTCCTCACTAGAGTCAGAAGAGAGAAGTGAGGGAGCAGCGTTGTGATATTTAAGTGTTGGCTGGGGTTAAACCAAAATAAGTGGTTAGTGAATTATATCACTTTTAACAGCATATGGGGTTTTGGGGATAGCACACCAGGCTTTAGTGTCAGCAAAGCTTTCTGAAGCAATTAGCTTTTTAAAAACAATATAAGATTGAAAAAGAAAACAGAAAAACAAACAAAACAGCTAAAACTCTCAACATTTTTTTTAAAAAACACAATCACGGTTTTCACAAAATAAATAGTAATAACAATATTGAGGTCCTTTATTTTTCTTCAAATATACAATATAGATGTTTTATACATATTGAAAACAAACAGAAATATAAAAATATGGAATGCTTTGAGTGGAAAAGAACCTTTGACAATCCAACTCTCCCTCTGCATACTGAAATTGTCATTCAAATTGTGCAGTAGAAGAGTCATAAGTTTGAAAATGCCAGAATGAAGTTTGCTCATGCAGCAGTTTTACCTGCATGTGAAAAAGCTGGCAGCTACTAATTAAGATTCAGTAGAAGCTGAGCATTCCCATTAAGCTAATTTAACAATACTAAAGATTGAATTTTTTTTTTTTCAAAACAGCTGATTAGCACCAGTAGAGTGCTCTTAAAGGCTGGTAAGTCTTGAAGAAGTATTTTCCTACACATATCAGCACTTTCGGACCTGGATTCATGACCCATTTCTTATACTTTTGTGTTTTGTAGCATGGACTTTATAGGGATTTATCATGTATACATTAAATGCCTGGTCAACCTTTACTCTTGTAAACACCTGTTGTTCTCACCCCATTGCTACTGGACATTTCATGTAAAGTACAGCAGCTTATCCTGTCACATGGTCTCTATATCTAAGTATGATTATCTTCTCTACTTTATACATCCTTCTGCTTTTTAGAGTTCTAGTTAACTGCCTATATATAAGATGATCTATTAAGAAAGTTACGTGTTAGCTTTGGTCACTGAAAGATGAACAGGAGTGTAGAACATAAGAATATAGAATTATAAGGAAGAACATACTGACTACAAGCTACTTATAATTTCAGATCTTTTGGTAGAGCGTTGCTTGTCTTCAATGGCTACATGCTCTCCAGTGGTCATAATGCACTTATTCACAGCAGTGTGTCCAAATTGTGCTCATTCTCTTGATCAGCTTTTCTGATGTGCATACAATGTAGATGGGATTGTTGCCTAAAAGACTTCAGAGAAAGAGACTCCAGGCCAATTTAGTGTAGAAGGTAAGATAAAGAGAGCAGGTCCTTTAACGAGTCCGTAGGCCTAGAGGAATACATACCACACGTGCGCCTTCAGACAGTGGTTCCATGTTTTATCATAAGGTCCATCCAATCCCAGTTCTGTCCACCCCTGGTTGTGCCCTGTTCTGCCCCCAACACACCACTTTGGGAATTGTGTCTGGGGATGTTTGGGACCCCTTCTTCCTCATCTCCATCTTCTTTGCAGCATGTATAGTCCTTGAAGTTCCTCCAAAGTTCGAGGCTTGAAGATCACTGTATCTGTGTTATATCTTCTGGTCCAGGCCTTAAGGTGTTTTTCTACCATTCTACCTTGAAAAGAAGACTGAATACGCTAACAGAATTTTAGAGGGATTGATATGAAATGGGGTAGTAGGGTTGGGTATGTGTAAACATTATGCTACAGGGTAAGGGATGTAATACTGCTACATTAAAATCTACATTCACTACACATCTACTTCTAAAATCTATAAAAATTTAAAAAATAACAAAAATCTCTGAGGCATTGGGATCATTCACATTCCACCCAGCTACTCTAGCCCTGTGATGCTTATGAAAAGAAAGCTTCTAACAGTGAAAAGATAGTTTAGTATTCATTAAGGATAGGTACAAGGGAGATACAAGCACCCTGAAACACGGAGGTCACACAGATCCAGACAAAGTCATTGCATACGGTTCTCTCTTAAAATGAACCAGAGGTAACACTTCAGGTACCAGCATTTCTGATCTATTAGAGTCTTTCTTTGGGACACAGCTGAGGAAGAGATTGCTGGAAAATCTTGCTCTTTTTTGTCTGCCCAATGATGCCAAAGTTACAATTAGTGGTACATATGGTAACAGGAGACATCTGACTTTGAACAGCTGACTGCTCAAGTAACAACACAACAGATTTGAGCTAAATTCTCTGACCTTATCTGAACGCTTGTACCAGTGTGTGAGGGTAGTGAATAGCAGAGCAGCAAAGTTCCAAGCTTCAGGGAAGCCAGCAGGAGAGGCTCTGGCCTCTGGAGCATTCTTCATAGGAGTCTCTGAGGTGCATGTGTCCTGCTGTGTCTGCCCTGAGACAACAAACAGTGCCTTGGGAACTGTAACTAGTCAAGCCCTGGAAAGTCCAAAATGGCTTTAATCATCCTTGGGCTTGGATCACAAATGGAACTGGTCTCAGAAGGCAGAAAGTCATAATGGAGTCCTTGATAACTCCTTGCGTCTTGCTTCAGTACAAACACTCTTGTCTCTTGACTTTAAAATACACTGACAAGAGATGATCTGCTTAAAGTGTCACACATTTCTGCTGGTGGCTGTGCTGTGTAACTAGTCAAAGGCTTTTCTTCTGGCTATTTATATCTGCAGGGGGAGTAATTAGAAAAAAATTGTCAAAACTGATGATGTTTAAGGCTCGTGCTAATATCTCACTCATCCCACCTGCTTGAGAAAATCATCTCTCCAGTAAATTTTTTTTTTAATTTGAAGAAGAACACTGACTTAATCACACCACAGTCATTTTTAATTACGTTACTGAGACTGTGTTGGGTTTTTCTTGCCCTTCTGGGCTAGTGTTCCATTTCCTTATCAGTGCTGACTCCTCTAGATTCTTCATTAGGAAGACAGGGACACAAAACACTACACGAAGAAGATATGCTACCTATTTTTTCTAATGCAAGGTGATTCTTTTCCTAAAAATAAACTCATCTACTTTTCTCATTTCCCAGCTGTCACACAGGGACATTTTTAGCATTTTTTGGTATTAGGAATCTATAAATAGGAGTGTCTGGCGTACAAAACAGGGAAAGAGTTTTTCCTCTGCAACTTTGAAATAGATGGGAAAAACAGGATATTTGAAAGAAGACAGTAAGGGGAGGAATGGTGAATGTGTATGTATACCTTTTCTTCTAAGTAAACATGGCAATTTGTCAGTCAGAAATACATTAAGGGTACTGCACTTAAAGAAAAACGAAAAATGATTCCTACCAAACTCCAGCAGTCTCAACAGACATTTGGATCCCACCAGGCATTTTGCATGGGTGCTTATTGGGGAAAAAAAAATCACAAACTGAGAAATTTTAAGTGTTCCCCTGCCTATCTTCAGCTCCAGTGTTCTGTGTGGATTAAACTGTTGCGCATGGACAACATATTTGCACTAGGCTTTTGGTGATTGGATGGCCAGCAGTAGCATTCACACAGCTAGCTCTCTCCTACTGCAGTCGCCATGATGACAATCTGCTCTGCAATTGTCTGCTTCATGGGAACAAATCTCATCAGTGTGACTGATGATCCCTCTGTGTAGCAGGATATTTCCATTGGAGTGCTATGGGAAATGCAATAGAAGACAATCAAAAGCATCTGGATTTAAGGGATTAGTGGGGACAAGGAGACAATCTAGATCTCAGATTCAGTGATTCCTTTCAATTTATTGTATTATTAGTAATTTCTTGCCTGGATATTGTTGTTTCCCCACTACTTTGTGCTACCTTGGCAGATTTATTAAATCTTGATTTGTACCCTGGGAAAAAATTATTTTCAAGAATTTTGAAGCTGAGACAAGATACTACAGAAAGGTGCAATTGAAGGCCTAGGAAATATTATAGTGCTAGGACAAGACTCCAAACTGTTCAACAGTCCTTTGTGCAGTGGACAGTTTTACCCAGGAAAAAAGGAGGGAGAAAATCTCACCAGGGGTTCACCAGCACTACACGAATTTTCTAAAGAAGTGTCATAAGTGACACGTGGGCAAAGATGCCTTAAGCTATTTTTTGTAAGAGAAGAACTGACTTTATTACCTTAAGCCTCTAACTTATTAAAACTTGGTTGTGATATTTTCTTTATATTTTGCATTGTGTTTCAGGAAATACCTTGTGACTATGGTTATGAATATAAAATTAATAATTCATTATATACTATGGAGCATCATGATTTTTAATAAAACTTGAAGCTTATTTATGCAAGGGAAGTATACTTTCATATAGTGGGATGTTTGTTCCTCTGGAAGTTTTTAATAAAATATTACTAAAAACATGCAGATCACATTTCAACAAAGCTAGTACTTTACATAGAAGTGCAGACAAGATCTCATTGCTATAGATAGTTTGCAGAAGCGAAGGCAGGTGAAACAACAATATGAGAAGAGCACACCAGCAAAGATTTTAAAAATATATTTATTACCTAGAAGCATAAGTGCTCACAGCTTTGCACTTGTAGTTTAATGTCAAATACAACTGTGCACTTACTGTCTCTCTGCTTTCTTGGCCTTTTCTTGGTTGAACCCCTACTTTGAATGCACTTTGTTCTGTACATTCAGAGCTGCTGTGCTCTTTTCTTACAGTGACATCTGCAGAGGAATGGAATTGTGAAACACTTGGACCAGCAGGCAGATTTATGAGGCTTTGGTGCAGAAAATAACCTCCAGATTGTGACAAGGTGTTGCCTTGTCAACTCCTGTGTCCTGCTTACTCTGCTTCTTGGTTCAGAGAGGTACTGGACAATCCTGGTCCTCTTAGGCTGGCAGGAGTTTTCTAAACAAGCCCTACTTTCCTGACTGACCCTTCAATGAAATTGATAAAGATCCTCTCCTTACAGGCTTAAGCTTGGTTCAAAGCCCTTGGGAAGACTGAAATGCAAAAAAAAACTTGATTTGTTTTCTTACTTCCTATGATATCAAACACAAAAATATTTTCCCTATAGCTTGGAGATGCTAGTGTCTGTAGACTTCCCAGTTTTGGAAGATCATGGAAGAGATTACTTCCATGATGGGTGGCCTGGTTTATTTTTTTGTAATTGCTGATTAAGAGGGTCCAACAGTGACTGGGTTAGGCAGTGACTAGATTTTCTGAATAAAAACTGAGCAACAAGGCAGAAGGACATGAACTACGAGAGCAGAATATCATGTATGTGATTATAAAGATTATTGGAACATGACAGAAGAGCTATTGTGGTACTAAAGCATGCACTGAAGAGGTCCTGCTTTGGAAACAGAGAAACAGAAGCTAAAACAGTAGATCAACACACACATTTATAGAAGGGCTATTAATAGTTAGGAAGGAAAGCATGATCTTTGTAAATGAGAAAAATACCAAGTTTCCCACTGTGTGTCTTCAGAATATGTAAAACGTTACTCGTGAAAATGTTCTTGCCTTGTAAAAATTATAGAGGTTTTTGGACTTTGTAAAAGGAAGAATTGTTCAGAGTTAGACAAGTAGAATGAAATGGTGAAACTTTTAACAGTATGGCTTCATCTTTTCCTGCATTAGCAAGGCAAGCACCAAGCTCTGGAACCAATTCTAGTATTCATGCTTAGAAAACATGAATAAAGTGAAGAGAGAAAACTGTAAAAAAAAAAAAGAATGCTTTATAGTCTGGAGAAGTCATAAGGAAACTTAAAAGCTTTAGTAAACAACCTATTGAGATGTAACTTTCTAGTCTATACATATGTTTCTATGTGTGATCAAAACACACAGAATATGTCTGCTAATTCCAGCTTTTTGATTTTATCTTATAATTATTTTAAAATGTATTTTGTGTAGCAGGTTGAGTTGAATCTTCACTTACTCGACCCATTATGCAGCCACTGCAAGCCAGGTATTACATGAGACAATTTTTAAATCCTTATTCCTATAGTAGAAAAACATATAATAATATGCAATAACCAAAATTAGAAATTCAACTGACACATATTAGAAATGTAGAAAAATTTTGGGTAGGTTTTTTTTTATCTGATAATTGGCTCAAGATAGCTGTTTTATAGAACCTAAAGACTGCCAATGCTTAAAATCAGTAGGGTTCTAATTACACATTAAAAGAATTATATCAATACAATAAATTAAGTCCTAAATGTCTCAAGATGCCTTTCTTTTGTCTTTCCCCTTTTTCAGGGTTATAAAAATAGCTGTTCAAAATCAGCCTTGGTGCCTCTGGCTTATAGATGCATTCTTTGCTGTTGTAACTATAATCAGCTGCTTGACTAAAATTGACACTGATTTATTAATTTACCAGATCAAAGGAAGGTCAGTAATAACTTGTCCTCTTCCTCCTCAGTATTATCTTCAAGTTTACAGTCAGGTCTCACAGAGATTTTCACTACATTAACTATACATTATGGTCTTGGTAAGAAATCCATTTGAGTCTGCAAGAGATTTACCCCTCATTACTGTTGGATCAGGCTGAGTTGGACTTTGCAGATATGTCATTTGGCACCTGTCCATACCATAAGCCATACTGTGCTCTATTCTTTGGAAGTATACTAAATGTTTTTGGAGCACAAGATTTTCTAAATCCATGAATTTATCTAAGAAAGAACACTTTCTGGAAGTACTTTGTGGATAGAAATACTAGAAACATTTTCCAAATAAAACATTCTCTATCTGTAGATTCCACAAAAAGAATTCACAAAGACCCTCCTTATATGAGAATATGAACACTTTCCAGTGTTTAAACACTCAGCCATAAAATTGGCTAACTGTAGCTAAACACATTTTTATCATTCTTTAACCAACAAAATTCCAAAAGGAAACAGTACAGCCTGCTAAAATGTATGGGATTTACTATTAAGTATTGATGTTCCATCACAGGATGTGCAAGAAATGCTGTCACGAAATGTAGGTGTGCATTTCTGGAACATGGCCAGGCATACACCTGCTACGTGATGACAGAAACAAGCATTTTGATCTCATTGTGAGTGTGCCAAGTAATGGGAAGAGGCTGTAGAACCTTTGGGGGAAAAGATGGCAAGTAACTTGGCTCCCAGAACAATTAATTCGTGCTATGATTTCCTCTTGAATCATAATAGGTAGTCAGTAAAAAAAAAGTTAGCATGTTGGCTGAGACAGAACGAATTCTTGCAAAATCGATCTGTTTCAGAAGTACCAAGTTTGGGCAGTCCTCTACTTACAGTGGTCCAGGAACATCCCTACTATATAAAACAGTATTAGACATAATGATTTATTGTGTTAAGAAATTGAAATTTATAATTAGCCTATTTTAATATATCCTTCTATGACTCATATACCAATAAGAATCAATCTTTCTGTGAAGAAACCACAGAAAATATTCACCTCACATTTATGACAGCATTCCTGTTAACTTCCACTTCATTCTAATGTGCACATATTACCATTGTAATGATCATTTCAGAGATTCTCAAGATTCCTTGGATGTGGTAACACTTCTTCACTCGTTGTCAGAGGAAGCACTGATGCCCATAAATGAGAATCTTTGAAATAATATGCTTCAGACTGCCAACCTTTAATGACCAACCTAGAGAACTGCAGTTTTTCTTTTTTCAGGAATAACATTTATGATTTGTGAATCTCTATTTGCACTGCTGTATCTGACCGGAAATTTGGACAACTGATCTTGCCTGTTAATGTTGTCGAGTTCCTGATTGTATTGAAAACAAATGTCTTTCGAATCATGAAAACCAACATTTAGATTTTTGCTGTAATAAGGGTTTTTTTAGTATGTAATGTTTCTAATTTGGTGACTGAGGCCTTTTCCTAAACAGGTACAAATGGTAAATTTGGCTCAAGAAAAAGGTGGTGCTGAAAACCAAAAACAAGACAATTATGTGACTTGTCATTGAGAAAATCACCAGTTACAATGCTCAATGATGCAGAGCAACTGAGCAATATAAGCAGCGATATCCTTATCAGATTGTAAGTTTCACCTGTGAAATTGAAATCTCTAGACATTGATGGATAGGGCAGACATGAAATGCATCTTTGGCAAGGCTACGACTTCATCCTATGGCCTTTACTTACAGTATCTGATTTGCCTATCATATGAGCAATTATCTTGCTCACAGACTAAGCAGCAAACAGTCTGTTCAGGGGCTTGTCTCTTGTTTGCTTTAAGATAATGCGATAGTCTTTCTGAATAAGAATCGCTAATGCAAGCTGACTAACATCAGCCTATCCCATGACTGCCATCTTAGATAGCAAGCAGGCAGGCACATTAATTTAGATTCTGCAGTGACAATTGTTTTATCTCAAGTCAGTAAAGTCACACTCAAGATCATTCTGTGCTGTTCCTGGGAGTGGCTCCAGAAGTTCTGCTGCTTGTCATCATCAGCGTGCAAAACTTTTCACTAGGAATTTGAGGGCATATTTATGAAGCATAGTTGCTGGGCTTTTGAGTGAAGTAATAGGCTTTAATTGCCCTAACCAACCTCATTTAGGGCTTCTACTTGCACCTGCCAACAACAAGCACAGGAGTGTGATTTCAGCTTAACTCTAGGCCTTTAGTGTCAGCCTAAGCTATGTTGTAGGAGTGCCTGTCCTATGCTAAGCCATGATGTTGTTCCTGATCCTGATCTGCAGCCTGACTTCCTGGTTTGACCTTGAACCTTCCTCGATGCTATGCCCCTGCCTACTGATCACAAGGGCTATGATTGCTGAACCTAAACCTGACCCTGACCTGCAGACTGACTGGTTTGACCTTGGACCTGCCTCATCACCACAGACTTGCCTGATGATCTGGATTCTTGATTGAGGCTGGTGCCATTGCTAAGATACGCAGTGAAGGACATGCAATACTGTAGTAACAAGCAGTTCCTAGGTCAAGCCAGGAAATTAAGCCAGTAGGACAGGGTCTGGCCCTATAAGATACCTGACCATGTCCTGGCTTGCCTGCCAAGGTATGACAGTGACCGGGGAAAGGACCTGAGTTACAAGAAGCTTCCAAGTAAAGAGGGGATGCTACAGGTGAGCCTTTCACCTTTCTTCCTTACATAGCTCTTTGAACACAAGTCAGATCCAAGATGACAGTGTGGCAGAGAGTTGTTGTTGAATTCAGACAGCCAAAGCCCTTGGAGAGGATAAGAGGTTGCAGAGGCAGTAGGTGCACTGGAGCCCTGTCAACAATAAACCCAACTGAACCAACCAGCACAGCACGGTTGTCGTTCACCAGCAAAATGAACAGTAATGACCAACAAGATCTGGAAGAAAAGACTGAGTCAAATATAACATGAATGATTTACAAGAAGAGCAAAGAATATCCTGCACTGGATGCTTATATTATCCACATATGTGACATTAACTCTTTTGGGAGTACTTATCTATTTTTAATTAGAAAAAATTATGAAAACAGGGATTCTGTTTCTGGCAGTTTTTGAAGTCTCAAGGTTCAATTTCATTCTCCATTAGAATAAAACAAAGAAAACATTTTTTCAAAATAATGCTTTTAGAGTGAAAACCTGAAGTTTCTCCATATAATTCCTCTTCATCTATCTTCTTATGCACTCTTAAACACCTGTTGTCAAAATGTCCCACACTGAAACTTCATAGATTGCAGGGTATATTTCAAAAATATTTCTACTGCAAGGAAAAAATTCAGTTTCTGTAGACTGACTTTCTTTTAGTAAGCCCCTACCAGCAACACTGGATAATTATTTGTGTGTGTTTGTATATGTGTAATTTTAAAAATCTGTTACTATTTTTAAAGATCAGTTCAATTCAGTACAATCTTCCATACAGTATGAAACAAAAAACATTATCAAATAATTTCTACATCATGTCCATCTTTCCATATGAGTTATGATAAAAAATTTTTGACATATACAGGTGGCCAGTTGTGATTTAAAACCTTGAAGTGAATTCTCTGGTTTTCTAAGTAAAATATTTCTGTGGTTTACTTTTCCTATTTTTACAGGCTTATTAGTTACATCTGTATTCCCCTGTAGTCTGAGTGTAGCTGGTGTGAACTCCCAACCACTGGATTTTATTATGACCTTTTTTTTTGCAGAGTAAAGGAATAATGGCTATAAAAACTGCTTTACTTGTGCGAGGTGGTGGTCAAGTCACCTTTTAATCTTCTTTTAGATAAAATAAATAGATCAAGCGTCTTTAGTGTCTCAGTGTAAAACCAACAATATTGCCCTTGATTGTTCTTAAGAATTTATAATATAAATGTATCATAATCATGATATAATGAACAGTTACAGCTAGTCAGAAGGTCAGAGGATAGGAATGAAAAACTACCAGTAGAAAGAAAGGAAGTAGCATCTAGGAAAAGTCTTATTTTTAAACATTTTGTTTCTGAGCTTCTGATGTGGCTTCAAAATTTTCTGAGGGTATTTTCATGTTGTGATAAAGTTCTGTGTCTTATCTCCCACTATATTTTGCTATTAAATAGGTTTGGGCAAAGGAAGAAACAGTGACGTACAAAAAGGAAAAGGAAGTGAATTCAGTGGAAGGATTTGAAGGATGTTTGTTTTGTTTTTTTTTTCATATATATTTTATAACTTTCGCTAACATTCCTGAGATTGTGTATAATTCAGCATAACATTTTCTATAGCAAGAACACACGTTATTCTAGATCATATCAGATTATCTAATACATCTGATGCCAGAAAGCACCCATGAGCAGTGACCAGCTGTAAATATTTTAAAAGAAAGCGGAAAAAAATCCCCTCTGGAGTGACAACTGTGGCATAAAACAACCTCAAGGGAAGAGATGCAGCTGTATGCCAAATCAAGGCCTTGTAAATGCTTCTCAGGAAGAGCTGAATTCTGAATATGCGATTTGAGGCGTCTTGAAAAGACCATATTTCAGGACAATTGCTGAAAACTGGCCCCACTCCGAGCAATTAATTTAAAACATCCAAAATAATTAATCAAACAGGAATGATTTGACCTCTTCTTTGAACCTGTAATTGTCTGAATATTTGAAATCTAGGCATGCTTCTTAGATACCCATTCTCCTCATGCTTCTTAAAACACACCTCTAAAATGACATTTAGTAGACTTGGCCTTCTAAGATCACATCCAGCCATTAGTTACAATTAAATAAACCATAGGTGACTTCACTGATTCATCACAAAAGCAGTTTTCAGGACAGGATATAATGATAGATTAGTGATTTAAATTGTGATTCCTGCAAAATGAGTTTTTGCAAGAAAATCAAATTAGAAAAACAAACACTAGAAGTCTGATAAAGTACCTTAATTTCCTAGTTGTATCATTCAACAGGATGAAAGCACTCACTATGTCCTCTTATATTCTTTCCTCCTTAAATTGCTTTCAGGTTTTTATATTATAGCAAGAAATAACTTTGATTTGGTTCAGATTAGTATCTGGTTTGCTTCTTAACTGATTTTTTAAATGCTCTTGGGATCTGATACATATCTGTGAGACAACCCACACAAAAGATGATTTCACTTATTTCCTTTGCCTAAACTTTAAAAAAGGATTCAGTAAAACTGAATTTTTGGGATTATCAAAATCTCGACAAAGAAGAAGACTACCTTACTTTTTTTCTGGTTTGTTTTTTTTGTTTGTTTGTTTGTTTTTGTTGTTGTTGTTGTTGTTTTGTGTTTTTTTGGTTTTTTTTTTGTTTTTTTTTTTTGTTTTGTTTTGTTTTTGTGTGTGTGGTTTGTTTTTTTTTTTTTTTAAACAGCAGTATAGGTGTGTCCTTCTCTTTTGGCTCAACAAATATTGAGTAGTTTGGGGTATATACAGACCCTCAATTTTTTGAACAATTGACTTAGACTTATATAAGACAATTGAAAATTTTCAGAAAACAAGTCATTAGTTCTGGCAAATACATTGATGGCACTGACATAAAAACCATCTTTAGAAGGTGCTTATACTTCTGCTAGAATACTCTGAACACTGCACAAATCTCCAGAGAGAACTGCTATTAGCCTCATTTTATAGAGAGTTAGTACAATATGACAGCATACAGCAATGGAGTAATCTGCAAGAAGCCCACATTCTAGACAACTCCCTGAATTTAGTTTGTTATTAGCTAAGTAATTTTTCCTTGACTGGTATTTTATTTTATTCCCTTTGACTGATTCTTTAGAGATGTATAGCCTTTTCCCTTCCCTAAGATCAGAGATTTAATTTGGGATTTCTGAATTTAAGCTTAAGACATCACACAAACCTTTGGAACCTAATTCATTTTATCCCAGCATGAATTCCTAAGTTCAGAGTGAGTCTTACTCTGACAGAACCTGAAATGAAAGTATTTGCTGATGAGGTTTTTTGGGGGTAATGTAATTTCAAACTCAGAAAGTAAGAACGGTAAACCATGTGACTTAAGTCTTGTACTCATTAATTTCTTTCTAATGTTAATTCTGTCAGTGGAAACAAGCTTTGCTCTTTTACCTGTATAAGCAGCTGCTGTTTGATAGTAGATGCATCTGATTTTTTTCAGAGGCATATTTAATAATACAGGTTTACATATTTTCAAAAGGAAAAAAGCTATTAATTGGCCCATAATTGTTTTTATCTCCCTTACTATTAGGTAGAAAAACCTATGAAAACACATTTAAGCAAAGTTTATGTTGCTACTTTCTTTCTCTAGAGAACTGTGTGCATTGTATGTCATTGTCTCAATGTGAAGCTGAATGTGTTTCATTTGCTTCTGGGACTGAAAAAGAAGCAAGTACTTCTATTGTGTTCATGATAAGACTGTAGAGCTGGCTCTGAAATGATAAACCAAGGGAGTGTAGTTCAGTGAGTTGACTGGAAAATTGGACAGAGTATTTTCAGGAGGGAAATGATAAATCTGCTTTAAGGGGTCATTTTGGGTTGTGAGCATTAGTTAAATAGTAGGTGCAATAATTCACACCCTTCTATTCAAGATGTGATTGTATTCCAGAAGACATTGTATCTGATGAGTTACTTATCTCGAGCAGACCATGTATTCCAGGTCTGAGCAACCCATATGGTAGCACAAGTAGCTGCTCCAAGGGAATCTGCTGGAGTGCCCCCACGCTAGCCTGTGGGTGTTAGGAAAGGCATAGTATTCCAACCAGTCAGGAGAAGTATATAGCTTTGACTTTTACAGAAAATGAAAGGCACTGTGCCATGGGATAGAGACGGAACATCCGAGTGAGCGTGCGCCCTGCACAGTGGGAAAATCCATCTGGGGTCAGTCTGATGTGACATTAGAAAGCAGGGTTCTCAGCATTTGAAGGAACAAAAAATTTACCTACTATTTATATTCCTTTTTTATTCCATCTTACTAAACAAGGTATTCTGTTACACCATTTCTTTCACAGCCTTTCTTACTGAGAATCAGAAAAAATGCTGCACCATCTTTCTCTCTCTCTCTTTTCCCCACCACCTCTGCCCCTCCGGTGCAGAACAACACTGAAGTTGATAACGACTATTACAGATTCTGAAAAGGCTGGGGTATTCAGTCAGTGAGAAAAAACTGGTAAGAGATCTTGAACCAGCCCAGAGCCTCGACTGAAGGGATAGGTGCTTGAGGGCAGGAAGGATGGCAGGAAGGTGCTGTGGTGAGTGTAGGAAAGCTAGTGCAGAGTTTAGGGAAAGGGACAGTAAGGGGGCTGTTAAGATGAGAACAGTTGCAAGATTTGGTATTCATTGAGCATTAAATTTAATGCTTTTTCTATGGAATAGTGTTGCAGCCTAGTAAATCTGATGTTTGCCCTTACCACTAAAAGTCTGTGGGGTTTCTGCTGACTGACAATGTTCTCAGGGCTTGCCTTTGCCTGAGCAGGTAATACCTGGTTCAGCAATCACCAGTGGCTAAGTGACTAGTGCCCAGATAGTTGTGAGCTTCATTTCTGAGAGTCTTGCATATGATAAAAGTCTGAAAAATGCATGTAGTCACTGTATAACAAAAATAGCCCTGCATGTTAACTCTGGCTGCGGGGAAGCTGGTCTGTGACTTTCTAACTTCAGTTGGAAACCAGTGAAAAGAAAGAGTGCAAAACCAGACTGTGTTAAGAAATTATTTCAAAGAGTTACTCCTTCTAAAGTTTCACAGAGATGAATACACTGCTTTTGATGGTTATTGGATTGATCAAAGCCCGCTTTATGCAGGCTAAAATTTGTTGCTTTATACCTCTTACATACTGCTTAAGGCTCTTAGGATATATATGGAATAAGTGCCATACAAAACCTCTATTGGCTTTCTGCAAAAGGATAATTTTTAATAATAACATTGAAATATGTCCTTGCTGAGCTCAGTTCATCTTACTTGCATCCCTTCTTGTCCCTGTATCCTTCAATCTCCTTCATGAAAGTGTCCTGTGTCTCTAGTACTCATTTATGTTATTTGCTTCAATGACCTTATTTGACAACTTACTCCAAGTGTTTACTGCTCTTTGAACAAAGTAGTTCTGCCTGAATTCAGGTGCAGTTAAGCGATAATAGTATTGCTGCTCTGTTTTATGAGGCAATAAGCTGGTTCAGCGGAGTAGTTTATCCCAACAAGGGAACCAGAATATTGCAAAGTAAAACACTCACATAGCTCTTTGGCTGCAAAATATGTTTGTAACCAAACACTTTAAACAAGAAACAGCTTATTCAAGGCTACATCACAATTTACAAGTACTTCCCTGTTGTACTTCTTAGGCAGCCAGTCACCTCACAAATAGCATGTGTCACTAAGCTTTTTAGTTCAGCAGAACTGCCCAGTCTGCAGCATTGCTTGGATCAGTGTTTCTGGATCCTCTTGATTCACCTTATTATGGCAATAGGAAGCAGGAATCCTTTTCAGCCTTCGTTTCAGATGCCAAGTAGCTTGCACATATTTTTAACCCCAAGCCACGTTAGGTATAAATGTCCTCATTGTATTTGAAATAGGGGGAAAGGTACACTGAGTTTCAGTTTATAATATGATTTCACTGAATAAAACTGTGTAACTTCTAGCTCACCATGCAAGAGACTCTAACATGACTTTTTCAAATCAAATTAACTGTGTGACTGTGTCAGGATATTTGCAACTTTAAATGGAAATTAAAAAGCACGTAGTTAAATCCGAATTAATTTAGTTTTTAACTTCACTTTTTAAGTTGCTTCAGTCCACCTTTGTCCAACTATAACCAGCAAAGATTCCAATAACTATAATAATAATTTTGGTTTGGTTTTGCTCAGAAGGCAATTCTGATAAACCTAGTAAACATCAGTGAGTATTTTATTAAAGTATCAGGAAATAAAAATCAATGAAGGAGATAACATGTCTCTGTCATTTTTATTTAAACCCCCAATTAATTTAATGATTATAATATTGATTGCCAAGTTTTGAAATGTCATATTAGCCATTTCAGTTCACACAGAGTATTTAATCAGAAAAAAAATTAACTGTTGCAAAAAAGCAACAGAGAATAAATTAGAAGATGAATCATCAGTTCCAGAATTTTGTGACATTTCATTATAAGATCTATACTTTGACTTAACTAAGCTGGAAACAACGTTTATTACAAATTCTAAATCTAACCTAGGATTTTTAACTGACCCTGGAATAACAAGTTTTCATTCTGAAGCCATTTAAAGCACTGGCTTTTGGAAGACCTGCAGAGTTTATTCATCTGGGCACCATGCTGTTCAGCCTTTTGAGCAGTTTTCTGAGCTTTACCCCTAAAATTGCAGTGAGAATGGATGAAGTAGACTGAATGGTTTCATTTAAAAATTAAGAGCAGTAGTCACAGCACATAGTTATTTCTGTTGGAGAGGTAGATACAGAAAAAGATAAAGAATGAAGTAGAATTAGAATTTTAAAACGTGCAATAGCCCAGTATGACTTCATGTGCTTTGCTTACAGGAGGTAAGGTTGAATATGTACTGACTGAGGACCCTGTAGGTCCTCTGTAGTCATTTGAAGCCTGGGAAAACTCAGAAAAAAAGGTGGCAAGCAAGATTCATCATGTCCTAAACCATGTGTGAGAGAAAGGGGCACCACCTTTTTGTATCCCGAAGTTAGAAACAACATAATCATGAACTATAGCGAAGTATGAAAGAAAGCTCTATGCAGTTCCGTCTGATGTCAATGGAAAGCTATTAAAAATATTTCCTCCTTATAACTCCAGCCAGCACCTTTGCTGATCCAAGTCCCAAAGGTTATTTTCAGATCTAGTAGTATTGCAACATGTTGATCTCTTTGTCAAAGTCCATCAGGGGCTGATTGAAAAGACTGGAAAAGACCAAGGCTATTGAAAGACTGGACTTTATTCTGCAGTTATCTAGAACAGTTATACAGAAAAATTTCCTAGTGCTAATCGAAAGCTATATTACTTTTTTAAAAGACAGAGAAAGACTGAAAACAGGCTTATGGTCAAATAGACAAACCTGATCAAATTTAATTTCTATTACACTTTTAGCAGTAACACAAACTACATCCAGATATTGCTCTAACCCAGTGAGAAAACAAATAGAAACCTTAAGTGCTCACAAGGTCAACAGTGCCTGGTTAAGTTTAACTTTTCAATCATTGTGTACAATTTCTTCTTAAGGTCTTACATGAAGGTTAAGAAGGTGACTGGGAATAGTCAGCATGGTTTTATGGAGAGAAATCCTGCCTGACCAACCTGATAGCCTTCTAAAATGAGCTGATTGGCTTTGTGGAGGAGGGGTGAGCAGGAAATTCTTCTTACCTTGACTTTAGTAATGCATTTGACACTGTATACCACAGCATTCACATAGACAAACTAAAGTACAGATTAGGTAAACAATTTAGGTTGATAGAATCAGTCTGAAAGAATTAGTAGCACAAAGTAGAGCTAGGGATCCATATAGTATCCAGTTTAACATAGCCACTAATGACATGGATGATAGGACAAAAGGCACACCCAGGAAGGTTGCTGAGGATACAAAACTGGGAGGGAGGAGTGGTTGACATACCAGGGTGTTGTGCTGCCTTGCAAGATCTCTATAGGCTGGAGCACTGGACTGACAGAAATCACCTTAAGTTCAATAAAGAAATGCAGAATGCTACATCTGGGAACGAGAAATAAGCAAATGCACCAGTGCATGCTGGGGTCTGACCAGCTGGGAATTAGCTTGGCAGAGAAAGTCCGGCAGGTTCTTGTGCAACAAATTGAACATGAGCCAAGCAATGCATCCTTGTCACAAAAAAGACCAACAACACCCTGAGCTGTATCAGCAGGAAAAATGCCAGCAGTTTGAAGGAGGTAATCATTTTGTTCTATTCAGCACTGGAGGGGCCACACATGGAGTGGTGGGTTTAGTTCTGGATGTCTGTAATGAACTTAACTGGATAATTATTGTATATCAAGGAGTTAGTGAACCACATAAGAGTTAACCAGAGTGTGCCCGGGCCTGTGCTGAGCCGCAAGTCCAGTGAGGTCTTCAGACATGTTCATTTTTTCCCACCATCCAGGTAATTAGTGACTATGTTGAATAGCATTGTCTTCAGTGCAGTGTTGTACTGCACAAAACCAATAAGTTTTCAGGACAAACTTATGAAGCTCTTTGTAAAAGATGATCTTCCAGCCAGCTCCTGCCTGGTACCAGCAATTATGCCACCTGTGTGTACTTGCCTTTATGTAGGAGAAGAGCAAGAAGATGCCACATGAACATCCTTTCTGTTTGACACTGAAAATGAAGAATAGATTTATTTTCTTGTAAGAAAAAATCTATAATAGCTTGAGTGACCAAGAAGGGAGAACCTCTTCTATCATCAGGCGTGTGCACAGTGTGCTGTGCAGGGATCAGAGGTCCATTTGATGCCACACCACTTGGGGTTTCAGCATCTGAAGATACATGGGATTATCTGAACTATTCTCTCCTTATAATGTTTGCACTTTAAAAGATGTTTTAAAGAGTGTCAATGCCTTTTTTTACTGGAGTCATGGGGGACAGAATCTCCTGGTGTAAAACAGCTTCCCAGTGTAAGAAGGATACGAGTATGCTGAAGTGAGCTTAGAGAAGAGTTGCAAAGGTGATTAAGTACTTGGAGCTTCTCTCCGACAAGGAGACTGAGACAGCTGGGACTGTTTAGCCTTGAAGATCTTACAAATGTCTATGAGTACCTTGTAAGAGAGAGTAAAGAGGAAACCAGTATCTTCTCAGTTTTGCCCAGTCACTGGACAAGAGGCAATGGGCACAAACTGAAATATAGGTATTTGCATTTAAGCATGAGGAAAATCTTAGTTAGAGGGTGGTTGAGCACAGGAACAGATTGCCAAGAGGTATTGGTGTCTCTGTCCTCGGAGGCAGTCAATAGCTTTTTAAATATGCTTCCCATCAATCTGCTGTAGCTGACCCTGATTTGAACAGAGAGTTGCACTACTGAATCTCCAGAGATCCCTTCCAACCTCAGATTCTTTGAAGCAAAGATTTCGAGGACATGTTCATTTTTCAACTGTCTCTAAAGCATACAGTTAATCTGTATCTGTCTTTATAATGGTAAATATCTGTTTTATATACTGAGGTGAGCATTTCCTTTTTTGTTTATAAGTCAACCATATTGATACTTTCTACTTTCCGCATTTTAATTTCACTACCCTATTTTTAGAGACATGTCAACAAGTAGGAAATGCCTTTTAGCACTTGATCTGCAGCTCCATTAATATCAGGTTTATTTACTTACCTCTTTACACATGACAAATACTCAGTAAAGGTACATACTGTGCTACTAAGTGATAAGACATTTACAATATTTACTTTTGTGTAATGAAAATCTCTTTTATGAAGTGCTTACTAAAGCCTTCATAACTTCTTTCCAGATATTGATACTTGTTTCTAAGAAGAAAGATATTTATCTCACATTAGAAGTTTTAGGAAGTCTGTACACTTAAAACAATACTCTTTCTTTAAAAAATGAACTTAAAAACATTCATGGGGATGTCAAAAATGTTTGTCAAACACCCAAAAGGAGACCAAAATGGAAAATAAGGATAACAGATTTTTTTTTTTTTTTTTATTCAAAGTCTTCTAAAGTAGCAAATCCTTATGGAAGCAGTGACCATAACAGGAAAAAAAAAAAAAAAAGCAGCTGTTATGGTTAAGGAACTTGAAATAGGTTATATGTTAAAGCTAGTGAAGGAAGTTCTGACACAAATATTCAGAAATTCCAGTTGAGGGAAGAGGGAGGTCTCTCTTTAAATGTGACATTTAGAGCAAAACTGACAAAACCACTTCTGCCATGTGACTGATTGTTGCTAGGAATTTAGAATGGAAAGACACAAGAATGAAAGAGTGAACTAATAGATTTATAAAAGACCTGGGAAAAATGTTTTTTGAAGGTTTCCTAAAAAGCCTGGTTACTGTTTTTTCTGAGGAATAAGAATACTGTGAATAATTTCCAAGGATAAAATATTTTTAGTAGAAGAATTTTCAATCTAGAAATTGTTTGATCATACTCAGTTATGCCAAGGGAAATATACAACAAAGTAACTGGTAAACTGTAGTGTAAGTTATTATTTGAATGCATTTGAGTCTTAGAAAAAGTTCCGCAAGGCAAAGGAGTTCATTCATTAAGAACTAACATTAACATTTCATCGACAAGATAATATAACACTACTTTCTCTCTGATTGTTTCCATCATTGCTGATTAATGTGTATAGGTGCTTTTATGTTTATATACTTCATTTATCTAAGGTTAATACAGGAGCAGTCATACCTACCTAGTAAGCTATTTCATTAGTATTTTAATCCTAATATAAGAGAGCAAGCTCAGAAATAATTATAAAGATGTGTTTAATATACTTCATTTCCTTCCTTTTCTTCACTTAGCTGTTTTGTTGGAGCATTTTCACCCTCTCCCATATTGCTGTGAGTCCTCCTGGCAGACTATCAGATACATCAGTAGGGGCGGAATTCAAGCTACTCCACCATTTCTTCATCACTATCACTTTTATGAATACAAAGGAACTGTTGAAAAAGTAGCCCCCGGAGGAAAAGACCTTTCAAAAGCTTCATTTGACAATGCTTGGTAATTTTCCCCAATTAGGTAGCCAACACAGACCTCTTGGAGATGCTTCACTGGTATGCAGAAGCTGGGAAGGAGAAGTTGCTTTGTGCTGAAAGTTAACCTGGATGGGTGTGGTGCATGGCTGCGTGTCTGAAAGTACTCAAATCACTAGCAATTTTAATTCTTTGATTTTTCTGAAGACAGACAGAAAATGAAGTGTTTGGAACTGTTCAGAAGTCTGAGACTGTTCCAATTTATTGAAATAGCTGTTTCGTATATTTTAAAGTTAACCGTAATGAAATTATTTTTGCATCATACCAAAACAGTAATAGTTTGTTACTCAAGCTCATTACTTGAATTCCGTAGGCATAATTTCTAGATAAGCAAAGCTGTGATGTGTTGAAGGATGGAATTTTTTGACTGCATGCCAAAATAAGAGAACCCTATAAGCATAGAACAAGAGGTACCTTTAATGCAGTAATCTAGTAATGACTCCCTATTTCACTTGAAAAGCATCACAATATGCCCCAATATATGTATAATATAGCCCAAACATACTATTTGAACTCTGGGTTGACAAAACATGCTTATTTAGCATGACATTGTGTTTCTTTGTGTCTTTCTGTGTGGTTTCCTTTGAGGATCCTGCACTGTCCCAAATATATTAATAGAACATGTAATGGGAACAGACCTCCAATTTTAAGCAAATTGAAAATGATTGGAGTGTTTAGTAAGTGGGCACCTCCTTGAAATTGGTTTGTCATCTGTCTCCCTATGATTCAATTCCAAACAAGTTGCTTTTCCCCAGTGGCATTCTTGGCTCTGCATAAAGACTGTAGGATCAGGTGGATAGCCTCTTTTATTTTGTAATGTTCTTAAATATTTAAAAGGTACTTATTGCATAATTTAAAACTTCTCAGGAAACTTTCATGCCATAGTGGTCTTTAGAAAGTATAAAGGCTGTAGATTCCATTTTTAGTGGGTAGGCATGTATGCAGAGTTGCAGAATTTCACTCCAGTTGTCTATTTCTTCATTACCTTTTCTATTATTAGAATATTACTTGAGTTCAAGAAAGTAATTAATAGCTGAACTAAATTATTCCATATGCATTAGAATCAATATGCCAATATCTACATAGGTGTGCTAATTCATGGTCAGTAGGACTTCATATGACTTGAATGATATTTGAAGACTTCTTTTTAGTGGAAATAAAAAACCTTTAATAAGGACAGCAAATATAAGGGGTTTGTAACTTAAATTACTTATAATGTGTTTGAAAAGATTTAAAACTCTTGTTAGTGTTAGATTGACCTTGATTTCATAAGGAAATTAAACTTATGCAAACACAAATATGTTTTAACTGCTTTAAATATTTATCTCAGTTATTATATTTTCTACCACACTTGTGAAATCCTGCATCTGAATAAAGGGGAAAATCTCTCAAAGATTTCACTGAAAAGGTGGTTTAATCTCTTGTTAGATGCGCGGGAGGCCACTTTTTGAATGAGGATTCTCTTCTTTATCAGTTTCTGTAGTAGAAGTTTTTCATATGTGCTTTGACTAAAAATTCATTAAATCGAAAAATACAAATAAATGTAAAAGTTTTTCGTGCTACATTGATTTTTTATTCTGTGCTCTGCAGAAGTTGTGTTCAAGCACTGAAGCCCCCCTTCTCTCATGTAAGAGAGTAGGAAAAAAAAATCTTTAAAGGACTGACTAACTGGACGAAAAACCGCTGTGGAAGAAATTCCAGCCAAGAGATAACGGAATGTTCAAGGTCAAAACTGGCTGCCGGAGAGAGAAAAAGGTTCGAAGGGGGGAGAGCTGCTTTTTCTCCCTTTCGCTCTCTCCTTTCAGCAGGGAAAAAACTGAAAAATAGATCCCTGCTA
>JAYRBT010000082.1:53354178-53378496 GCA_036023395.1 Myiotriccus ornatus | reverse complement strand
CATAAACCTTCTCTCAACTTAAAGTAATTGTGTGGGGGGTGTAAAAGCAAATTGACCCAGGGCAAAACCACGACATTATTACACTTATCATTACCTTTCTGCAGGACACTAAAATCAAAATCAAGTTTTGCTCATTCTTTTTTTGCTTTACACTTCAAAATAGCATTGACTATTGCCCACTCATTAACTTCATAATAGATATCTCTTTTTCATTGCTTTTATATAGCTCATCATATCTTTGTGATCCTTTCTGAAGCCATATTATTGCCACTCTCACTTCTTTGCCTGAGAGCTGATAACTAGTGGTAGAAGAATAATTAACTGGTATCTTGGTCAGAGTTTTTTTCACCTAGTAATTTCAATTTGCCAAAATACTTACATCTTGCAGTCCACTTACTCAGGATGAAGCATCAACAAATTACATGATGTGGGTAGGATTTTGGACCCTCTGCCTTGAAGTTGCAGCACATACAAAATTTGTGGTACTCTATGCCATTCACGTATTTGCATTACATTTGCAAAGCACTCTATCGGTGTATGCACGATTTTTTCCGAAGGTGATTTGCCCTGTTATTTTGATTCTTTTTCTGCTTTGACAGGTCTGTTTCTTTGGGCCTCATTACAGCGTGTGTTAGTTTAAATTATGTTGGCTGCCTGAACTCCCTGCCGGTACAGTAATCGGACACAGATTCCTCTGTTAGACTGCAAAATGGCTTCGTGTTCCTGCTGAGCAATCATTTTTGGTGTGTGTGTAGCTCTGTGTCTATAGCAGTATATACCAACTTCCCTCTTACATTTTTATTAGATAGAATTAATTCTCCATCGCACTCCTACACGTACATCCCATTCAGTAAAGAAGCAGCCAGATTCCCAGTTTGTACAAACTGGTGCAACTCGAAGCCCAGGAGCCCCGGTTCAGTTGACAGCACTTTCAGACCTAAGTGCCTGCCCAGAGCACTTCTCAGAGGCCTTGCCTTTTTCCTTAGAGCACTGACCCGCAGGGAAGTGGAACCAGGTCAGCTGAGTTAGAAACACTCGCTGGCAGCAAGGTAACAGATGTGACACTCAAGGACTGGCCATCACATACAAAAACATAGCTTGTTGAAATCCTTCCTATGCAGGGAAGGATAAAACAGTCCAGTGGATCTGCTTTGACTACCTTACGCATGGTGCTGGAAACAACCATCCAGAATAAAAAAAAACAACAACTATAATTAAGGATCATGCTCATCAGAAAAGGCAGCAGGAACATATATATTGCTGAAAGGAATTAACCCTTTAATAATCCCATTCCTAAAAATGAAGTAAAGTATTCATATCAGAAGGTCAGATTTAATCAGGTAAAAATTCTTATTTAATTTGCATACGTAGTTTTATGACATAAAATAAGGAAGATATCCCTCTTTTGTGGACACTAGCTCTCTTTAAGTCTACAGAAACAGAGAAAGTAGGCACATGGTATTTTTTAAAAATTGGAATCTTTATAGACTCAGATGTCATAGACTTTGAGATATGTACTAGTCAAATTTAGGAAATTCCACTTGAATTTTAGTTCTAAGCTAAACTTAGTACCTGACCAACTTTCTGCATTCCCAGTACTTAATTTTGGTCATTTAAATGAAAGAAAGATAAGATGAGATTCTTTCCCCCTTGTGAATAGTACCAGAGTTGTATCTTCAAGCAGTCATGGGCACTTAAACCTTAGACAGTCAGGTTTAAAGGTGGGAATTAGAAGAAAACAGCAAAACAAAACACAAGCTTTTTCCACTCTTTTTATGTAAACTTAAATTCTGGCACTCCTCAGTTTATTTCATTACTACAAAGGGAATAACAATACCAATTAAATTTCTTAAAGTGCTTTGAAGTCTTAAAATCTAAAAAAAAGGAAGGCTGTCATATGTGTTTTGGTCTCATGATTTAACATAAAAATCAATAGATCTGTATAAATAAGTCAAAGAAACCTTGTTTATTATTACATCCATTTTAAGCAAAACTAAGTATGACTTGTATGATTAAAAATTGTTTACTTTTGAAAGATTACTCTTTGAAAGTTATGTATACTTTAATTTTTAAATAATTTCATAATGTTTTGAAAGAAAATATTTATTGAGCTTTAGCCAGTTTCCTAAAAACAATGCTTGGTCAGCTTCCTAAAATGATGCTACTTTTTAAAGCATAAAATTATATGTCAACTTTACATGTCTTTGAGTTGCAGCAATAGCAGTCTTCACGTCAGTTTTAATAGCAGCTTTAAAATTCCTGTCTGATTGTGGGATTTTTTTTTTTTCATTTCTTTGAGATTCTACTCAAACTAAGCACCACATGCAATCACACTGCAGCTGCAAAATTCCACATTACAGATAGGATCGCGTTAGACAACTGGAGAAAAACCTGTAAAATTTTATTTGCAAAAGAATTTAGCTTTACTTAGATTTACTATTTATGTCAATGAAAAGAACATGGGAATTTTTTTAAGGATAAAAAATCCTACCTGCAAGCTCTAAATTGCATCAGTATGTTGTGATAGCAGTATATATCATCTTTGGATGCCCCTATGAGTTTAGTTTATTGTTGGATATAGGGTCTGTATATTAACCTATACCTGGAAGTAATTTATTAGGAACAAAGAAAAATGTAAATATCTGTAATTATACAGCACATAAGAATAACGATGCCAGAAATTCTAATCTCAGTGTAGAACTATAAGAGGTGGTGAGGACCCAAATTCTATTTCTGATTTCTGATCCATTGGCCTTTTGCACCATATGGATTTGGACCCAGCTTTTAACTTCAGGTTGTATCTGGTAAGGACCTGACTTATTTCAAAGCTTTCAACTCCTATGTGTTTTCTATCTCAAGGGTTTCAGAAAAGCTAGATTTTTACCTGTATCTCGCTTCAAGCAGTGTTGTTAGAAAGTCAGAAAAGGATTTTAGCAAAAATGTCTCAGATGCCACTTTGAGTTGTATCTTGATGGTAACAGTCTAATTTTTTTTTCCTTAACTGCCTTTTTCTCCCTCGAGCTTTGAGCTATGTGGAATCTATCTCAGAAGTCTGTTCACATGCAACTCAGACTAAGTCTTCCACTGACTTTCCAGCAAGACAGCTGAATCAGGGGTAATGTACAACTCCCAATTCAACATTTATCTAAAATTAAATGAATGAAGAAGAAAATCCTCTTATTGCTGAGCCTAGGAGAGGTAGGGCTAAGCCTGGATGAAAAGAAGGGGAATGAAGATAAGAAAGGTAGGGAGAGACTGGCAAGAAAACACACAGAAGGCCTGAAGAAGAATGATAAAGGGAATTTTACTGAGCATGATGATTTTTTTTTTCTGTTCAAATCTTACATTCTGATAGATCACTAGTTGCTGTATACAAAGCCTTCACTGATATATTGCTGATGCGGGTCATCCAACACAAAAGAGACTGACCCAGGCAGTTATGCTGGGTTAGTGCTTAGTAATGAAACTAATCAGCTGAAATAGGAGATTTCCCACTTCAATTTTATACTACAGTGCCTCTGTATTCTTTTTGCATCTGTATATGCAAGAGTGAAAGTGTTATCAGCTGCACGAGTTACGTTTTCTGTGATGCTCAAATCTCTAATTATATTTTTTTTACTGCTTTTTAAGATATGTAAAGCAACCAGGCAGAATGGTACTAAACTTCCTGTCTGAAAATGGTCAAATTTCTACTTCACTGCACTTCAGAGTATCTCATCTTTGTTATCCGTGTAAGAGGGAGGCTGTCAGAGACAAACAGCATAATCCTTACAGCAATATAGCGAAGTTACATCACTTAATGTCTGTTGAACACTGCATATCCTAAGATGAATATTTTCAGCATTGTTATCACAGCCAACCCTGTGAGAAGTTACTGAGGATAGTCACATTGCCATGGAGTAACACCAGGCTGACATGAGCTTCTAGAGGTTGAAAGCACCTAATCCAAGCAAGTCCTGCTTAGGTATGGTAGCTCAGGGCTTCAAGAAGGGATGTTTGACAACCTCTCTGGGCAAACTGCCCCTGCATTTCACCATTCTTACAATGCAAAATTTTTCTTTAGCAGGACCATTTTTTTTTAGTGTGGGAAAGTACTGGCTCTTAATTTTGAGACATCTGGTTTTGGGGAAATTGCTGAAAACCACCAGAAAGTCTGCTTTTTATTTAATTTTCTCTAGCTTTATCCGTCTGTTGGATTCACTCAGATTTGTCTGCTGAGAGGTAGGTGACAGATCCAGGCTGATATTCCTGAAGAAGGAATGAGTTGCCTGCATGCACTATGTAGCCTTTGTTCTCAAAGCAGTGCGCACTTTATCATACAGCAAACTGTACTGCATCAAACAAATTACCTGCACTTGTTCCTTTGACCCTGGTTTCTTCTCTGGTAAGAAATTGACTACAACTTGGATTTCTCTTCCTAAGCAGCATCTCTAAGTAGCCCTGCTTTCCATCTGAGCTAATCAAGGTGTGTTCATTCATTCCTTTAGAAATTATGTACTAGGCAAGTTCAAAACGCAAAATTGTGTTTTCTCTCCCTATGGTGGTTTAGTGCTTCCAACCCTCATCTTATGAGAATAACACTCCTGCATAGATTTGCATTTTAGGAGTCCTGGGCAAAAAAAATAACTGAGAAAGGGCTGTCTTGCCCCTCTGAGCCCTCCTTTGTTGTATCTGTAGCTCTGGTCACAGAGGAACATTTAGAGCTGAACGATAGTACACAAAGCAGAATATGCCACTATTATTAATATCTTTTTCTCTAATTTGACTGGTTAACACTGGGCTGAATTTTACAGAAATAAAATAAGCTTTCTATCTACTTTTTTACAATGAGGACCAAAAGTCTCATTATAATATTGCGTTGGGATATGAGCTTCTGTAGGGAGTGACAGATTACGTGTTACTACTCCCTGAATGTCCCTGCAGGGCAGCAATTTTGCAGTATTTGCAAGATAGTACAGAAATTCAGTCAGAAGCCTCTGGTTTTGAAAATGAACTACATAATATATATGCTCTCTAGCTCTGGAAGTAAACATAGACATATACTACTATTGTCTGGGGGCTCTGTCTTGCAATTGCAACTTGCATAATCAATCCTAAAAATGTACATAGTAAATTAGCAGTCAATAAGTTTATCTAAGAAACTGCATAATTAGCTTGAAAAGGATGTGCGTGGTATAAAAATGTAAAGGAGAGAAGTCAAGTCAGGTCATGATTTTAACTTTATTCTTTCCCTTATATTCTATTTCTGAGACTTTTCTTAAAAGTATTCAAGTTTCTCTCTGAATAGTAAAAGCGCAGACATGCTTCCCAGGTCTTCCTTTAATCATTAAATCACATAATCCTTTGGGTTGGAAGGCACCTTTAAAGATTATTTGGTCCAATCCCCTGCTAAGAACAGGGACATCTTTCACAAGATCATGCTGCTCAAAGCACTGACCAACATGGTCTTGAATCTTTCCAGGGGTGGAGCATCCACAGTTTCTCTGGACAACCTGCTTCAGTGTCCCACTATCACCTCATCATAAAATATTTCTTCCTTAGGTCAATCTAAATATACCTTCTTTCAGTTTAAAACCATTGCTCCTGGTCCTGTCACTCAGAGGCCTTGGTAAAAGCCTTTCTCCATTGAAAGAGAGCCCCCTTTAAGTTTCAGGCTGAAATAATGCTTGTGCATAGCTCTCCAACAACTGGACCCTATGTGACACTTGATTCTTGAAGTAGTACAATGTGCTGAGAGTCTATTTTGATTGCTATCAATCACGCACCATGTCGGGGGGCAGGGGGAGGCATGTTTCCATATCTTGTTAATCAGGTGTCAGAAGAGAGCATGTTTCTTTGTCCCCCACATCCTCTTTAATTTGTTTCTAGATTAAGTTATTCGAAATATATGCTCATCAATTACTCTTGTATGAACGAGTATTTGGCTGTACAGCACATTTAGCATCCTTAGAAGTGGACAGGTTATCCTGAGAAATAATTTGTTCTTGCAAATATTTCCTGAGGTCATTTTGGAAGCTTTCTATCTTGTCAGTTTTCAAAGGTTTTGGCCTTAAGGTGTCTCCCACACCTTTCATCTGTTAGCCTTTCTATACATACAACAGTAGTAACAATATAGCTATTACAAAAAGGTGCCTTTGGGTCTTGACATCCAGTACGGAAAAAAATTAATATTGTTGTTTGTGGAAAAGTTGCTTCATTCAGGAGAGATAGCCATGTATCTTCCTTTTGAAGAGTTTATTAAAGGCTTTTGTCTATCTGAATTACTATCTGAACTTTGTTATTCAACTTGTATGGTATAGCAGTGCAATGTTCAAAATTATTTTATAGTGTCCTCTGAATTATGTAAGAGATGGCAAAAAATAGAGTTTGCTTGAAGCTACTGTTGGAATAGTATGCCTTAATTTATGATAGTCTTTGTGGTAGTGTGCCATAGTTTGTTTCCTTTTGGGAAGCCTACAGAGTATGCTACTGGTTTTATAGCTTGTAGCAAAAAGATCCATTTTTCTCCAGACCTCTGGAGAAAGCTCTGGTTTTTGATTCTCTCACTTTGGCACTTGGCCTGCATTTTCCCACTTGCATCACAATTATTTCCTAGCTTGCAAACAGCCTTGACCACAATGTTTAATGTAAGGTGTGTGTGCTGTCTAGAAAACTTCAGTCCAAAAATAGCTCAATATAGCCTTGGCAGAACTCCCTGTTTACAATAAGGCTTTATTCTGGTTGACCGCTCTTACATATTAAACCTGTTGGATGCTTACCTCTTTCTTGCTTTCTGAGAAACAGCTGGGTGTTTTTCATTCTGCATTGGTCTTTCTGACTGTACCAACAGTATAAAGGCCAGGAGGAACCCTCACTGGTTTTTGTCCTTTCTGCTTCTCCCTTGGGGTTTTTCTAACCCTCTCTAAAAAGCAGCACATAACAGGCTTAGTCTAAGATTTCTTTGTATTTCAGTTAGATGTAATTCTTAAAATATTTGTTCAGTTGTTATACTTTAATACTGCAAAGTGACCTTGGAGAAGTCAGCGTGTGGATACTGGTCCTTTTTATGTGTATTTGAAGGGATCACTTTCCACTCCATTTCTTGTCTATGAACATGTCCATCCTATTTTCTATATGGAACAACAATCCTAAATTGTTCTTTTGCACTGGTTTTGTATCAGTTTCATTGCCCAGAATGTGTTTGAGGCAAGAGTATTGGTTTGCTGATGAGTGTTAGGTGAAACATAAATCATTGAGTGAATATGTCAAGTATACAAAATTTATGGCAGTTCTGTCTAGGTTTATATTTAATTTCACATATTTGTCTGTTGCTTTCAAAAAAATTCTACCATAGCCTCTACCATCCCATATCAGGATTTGTACAGTGAACATTGCCATGGCTGAGAAGTCCTTTTGGGCCAGTAAATCTACCTGTTGGCATACAAACAGAGTGCAGTGGTTGCCTGCTGTAGCAATCACTGCTGCCTGCCTTTGGCATTCTAACTGCATTGTTTCTGCCTGAGTCAAGTCAGAAAACACTTTTTCTACTTCAGATTTTTGGCAGTGAGAATTGTTTAAACCATTTGGGTGTATGCAAATGAACTGTTTCAAGGGCTATCATGCAACTTTTCCAACTAATGGTCTCTGTAGTTTTGCAATGATGTAAAGTTTGTCATGGTTTTGTTCTCTCCAGTGTATATTATTGCTCTCCTTTTTTTTTTTTTTTCTTTTTCAGTTTTAGTGGTTGGATTATTTTGTACATTTTCAGGTGTCATACTCTGAAATTCATCATGGTCCTAACATTTTTGTAGTCTTTTACTAGCTCTGCTTGGAAACACTACCATGCTTGGTCTACACTACCATGATTGGTCTGAACAAGTTTGCTTACTTTTGACTGTGTGTTTGTTTTCTGAATCTTTCCTTCAGATTGAGTGTCATGGGTATTCCACAAGGATCCTCTTCCTACTGTAGGTATAATCAGTATGAACTGAAATCTCTGACTTTGTAGCTGTCTTTGGATCTTCTTTATTCCAGCTGCTATTTATTTTGATTCTGTTCATGCTCTGATCACACCATTATAAAATGGCAGTTTTGCTTTGTGATATTACAATCCCATTTCCCTCTCTTGCACATTCTGAAGAAGTCTTTAACCTTGTCTACGCTAGAGAGGTTCTGCTGCGCCGTCAGCAAACACCCTTGGCGTAGACATGGAGGATGCTGACACAAGCTCTTTGACTTGTTTAATAAGACCAGGTCCCTGAGTAACAGCAAAAAGCATCTTCTGCTAGTACTACTGCATCCACACCAAGGTTTTGCTGGCACAGTGAAATCACCTGAGGGAGGGGGTGTGTTTTGTTCACACCCTGAGCCAACATGGGCAGGCCCAACTCCCTATTGTTGATATGGCCTTTATTATTGCCTGGGTGTCCCTCTGCATTTTGCTTTTTTGGGTTTGCATCTGGTGACAAACTGAGTATTAGCTGCCTGTTTTGCACTGCATCACTGTCTTACATAGACTCAGCAATTTATTGATTTCTTACCCCAAAAAATTTCAAAATGCTGAGAAATCTTTTTGAATGGAGTCAGGATGACAACTGTAATCTCACAAATCTATTTTCTACAACAAATGTGAAGTTTTCTTTCTGAAATATCTGGTTTTTAAATTAATTCATGGCTTCAAAACAGTATAAATCTTTTTCAAAATGTTTCCAATTATAAAACATCATCCTTAAAAGTGTCCTAAAAATACATTTTGATAGCTACTTAGCTTTTTTCAAGTGTGAAAAATGAAAAAAGATACCTTTCTTTTAAAAGGCTTTTTTGACCAAAAATTGTTTTGTAATTCCTTTCTCAAACTCCCCTGTAGTTATGCATGTGTAAAATCTCACCTGTGTGAGATATTCTTTTAATGAGTATATGTTTGTTTCTAATGGACATGTGTTCACAAAAGGCTTTTGTTCGCAAGACCATGCTTTTCCCTTGCAGATCCTCTGTGTCTCTTCAGCCATGACTCTTCTTTATATTCGTGCATTTAATTTTGTATGCATTTTGATGAGATTTTCCTTTATTTTCACATTTTCATTAGCAAACTATCTGAACTGTGCACTTTCTAGAGGTGAGATTTTTCAGCGAGTTTACTCAAAGAATTACTGTGTATTCTCTGAGTACCCTCCCTCTAATTCATAAAATGGCTTTATTAGAAATTATTCAATCAGGTTTAGTAATTCCAGGAATTGGACAGCTTTCTGTCCAATTCACTGAACATTGTTGCATTGTTTCTTCAAATTCAGTTCCCTGTTGCATTGTTTCTTCAAATTCTCAGTTATTGTTGTGACAAGACTCCATTCTTAGATGACACTTTCTGTGAGTTCCAAATACACTTGGATCCTGCAGCAGATTTGACAGAGAGCATTCAAAATACTGCTTATATATTCTGATGCTATTTGAGTGTGTCTGTGTCTGAGTCAGCCTCTGTGCACCCTGCTTTGCTATTCTTTTAAGACAGCTTTCTTGCAATTTTGTGATTTCCCTATTGTCACCTAGTTGTTAAATACATCCTGTCATGTGCATCTCCCTGGGGACACAAAACTGGTAAGTTGCCATGATCTTTACAGAATTACTTCAAGGCTTTTCTGCAGTGCAGGCAAGAAAGGAGGACCAAGGGCAGGCTGCTCCTGCCACAGGTGGGGGTAAGAGAAGGAAAAAAGACACATCTGGGATGGAGAGCTGTGGGGAAAGCCCTACAAAGCCAGACTTTTGTCTCTTTTTCTACAGTGCAAGGGAAAAAATGGATCTGAAAGATGCTGGTTTTGCTGGGAGGGACCACTCACTGCTTAGGTCCTCCACAGCAGCAGGCAAAAAACCTGTTTTTCCCAAACTTTAGCAGCCCAAGTATAAAATAGGCACAGTAAGACTGCTAGGTGTGGTCTTTTCCTGTAGGTAGAGAAATTACCTAATCAAGGCCTATGTTTTTCTCAGTAATTAATCACTGGTGTTGCTTACCTACAGGAGTAAACCCACAACAGAAAGAAGCAGGACAGATTTGAACTGTGAGGGCAGTCTGTCATAAAAACTTTGTGAAGCAGAAATCCAGAATTTCTGACTGCCCTTACACAGCACCCCTAACAGGAAGGTTTATGTGGTTTGAGCTGTTGTACAATGAGCAGCAGCAGGCTGCATCATGATGTAAGAAATGAGCACACATTCATGTGGGGACCTGTGGAGCTGGTAGGAATTTGAAATTTTGTCCCCAGAGAAACAGATTTGCTATCAGTCTTAACCAAAAAATTCCTTCTTTCTAAATGTTTGGGAAACTGTGAAACAAGGCAGTATTTTTATCTTTCTCCATAACTGAAAACATCCCTATCGTCAGAACATTCCTGAAAATTAAAAGTATTATCTCTTAGAGAGGAATGTGGAGACAGGAAGAATAGAGGCTTTAAAACAGTCTGAAGGTCTTGGTAGCCAGAGACTCATGAAAAGTCAGCAATTTGTAGTTCTGCAACAAGATGCCTCTGGCAGTTCCTCAGGATAGGACTCAGATTTAAATGATTTAATCTAACTTGTGTGCCACTTTAACTACTCACCTAGGGGCAAGGGCTTACCACAACCAAGCATCAAAGTAGAGTATGTAGAGGTTATAATAAAAACCTATGGATCATTTGCACAAACCATAGTGTTTGCAGTATCATCTAAACTGGAATTGTCTTGTTTTACACAGTTCATATTAACAGAAAATAAAAAAATCAAGCTTATGTCTTGATCTAACCTTCAGAATAGAGCCCTACTTGTCTTTGAATTGGTAGTTTTTAAAATACTTGTAACAGTCTTGCTAAGTCATCAGATTTGGACAATCTTGGACAAGGTTAAGTCAGATTTTCAATGTCTTATTTGGGGAAGTAGCTTGCAAGAAAGTAAACAATTTACAGCCAGAACTGAGTTCTAGTGTTTCAAAAGATTTGAAAACTGTATAAAAATAAAACTTTGGAAAGCAATAATAATAATAATAATAATAATAATAATCGACTCTAAACTAGCAGCCAAAATGACAAATCCTGTAAATATAACTAACAATACTTTTCTTTTCTAATCTGAGAAGTTATGAGTGAGTCAAAGAGTGGAAAATGAAAAAATGAAACAAAATTTGTTTTGAAATAATTTTTGAAATTCAGATTATGTTTCCCCGTATCTTTTGTTCCAAGTGACAGTGTGTGTGCTGTAAACCTTGTCACTTTAATGAGTTTCAAGGCTTTCAAATGGCAGTATTTAAAAGGGAAATCAACATATGGGGGAGGCAGGTGGTCATTTTCCTCAATAATAGGATATGATATGAGTTCATTTAGAGTACTAAATTGAATAGCAATAGGTTCCAAAATGCAGAAGCAAAACAAGCACAACACTTTCCACGTTTTAAATGACATTACTAGGCTGTTTCACGGACTGATCCGTCAGTGGATACATATTAGCCGTTTCAAGAGTAGAGCTGCAAAATCAGTGCATTTACTGCTATATTTCTGAAAAGAGCCCATGACGAAAAAAAAGATGGGTCTCAAAAATACTTTATAAATTAGCAAGACATAGGAAATAAATTAATTGTATCTTTCAGACATCATTCTATACCTCATGGTCCATGATCTCATCTGGAAATGCACAGCATCAACTAAAGAAATTTGTCACATCTATCAGAAGAGTTAAGGTAATTTTGCTGAAAGGCCTAGAAAGAAATAGGAAACACAAAGAGCTCCTTAAAGTCCTGCATGATTTATAGTCTTCTAAATTTTTCCATGTACCGCATTATGTAGTTTGCAGCGAACACTGTAAGAAAAATCACATGGTTCTAAATTCCATTACAACTTTTCATCAAGTCATTCATAATTGTCTATCTGCAGGACTCAAGGAGCTACCATTTCCCTTGGAAGGCTATTTTGCACTCTCAAAGGATGCCCTGGCTAAAAATTTCCTTCTTTCAGAGAACTCAAATTGAGAGGACAAACTATTTCACCCAGAACCACCCATCCTCTCTTCATTTACAACATGCTGTTGGACTCATTTCAGGGAAGCATCTCTTCCGTAAACTTATATGAATTTTACTTTAGGAAAGAACATGTGTGAGAGAACATTTTTGTATTTGTATTATGAACATTTATATTATAAGACAACAAACAGACTATGCATGACATTAACCCCTTGGGCTGCTACCCCACAAAGAAGAGTGAGCCTTCTCTTAAGAGAATCCTGTGCTACATGTAGAGAGGAATAGACTAGGAATCTCTAATAGAAACCTATGAGAATTTTAAGCTCAGCTTTTTTGCTTTTGGATACTTATTATGTTGTACTACTACATGGCTTTTCTTTCTTCCTTCTCTGTCTTGGCAGCTTGGCTTGCTCATCAATAGTAGTGTCTCAGCTGTGGCTGCATTATACTCTTATTGAGAATGAGTGAGAGAGGAGAACTGTAAGCTGCTGAATAGAAGCCATTACCACTTGCAGCAAAATCCAGCAACGTTGCCAGTAGAACAGTCCAAAGCAAGCAGCTGCTCCCTCCTCCCTTATCATCTCTGTTCTGCGTTAGCTCTCAAAAAATTCTCTAACTTTGGCATAAGCCCCTGCAAAGGCTGCTGCTGTTATGAAGACCTGCAAAGTGCAGATTTTGATCCCTCCCCTTACACCATCATGCATTTCCTGGTTTGGTTAGTTTTGTTTGGTTTGTTTTCCTTGGTGATTGTTAAGATCTGATTAGTGAGACGCCTCTGCATGAATTAAAGTGCAAAAAAGACCATATGCCAAAGTCAGCAATACAGATTTTATTTAACAATAAATGTGAGGTACAGAGAGAGAAAGAAATAGAAAAGAGTGGGGAGACAGAGATATCAAGCAGAACGTACCCCCCACCCATGGATCCAGCATCATCCTGTTGCTCCTTCTTCACACTGGACTACTTTGCGGTGGGGGTCCTGAAGTTGCTCTTCTTGGGGTACCACCTTTACACAGTTTAAATTCTGGCTGTCCACAGGGAGGTCACAGATGCCATTCACATAACTTGTGGCTATATGTGTATGAGCAGTCCCTTCCTTTCCCACAGTTTGCAACAATAAGAATTTTTGCCTGGATGCATTAACCAGGAAGTGCTAACCAGATCTTGCCTCCACCAGGCCTGGAGTTAGTACCTTCTTTTCATACATTCCCCCTTCCTTGCTTATCTCAAGCTCCCACTCCTGTGGCTTATCTAACAGCAAGATCTTTCTGTGGCCTTGACAGTGCTCGAGACAGGCAATTGTGCTCCTAAAGTCCTTACAGTGATGATAGTTTGATAGGGGGGCTCTGCTTGCTTCCTCCAGTTTTGCTTATGCTGTAGCCAAATGTCCTCAGAGGCAAAGAAGCAAACATGAACATTATAGACCTTTCACCAGGAAAGTCTTTGCAAAACTGCCTACATTTAAAAGGAGGAGGAGAACTTCAATCTGTTTAAAATATTGTTATTAAGCATGATGAGTACTTCCGCCATATTTCCAAGTGTTCTGAGCCTACAAGAGAACTGCAAGACTACAGAAGGAAATGTAGCAGCTAGAAATGATCAAATTGTTGAATATTATTGCTGTAAATTTTATGGAAAAATGAAAGCACCTCACCTCTACAAATGAATAGAACCATAAAAACCTTGTACTTTAATTAAATAAAGCTGACTTAACCATTATGCCCACTTCTATCAACATTCATTAACTTACGCTGTGCTTCGCTATCGTTCTGTGAAGCATTTCAGACTTTTTATACATCAGATGTCAGATTTCCTAAAAAGCAAATGTACTTTTCAGTAATAATACCTTGTCAGTAATAATACCTTGAGTTGTGGAAAAGTGGAGTGATTTTTTTTTTTTTTCTGTTATTGGTATTACTCATTGGCACACCCAGTCTGGTAAAAAGAGAGAGAAATTAGTATTTAAAAATATCAAGTAAAGAAGAACTTCTGAAAAGTACATGGAATTAGGCTGTGTGCAATTCGTATGGCTTTAAATATGGTTAGCATGGTTTGTGTTATTTTTCTCTCAAACTATAAATTTTTAGTTCAGCAAAGCCTTGATAGTACAGCTAAAAATCCTGGCAGAAAATGTCATATTTTGTTAACATTTGTACCTTTGCAATGTGAGTTTTTTTGGGTTTTTTTGTGGGCTGCTCCCTCTTTGTGTTTTTTTCTTCCATGGAAACATACCACACAACTCTCATAACTCTTATGGCAAAATTAAAAGAAGAAAGTGGTATGTGACCTCGAGAATCCATTTTTTTGCAGAGAAGCTTCAAAAGTTTAGCACAGCTTTTCAAGACCAGAAATACTCTGGTGTTGTGTGTTGTAGGGTTTTGTTATGCGAAGTGTGCGCAGTTAAAACACAGAGCAATTCTCCAGAAAGGCGAATTTCAATACGCTGTAGGGAATGTCATGTTTACAGAACTGTTAGACTTCTCAGTGTGTATTTCTCTACAGTGTTCCAAGGAGCAAGACTTAAGGCACACTCCTTAGTGTTGCATTCCATATATGAAACAATTATCAAAATCAGTTGGGGCTAGGTATATAAACTGCATCTCAGATCAGGCTTGTGCAGTCAAAACAGATAGACCCAAACAGAGAACAGGTTCTGTAAAATGTGAGCAATTTAACCCAATCCAGAAATACTTAGTTACATAGATAGACCATCACAAAGATATTTCTCATCACCTTTCAGGATCAAATATTCAGGAGACATAGAAAACTTTGAAGCAAGGGTTAAAAGAGTATTCAGATCCAGATTCTGCAGTCAAAAATACATGAGTTAAAGAGTTCCTTTATTTTATCCCATTCCTGTCCTCACAAACAATGCCATTGCTTTCTGGATCATTTATTGTCTAGAGCTGCAATAACAAACTCTTCAGTTACATGTTTTCTCTAGTTGAAATATAAGTATAAAAATAATATAAATATAGTATAAATGATAAGAAGACCCAGGATTATGGTATCTCTGTTCTGTTCTTGGCTGGTATTTCAGTCTTTCTGGGATTCTTGGCAATCATTTCTTCTAAATCTTAGCAAGGACAGATGCTTCCTGAACTGTACTAGGAATTGCAAAAGGAGAAATTACATGGGCTATTTAATTTCATCCATTTGTCTACAAACTGGAACAAACATTTAATTTCATCTGAGGCCATGACATGACAAGCAGTTACAATGAAAGAAAACACAACTGGCCAATTAAACAATTGAGTAAAAAGTGAAAGATTTTAGAATGTTTGAAAAGGCTTGGAAGCCATGCTACCTTTTGTAGGTTCGCATGTCATTGAACTGTAAACTTCTTATATAGTAGGACTGTCCAAGGACTTCTGCTTAAAAATCTGCAGAATCTACTGAGATTAAAAATCATGTGTTTTAAAAATCTACTCACAGTCAGGTGACGTTTGTGCTGTTTGTTTCCAGTATGCACAAAATACTCACCAAGTTGTGCAATTCCCTGTAAGATTCCACTGTAGGTGTAGCAGCTTTTATTGCTTTTTATTTGATTTATATTACATAAATACATAAAATTGAGCCAACTATCATACATTTCTCAGCAAGCTTTCCAATAAAAGGAGAAAACTGATGGGCTGCTGCCAAGTCACAGTTGGTCATCAGATATCATTTTCAAAAGCCATTGCAAGGCAAGAGGGGTGAGGACACCAAGTGGTTATATCCAATTATCTTACTGTGACACATGTAAACTGTGCATTGTGTTTGCACAGAGCATTGAAACAACAAAGGATTAGATTGACATCTGTATGGTAACACTCTGGTGTTAGGAACAGATTTTGCCTGGATGTGTCAGAAAAATCTGTTGGAGGCGGCTTTGCCAGTGAAGTTACACAGAGTTAGAGAGAAGACAAAAAGACTTTTCTATTGAAAATATGACAGGTGAGTTTATTTGTAATGGAAACCCTCTCTCATAAGTTCCCAGCACTGGGTGGTAAGCAAGTCTGCACTGATACTGCCCACAGGTAGGTTTGCAGTGTGGTACCAAAACTAAAAGTAGTCCTGGTTTTCTGAATAGATTTGGAGTGTTGCATGGTCATGTAAAATATTACTATGAATTTATGACAATATTTATGATATTAATATTACCATAATTACTACATTTTGTATATTAAAATTATATATTTGTACAGCATATTGTTCATTTTTCCTCAGGAAATTGAAGACTTTCTTAAAAACATCAGAAATAATTTTGAAAATTAATCTCTTCTTTGCAAATAAAAATGAAATGGTTTAATTGCTATAGACACATATTTGTAGCTGTGATTCAAAGGCAAAAGTGTTGAAATGGAAACTGAAGTCTATTAAGTTTTCCTGAGTGAGAAGGAGGAAACTGGAAAGAAGATCCACTGATGTGGGTGCCCATATCAGGGGACATGTGAGAAATTGAGAATGGGTCTAGAAAGAGGAGGATATAATGCCTTTTCTAATCTATTACTTTGTCTTACAAGTTTTGCATATGTGGAATTTATTTGAAATAAAAAAATGCCTCTTGCCCAAAATTTCTTGTTGTTCTAGGAAACAAGCATAGAATCAGCAAATTCCTTTTCATGTGTTTATTTTCAGCAGTAATATATGTGTAATTCTAGGGTGATATCAAACTGTTTCTAAAATAATTGTTATCTGAAGAAAAAATAATTCTCCCAGTATTTTTTCATTTTGAGATATTTTCACGCGTGACTTGCTTTGCTTCAAAAGAGTAATACCTTTTTTGAATAGCATGTCTTTCATTATATGACTACTGGGTAGTCATATAATAATTTATTCACCCAGATATTCTGGGTGAATAAATTAAATTCTAGGAAATAGAAAATTTTACTAATTGCATTCATTTTTTAATTTAATAAAATACTAACCATATATTTAAAAAACAATTTTGTCTCCATACTGCTTCTATGAAGTTCATAAATTGTGTACCTGCTGACATAAAGGCACACAGGTAAAATCCATTACATTTGTGTATTACTAATGAAAATTACATTTTGATTAATATATAAAATGAGCTCCATCACCTAAAATGAAATATTTACAGTGAGTCTACTAAATACCCTGCTAGTTTTCTTATAATGTCAACTTTTTAAAAATAATTAATAGCACATGAAACTGAGTTTATTGATTAGGCTTGAGACTTGTCAGAGTTAGAAAATTTAAGGAAAATTACCTTTCTAAAGTTGCAATATCAACAGTTCTCAATTCCAAACATGATGTAAGAAAGAAAGACTGAAAAATGCTAAGTATTTTATTAGATATGCATAAACTATCAGGATTTAATTCTCCATGATTATTTAATATTGCTCTAATTGTTTTTTCTATTTTATTTGTCTAATTCTGTATATATGAGCATAAAATAATACCTTAAAGCATAATTTTTTTTTCTTTATTTTCATTTATCTGTGTAAAGACAAGGAAGTCCAATTCTGATGTTTGGTGGGTTTTTTTTAAATAAAATGTGATGTGGTTTTCTGTATAAATAATTTAATCTGTTCACAGAAACAAAGTCAGTGTTCTGAATTCCTCTGTTTTGTAATAGCAAACGTTTCTGTTTCAGATCAAAAGTTTGTGATCACATTTACTTCTTCCAACACAAAAAAAAAAAAAAAAAAGGAAAGAGGATGAAATGCATAACAGAAAACGACCAATTTAATGGTTTCTTCATAAGCATCCTTAAAAAGGGACACTGAAAAGAACGTGGACTTTCTATGATGAGCAAAATTTCTCTAATAAAATTACTGCCTGTTTTGTTCTTCTAGTAACATGTCCCCCATCCTCTTTCCTTTTTTTTCCAGCATGAGTCCTTTAAATGTTGTGTTGCCACTGTGTTTCTCTTCAGTACCTTCAGCACCTTCAGCTTCTTTATTGCTGAGATCAGCTGCTGGTACTCCCCTGATAACATCCTAAGTTTCCATTGGAGCAGCTCTGAATAACAGATGCTCTATTTTTAATATACTTTTTTTTTTTTTTTTTGTTCGCTCTGTTGCATTGCATCTCAAGAAGAGAGGCTTGGAAAGGAGGTTGCCAGTTCAGGGCCAGGATTTGGGCAGGAGTGTACATGGTATTGCTCTGTTTTATGTCACTACAGGAAAATGGGTTCACAGAATATAGGACAATGTTCCTCTCCTTCCCCCTTTTGCCCCACCCCATTATCCCCAGAAACCCCTGTTTCAACATCATTGATGAATTCTGTGGGAAAATAATGATTTCTCTGACATTTTTAATGGGCTGTATACCAGCCCACAGTTACCAGCGAGATTACAGTCAGGGCCACAGGGCTGACCTTGCATCCCGCAGTGCTCCTCCTTGACATCATCTGCACACCTTGTGATGGCTCCCCAGCACACCTGGCTCTACTGCCAGCACGGTGTGGGCAACAAGGTGGGGGTCATTTTCCAAACCAGCAGCTTAGCTAAAGAAAATGGCCTCTCAATGATCTCTAATTTCTCTGGAATAGGACTGAAGTAGTGTTCTGATATCATAAGGACATATAAGAAATTCAGCAATTCATATTTTAGAACTACTTATATCTGAAATTTGTGATGAAAAAGTGAAACTTAGGAAAGCTGAATGGGAATTCAAGGCAAGAACCATATCACAGGAACCACTTGTGCAAATAACAGTCTCATCCTCTGCTTGTAAAAGCTGACAATGGCAATTTCTTCAGCCTTACAAAACACTTCATTGAGCAAATACAGCTTTGAGGCCCTCATAATTTAGGCCAATATTCTTTTCTGAAAGAGGTCAGTGACATAGATTTTAATGGTCTTTTGTAATGTCTTTTGTTCAAAAAGAGTTGACAGCTCTATTTCAAACAGAGCAGGCCAAGGCAATACCTAAGCAGTTCCAGAAAAACTCACTTTACATGCTACTAGTGCTTCAGGTTTTATAGGTGATAAATTATCTTTGTTAACTCTTAGTCCTTCTTCTTTGTTATTGAGAGGTTTCTAAGATGCCAAAGCATCTCAGGAGGAGGTCATTGGTCATAACTAGTTTCCACAGTTGCAAATCAATTGCCATTCTTGGTCAGAATGACATTTTTTTTCAGAGATTTTGAGCTTTTATATGCAAATTGAAACCCCAAAATAATTAATTTTAATACTGAGATCTTTTCATTCTACTGAAACTCCTTCTGTTCTAAATTCTGATAATACTCACATTTTTATAGATTTATGTGTATATATATTCTCTTTTTGTCATATATATTCTCTTTTGAAATGTGTTTGCCCATTCCTTCTAATTAGTGTTAGGTCTTAATAGACTACTTCTCATGGGGACAGGTATTTAACCTACCCTTTTACAACATTATTTTGAAAAATTCCTGTGGCCTGTCTATTCACACATCTGCTATAACCTTCTTCTTTGTTAGTTTTCATCTGAATAAAGGACAATTACTAAACCCAAATAATTACCTGAAACAAACATGAAGGTGAGAATCAACACTGTACAATGAATGATTTTGTGAAAAGGCTGAATACTCACGCTGAGTACTATTAACAGTACTTTATCAGAACTGTCTCATTAACATCCATGCATAATAGAGTTGTTTTTAAGATTTGGGCTTGGGATATTTTTTCATTCCAACTGAACAGACATAATCCCTAGCATCTATGCTTTAGATTCAAGTGCTTTCTCTTGATATTAAGATTAATAAGACAATAAAGTTCTATTGGTAGGTTGTGAAGTTGTTATATTTTTTTAACCCAAAGAAATCATTATGTTCATCTCACTCGGCCTCCTGCACTTCAGTCACAACAACCCCATGAAGTACTACAGGCTGAGGGAAGAGTGGCCGGAAAGCTGCCCAGAGAAAAGGATGTGGGGGTGCTGGTCAACAGCAGGGTGAACATGAGCCAGCAGTGTGCCCAGGTGACCAAGAAGGCCAATGACATCCTGGTTTATATCAGAAATAGTGTGGTCAGCAGGACTAGTACAGTGATTGACCCTCTGTACTCAGCATCAGTGAGGCTGCACCTCAAGTACTGTGTCCAATTCTGGGCCCCTCACTGCAAGAAAGAGGTGCTGGAGTGTGTCCAGAGAATGGCAGTGAAGATGGTGAAGGGTCTAGAAAGTCAGTCATAAGTGGAGTGGCTGAAGGAGCTGGGGTTGTTTAGCCTGGAGAAGAGGAGGCTCAGAGGTGACCTTATCGCTCTCTGCAACTACTTGACAGGAGATTATGGCAAGGTGAGGGTTGGTCTCTTCTTTCAGTCAGCTAGTGACCAGATGAGAGGTCATGGCCTTGAGCTGCACCAGATGAGGTTCATATTGGACATCAGGAAGAATTTCTTCGTGGAAAGATTATCAAGCATGGAATGAACTGCTCAGGGTGGGGGTCAAGTCACCATCCTTGGAGGTGTTCAAGAAATGACTGGACACGGCACTTAGTACTATGATCTAGTTGACAGGGTGGTGATCAGTCCAAGGATGGACGTGATGATCTTAGAGGTTTTTTCAAACTAAATGATTCTGTGATGACACAGGCCATAGATTTCATTCCAGGAATTCTGTCTAAAATTCAGCTATATGTGGCTGAGCTTGAACCTAACTTTTCATTGGCAGTTTTATTTGGTGTAAAGATTCTCTGCCTAACTGAATATTCTACTTCCCCAGTGATGAGCTCCTTCTATGTTAGATGTCATCAATAAACATATGCACAGTGTAAGTTGAAATGCTTTTGTATAACTGTAAAGTTTTCCTTGAAGCATCTTAGAGGAATGTTAAGAACTTTTAAGTTTTCTGAGAATTTTCCGACACTGCTTTTTGCTCAGGCAATTGAAATATATCTGCAAGGCAAAAGCAGTTCAAAGTTGCCAACATGAGGAGAGACAGGTGCCTTCTAAATTATTCATAGATTTCTGCTGGCTACCCATCTTTTTGCAGATGGGGTTTTTGGTGTTGTGTTGTTTTTTTGCTTGTTTTTTTTTTTCTTTTCTCTTTTTCTTTAACCCTGATGGATTTAATGCCTTTATTGCACTCTTAGCTCCATGAATAGATATTGGAAATGCAAAGGCAAAGCTTCAACTAGTAACAGAACAGAAAGTCTGTTCTGCTTTAACAGATTCTCTGTCTCTTTATCACTGACAGCTATCTTAGATTGTTAAGGAACTTCACAGGAAAGCCTTTTTTCTTGGTTTTCATGACTTCTCACAGATGACTGTAGGTCTTTGTGACAACAACACAAGACAATCAGAGGTGGAAGATCAGTTACCCAAACCTGCAGAATGGTGTATTATATATATTTTTGATCAGTCCTTTAGGAAAATTAATTATTTCGAGGGGAGAGGGCTACAAGAATGAATAGCTGGCTAACTATTAATTTTAGCTTTAATCTGTCACCACGTGACTCTAGGAATTACCTCAGTTAATCTTGTCCTCCATGTTTGCTCCTTCTCTATTCTTACAGGATTTATTTCATTCGTCAGCCTTTCTTTAAAAAAAAAAATAAAGAAGTAGAAAGATTCTGCCTTATAGCTATACCTTTTACATCCTTGTCTTACCTGAGGTAAAAATGTCTTCCAAAATTCATTCTTCTTTTTTGTCTCATTGTTTATTCCTCACCTTTTTATCTATTAAACCTCCATGCATCCAGTCAAAGAGATGGATTAACCTGCTATATAATGGCACATGATTCAAACATCTAATGTCAAGTTAGAAAATAAAGTGAGAAGCCAATGTATATTCAAAAATAGAAGACCTTGAAACAGGAAATCTCAGTCAAGAAAGATACCATCTCAAGGTAGGGTCTAATACAAATGTTGTGCAGGAATGTGTTCGAGAGAATATACACGTGAGAAAGGTGATCTATTGCAGCTTGCATATGGCAATGATCAATAAAATAATCTTAGCTCTTGTCAGCAGGCTTTCCAGGTCTGACCTTCAGATGTTAGGATTTAAGATGGCCTATATTTGGATAGAACTCAGAAATTTCTATCTTGAAGGCTGGTAGCCAGTTCACCCAGCTACTGAATTCCTCAGTGTTAGGTTGTACAGTCAAATAGGTTCAGAAAAGTTACCTCTCACCTCTGGAAAACTGGAAAGGAACTCTTAGGATAAGAATCTTTCCATTGAAACACTACTTAGCCTAAAATTTTAGTGTCTTGAGCTGTTTTTTTTTCCTGTTACATGGTGCTTTCATGTTAGCTGAAATCACAGAGAACAGAGGCATTCACACATCAACATTTTGGCATGTTATTAAATTTTGAGTTTCCTATAGAGTTCCTCTCAGATTGTAGTAGATAGATATTGAGTCTATGTTTTGTTTAGTCTTTTTTTTTTTTTTTAACTGAAAGGAATACAAAATAAAGTTCAGATATTCCTGTATGTTTTGGGGATGCCCTGTGTCTTTAAATGGAGACTGAGTGTTGGTATGGCTTGAACTGGTGTAGGAGCCAGTCAGTACTCCCTCTTCCATTAGAAGAATCTTATTATCTTGTAGGTTGTAATAGGAGCTGTAATATGTTTTTTTACTGAGGAGTAAGAACCAAGAGTAAAAAATCAGCATATGCACCAAAACTTTTGAAATAAAACTATTTCTTCAGCACTTTCACATCACCGTAATCTGTGAGCCCTCAGAATATATATCCTTCAAGTTAGTGGTTTACCCTGTCAGTATACAATAAATTTGTTTTGCTGTCAAGATCTGGGTTAATGCTGTGGTAGATGTCCCAGGTTTTTACTTTTTTATTAGTATTTCAACCCACAGGAAACTAGAAATTATTAGAGACTGTGAACAAATCTCCACTGACCTGAGTTTCAGCTTGTCCCCAGAACATTTTGTCTAAAAATGTTGTTGCTTCATAGCATGAAAAGTGATAGTAGACATCTCTGTGTTTCTTTCTTCCCACGAGATACATCTAGAGCATAAGCATTGTTGGGGCTACAGGTAGTTAAGTAATTGAAACTATTTTACAATTATCTACTATTCTAATGAGCAGGGATTTATCATAAGTAAATGGAAAAATTCAGGTATTATTCATGCCTGACCTTGAGTGCAATTATCAGGTCATTCAGAGAACAAAATTGTGTTGTGGGTGTTTATTTAACAAAATGTCAAATGTACTACATGTATTAGATCTATACAAGTGCTTCTTACACAAGCATGAGATGATTTTCTTTGATTTTATTTTCTTGCAAATATTTAATTCTAAAAGTCATGATACTGCTAAAGAAGAAATATCTTTAAACATTCTCTTGACCTTAAAATATGGGGAATGGGGGCTGTGGTCAGATCACCTCTTGTGAACTGCTGTAGTCTGGGTCCCTCATGGGCTCACAACCTCCTTTGAGCATATCCACCTGCTTCAGTATGGGTTTCTCCACGGGCCACATGTGGCCCTTTGCTCCCTCATGGGCCTCTGTGCGCTGCAGGGGAGCAGCTGCCTCACCATGATCTGCACCATGGGCTGCAGGGGAATCTCTGCTCTGGTGCCTGGAGCACCTCCTTCCCCTCCTTGTCCACTGACCTTGGTGTCTGCAGGCCTGCTCCTCTCACCTGTTCTTACTCCTACTTTCTCTGCCTGCAATTGCTCCTGTGCAGTAACTTTTTACCCAAGTTAAATACATTATCCTGGAGGCACTCTCACTACCACTGATGGTCTTGGCCTTGACCAGCAGTGGGTCCATTTTGGGGCCGGCTGGCACTGTCTGCTTTGGACATAGTGGAAACTTCTTACAGAATCTGCCCCGTAAGTGCCCCTGCTACCAAAACCTTGCCACACAAACCCAGTGCAGCAAATAATTTAATCTTTTAGTGCCTATGTTTCTTCATTTAACAACTAGAAATAAGTGCTGCCTTTCTCCTATTTATCTTGGTTACTTACATTCTTAATAAGCATGAACTGTCTGTTGGTGTGCTTTACAGTGGTGCTCACACTTGGCCGCACATCTCAAGGAGAGACTCCAGAATAAAAGGGAATTTTCATTAGAACTTTAAGGTTTTCAAAAGACACCTATTACTGTTATACTTTGCCTGCATCCCACAGTGCTTTCACTACTTCAGGGACTGCCATGGGTCAGTAATTTCAAGTAAGAAAGATGCAGTTGTGTGTACCACCTACATATAAGTTAGTATTCAGATAAGATAGCAGATCATCTGTCCATCCTTATGTAAGTTTATGCGGTTGTCCACATACTCTTCTGCCAAATTTGCACATGCTGACTGTAGGACTCTACGTGAAGTTTGGTTTTCCCAGCTGAAAATATACTCTGATATCCCAGGATTTCTTTAGGAAGCATAAGTAATGTTTGCATTTTGGTTTTATTTCTTGAATGTATAATACATGGCCTCTAAGGTAATGTATACTTTGATTTGCATGTTAAAG
>JAYRBT010000082.1:53327207-53354078 GCA_036023395.1 Myiotriccus ornatus | reverse complement strand
TCAATAATCATGTGATTTTCTTGCATCTTGCCAGACGTTATGACAATGTGTAATCTAACTTCCAAACATTTTGAGAATGAACATCTGTAAATATGCTACATATTTTCCCTTACCACCATCTCATTACAGTTTTACTTTTTGTTGTTGGTACAGTCACTTAATTTTGTTTTGATTTCTGAAGAATCTAGTCAGGCACAAAAAATAAAAAGTCAAGACCTTTTCTTTCTCCTTTGGACTTAACAAAACACATGTCAAATGAACACTCAAATCTACATGTTTGTCCAGTTTCAGATAAGTCAAAATTAAATTTCTTCTCATCCAAGTGCAGCTCAGTTGAAGAAAGGAAGTCAGGTTAATTTTTCACAACTTGTCTTGAATTCAGGAATATTTTGTTCCTAAAACAATTTGCATAGGCAGGCAAACAATTCTGACAGATTCGTTGTGTTGCCAGTGAGCTGTGGACTTACTTGGTTTTAGGTCTTAGCATTCATTTAGGATGAAATTCATGCCATTACTGTTTAGTTTTCTGTATTTTAACTGAAAAAGCAAGATGAAAATTTCGTAAAATGGAACCATAATGTTACAATCTGCAGCAGGATCCTAACTGTTACCTGTGTTTACTCGTCTTTCCAGTCTTAACCAAACTCAGCATAGCTAGATTCCCATAAATGCTTCATGTTGACCAGACGTAAGTCCCGCAAGTCACAGTTCATAGTATTTCATTTTATTCTGATTTGGGGCAAGGCATAAACCCTCAAAGGTTGGGAAGGAAAGGAAGCCATATCTGTCTCTATAACCCTACCAGGCTGCACTCTACAACCTGCACCAAGCAGGCCTGTCAGCCTGTATGTTTTGGGGAAGACTTCATATGTGGCACAGCTATCTGCTGCGTTTGTCCCTGCTGGTGAATGGCACTGGGGCATGCTGATCAGAGAGCCCTAACCCATCTCTGTGCCGGCTGGTGCCACACTGTGTCATGCCTTCTCCACAGCAAGGCAAACCCCAGTGGGACACTACAATGAATAGAAATCACTGGGGCACATTATATATGACTGAAAATTATCTAATAATAAATACATTAGATATACAAGGTCCCTCTACACTGTAATAGCTTTCTGCCACTTGGAGATAATCTTACATGGGGTGGATCATTTTCTATGAAGATTGCCTAACCATTAATTTGCAAGAGTCTTACATGCTTCATGTTTAACTGTTCATTCAGTTAGGCAGATTGATGCTGCTGAAGCTCTGCTGTGGTCAGCAGAGTGACACTATTTAAGCCAAGCAATCTGGGATTCTTTACAAAAATTCTGCAGATGAATACTGCCAATTACTTTCTTAATGGATTCTAATTGGAATAGAAAATGGAATGAATTAAACCGAACTTAAAGCCCATTATTATGTTTGGTTTTCTGGAAGTTTCATATAGCCTATTAATTCATTAATTAATTTTTAATTGGTAAAGTTTTCTTTTGCATAAAACAAAAGGCTCATTAACATAACTTTTGTTTCAAATGGAAATCAGGGCAAGTCCATGCTTTTTCTTAACTATCATGTTTTTCTCAAAGCATGATTCTTACTCATACTTCAGTGAAAGGTACCCTGTGAAGTCAATCTGCAGTAGATCAACTTTTTGTCTTTTGCTCTTTTTAGGTGTCCCTATTGGCATTATAAAAGATAAGCAATTCCAGGGGAAAAACACATTAAAGTCACATAGATTTTCAGTGATCTGGCAGTGCAAATGTCTTGAACTCCTGAATTACTACAATGGAGGAAGATGCAAATGAGCCATGGCTGAGCAGAGAGGCCTTCATTCTTTGCACCACACAGCTGATCAGGAAAGTGTGGTACTTTCAGGAATCTATTTTACATGCCTAGTACTTGAATGGTTCGACAGATCCATTCTCCACTACACTTTTACTGAACCTAATTTTTTGTGTGCAAGTCACAAAAATTTTTCTTATATTTCACTCTACTACAAAATCATTATCTGTCATTGAAGGAGTATATTTTAGCTTTTTAAGTAAAAGGCTTGTGAGTTTTGATTCAATTTGCAGGAAGGAGGATTAATGTCCAGTTTTTTGATGCTCTGAAAAATTTCGTAGCAGATGGTAGACGATGCAGGGAATGTGAAGATCCCAGAGAACTGGACTGCTTACATTGTCTTCTTCCAGATGTATGTCCAGCCCTGGGGATGTTCAAAAGACAACTATTATCAGTCGTACCTAACTATCATCCTGACGCATTACTACCTTGACATATTTACTACATGCTAAAGGAACTCCTTTTCTGGGTCCCAGGCACGGAGAAAGAGAGCAAGGTGAATCAATAAGAATGAGGGACAAAGAAACAACCCACTCAGGCCAGGCAAAGAGACAAAATATCATAGGCAAAATATGGGTCAGATGTATGAGGAAGATTTCTCACATTATTACAAACGTTTTGGAACCAGTTAGCTGTAACAGAAATTCTGTCAAAAAACAATGCATGCAGGACAAGTAGCAACATGGCACATCTTAGCTACAAAAAGTTATGTGTCTAATCATAAATTTTCCAGGCAACATAACAAACCATTCTTGTTCCTCAATATCACATGCAGAAAGCTCTACGAAAAAGAGAATGCAGTCATAGTACAAGGATGTAGCTTGAGCTGTGACCTGCACATCACATCAAACTGAGACAGAAAGGACTTTGCACTCTGAAAATGGAAAACACTTAGGACTTTCACAGCCATCACCACTTCTGAATGTTGCATAACAAACATAGTAAGAAACTCCATCTGTTGTGAACTTAGCTGAGCACTTGCTTATCCCCTAGGAATTAGCTTTACTCCACAGTGTGCAACAGAAAATGGTGAAAAAACAGTTTTCATTAATATCATGAAACAAGGCTACACATTATTGAAATAATACTGGTTGTTTTCCATCTTTAACAGAGCTACAAAAGAATGGTACCAACTAAGTTCCTGGATCAAGCCAGAATGTTTGTCTCAGCAGTGATTTTTGAACTGAAGGTAGACACATATTTAAAAGAATTAGGTGATTCAGTTAGATATCCATTGTTGCTGCTCTTTCAGGTTGGAATATGTAGTTCTAATAAGCTGTTGCTGACGTGGTTTGTATTTCTACACTACACAAAAGTTTGCACCAAAGGCACCCAAAAGATAACTTCCATGACCATTTTAGGGAAGGACTCTTAACAGACGTGCATGTGTAGTAAACAGGTCCCTAATGTCCAAAGAGAACAGGTGTTAGTACTTGTATCTGCTTTCCTGCCACTGAAATGCAGATTATACTTTTTCTTCAGTTTTTACACTCAGAAGTGGTTGTAGCCCACAGGTTCTATTTAACTTGAGACCATTCTCTGCAGTTTTTGCAAGGAAGTATAGCATTTTGCTTTCAACCATTTCCCCAGTCAACAGGCAAGATATCATTCTATGATATAGTTTTGTGATGCTGTGTTCATCTGCTGTGATAAAGTTCTTCTTTTATTTTAAGCTACGTTATTTCAATTCATATGATATACAAGGTATTTTTATTTCTGCTCTCATATAAGGCACTCCAGAAGACAGTGCAAAGTGTAATCAAGTTGTGTAGGACTACATTAACATCTTTAATGTAAAAGGAGGCAAAAAATGTGCAATAAATCACCTGTTTAAAGCCTGAAAACCTCATTTTGTTTATACATTTATTGATTTTTTTCTCTAATCACGTCTAGCTCCTTTAATCATCAGTTGCTTACCTGCCCTCTATTATCCAAACCCCAAATAATAGACTTCAGCTAAACAATAGTTGCAATTTATAGAGTGACAAGAGACGCCTTTATCCATCAGAGAGTCTCCTTCCAACTCCAAAGGAAAGGCTGAACTCTTCAGATGTTTTTCAGCTCTCATGAAAAAAATTGCAAAGCAGAAAGAAAACATTTACCTATAAATCATCACTGGCAGAGCCAGAGGGTAAAGCAGTGACTGTTCTGTGCTGATTTTCATGGGTTTTGCTAAAGTAATTACATGCAGGGCAGGTTGGGTGGGATGTAAGGCAAAAGGTTGTGATACTGTCATAGCCCAGAGTAAATGCACTCTGCTGAATTCCACTAGTCATGCTGCAGCCTTTTCTATTTTATAACATGAAAGAACAGCCTATGTATAAACTTTTCTGTTTCAGACAGACCTGGTGAGTGATAGGTGAGATGACTGCTAATTTCCAGTGAGAAATGTTGATGACTGGGTAAGTATGTTCATTAGTACTGAATGTCAGGACTGAAACGTGTCTTCATGTCTGACTCAGCATCAAAGGTTATTGTAGACTTGAGTACTTTCTGCTTGTACATTTCTTCTGTGTACCCAGTCACAGGTCATGATATTTTAGAGAATTAGACACACTAACATACTCACATTCCCTCTTATTCCTTTTCTCTTCTTACAAGCAAATGCTAGTAGTATAAAATATAAACTGTTTGATGTGTGACTTTTAATATACATTTCTTTGTTTATTTAGTTTGGCTTTTTTATTACTAAAGCTGATGCAAAACCAAAGTGAAAACATAGTCTGTATTTCCTTTCTTAAAATCCTAACAAATGTTGACTGACAAGATGAAAATACAGGTGGGCAAAGGAAAATTTATCTAAACTATTTCTCCCATAAATGCTTTACTAAAACTTTAGAAACAGCCTTAAACAAAAATTACTCCCAACAATGCTGCAGGATTATTTGAATACCCTGCTGATTATAATTCCCCAATAACTATTGTTTTCATCATTACAGCATCTGAGAGAAATTAATAAGATCTTGTCATGTATCTCATTCTATTATTTCTTTCATTTTATTTCACAGGTCACTTGCAATCTTTTGAATGTGAAAGCTAAAAATCTTTATTGTGTAAGCAGTAGTACAGAAATAAGGTGGGAAAATGGATCAGGATTTTGAAAGACAACACTTTTTCCTTCTGATTGCTTTGCAAATGCTAACTGCTGCTACTAAAGGCTGTTCCTAAGTAATACTAGCATGCTTGTGATAACAGTTTTTAGTAATATCTCTTAGGATCCTCATCTTTCAATTCTCACTGCATACAATGTACTGCCAGCAGAGAACTATAAAATGGCTTTTGCCCCAGACAGCTTACACTGATTTAAATTGTGATGAACAGAAGTACCAGAATACTATCATCCTAACTGCTTTCAATTTTTTGGAGGCCTTTAGTAAGAATCTCAGCTAGGAAAGAAACAATATTTTGTTTTAAAATTTTGAGATGCAGACAAAGGTTTTTGTATAACGGAGACTGGAACAGACCAGTTTATGGTCTTCAGCTCTTCCTTTAACAATTGCTTTTGGAAAAGAATAATTTGGTACCTGCTTTACTGAGCTAGTTGTATTTTGAATTTTGCGTATTGAATTTTGCATATTGAATTGCATATTTCGTATTTTGAATATTGCATTTTTGTGTCTGTCTGTGTAGTGGGCTTGTAAACAGTAGCTGATTTTATCAGGATTTGTGGTGTGGTTTTTGCCCAGTAACAGTGTAAAAGTGATTCAAAGTTTACACCACTGTCAGTCCATTGATTTTAGAGCATTCCTGGATGTACCAAAATGAATTAATAGGTAGCAACCAATTCTCATATCAGAATGAGAAGAGTAGAGCATGTGGATCCCTTTTATTAGAAGAAGTAATACTATATGTTGTCATTAAAGCATACAGTTTCTTATTAAAACACTCTATAGAGAAAGAGAATAAATTATATATTTTAAATTGATATAACTAGCAGAACAGTCAACATGAAGAACCCATAATTAAATAACCATCTTTTAAAAATACACAGAATGTGGGAAATAGGATGATCCAGGTTAAACAATGTGTGAACATAATTTCACAGAAAGTTATATATGCAAAATCAAATGATGCAAAGTATATTTATATTACTTAATAAGAAGAGAGGGAAATGCATGTTGAAAACTGAAAGAATAAAACCAAACATGAGGTCTTATGAATTTAAAGAAAAACTACAAAAAAATACAAACCCAACAAAACGTCAAAATCTGTTATTGAGCGGGTATACAAAGAACAGTTTCCTTTCAGATTTTCACCAACTTTAAACACATTCAAAATCCAGTCCAGGTAGGCAGCCCACCAAATCATCGCTTTTGCCTTTTAACATTGAGGGCTCTACATTGCCATTGCACACAGAATTTTATGGAACAAAAATCTCATGAAAAACAAAAATCTATTGACAATCTTCATGAAGTAGTCCAGGATTTACCCAAACAAAAAGAGCATGTCTCAGATCCAGTTTCAAGGGTGGACTTAGGAGCCTAAAGACAATTGATTTCAATAGGGCTCTAATTCATAAATGTGTTTATGTATCGGCATCCTAAGTATTTCTATGAAATAAAGTCAAAGCTAAATACCAGTCAAGAACCCTATGTATGGAGAAATATCCAAATAGTCCAAGGCATCAAAAAGTTCCAGCTCAATTCTAAATGAAGGAGCAGGTACAGTTATGTACCTCTACCAGACAGACTCAGTGGTAGGTGATATATCGCTCTCCAGGCCTTTGGGCTGTCAGGCACAGTATGCTACTTGATTGGCCAGAGTTTATATGCATTTGTATACTGAGTTAGAGACCCAGCAGCTGTTTTTTCCCTACTTTCTGAAATACAGCCCTGCTACTGAAACCCTAAAGTAGTACACTGATTTCAGTTGTCTCTGGATATCCTTTCCCGAAGAAGACTATAAAATAAAAATCAAGATTTGATGCTGGATAATACATCAGTTAGAAACATGAACAGTCAAGAGACTCTTTGCTGTAGGCAAAGTGGTCAGTCCCATTCTCATGCTGCTGCTGGTATCAAACCTGTGTGCAGACTGTGAAGCATGAGAAAGGAATCTGCACTATGGTAGGCTGAATACATTAGAGTGCTACATAGCAATCTCGTGAAACTCTGCTTCCCTCTGTCCCTGGCTCTCCTCTCCCTCACACAGCTTTGGGGTTACTGCAACCTGCACTGTTCTCATACAATTTCCAGATTTAGCACCATAATTGTCTCATTTCCCCATACCAGCCTCCATAGAGGATAAAAGCTCCACAGTCTCCACCTCCTCACATCCGCTGGGCAGTTTCATTTCAGAGATGACTACCCAGGAGCTGTTAGTGATTATAAGAACCATCCAAGTTATGCCTGCTGTCAGGTTCCCTCCTGGGCCAGAGTATTGAAAAGACATATTGTACGCTCAGCAAGAAATTGCAGTTAGCCTAGGATATACTTAGACCATCGTTTTGAGAGAGAATATTAAGAACTCAGGGCACTGGAAAAAGAAAGGTCTTTTTCCACCCCAGGAGGTAGAAAAGTGCCAAAAGGTGGATATGAGGCTTTTGTAAGCTTTGAGTTTGTGGATTCTGCTGTCTGACTCAAGGTTCTAGCTCCATAGTATGTAATTTAAAGTCTCCTCTAGGTGCTTATAATTTAATTGTAAGGTGTTTCACAAACATCTTAGCAGGTGCAAATAGGACGTGAAGTGATCCTTTTTTCCTCTCTCCTCAGCTGGAACATGAAGAAGGCACTTTATGATCCAATTAGTGCCTCCAGGAGCTCTCTAATTGCATTATAAAGCATCTTAAAAAAAAATAGAAAATTAGAAGTTAGTTTTAAAGCCTGGGAAAAAAAAAAAAAAAGAAAAAAAGAAAAGAAGGTGATGTTTAACTCTTTACCCTCCTGGTAACCCAGCAGTAAGAGGACCCAGCATCCTTATACAACTCCTTTTGTCTGTAAGTTCCACAGATGCGAAATGCATTCCATCTCCCAGAGCTCTGGAGAGTGAAAAATCCTTTATTGCATTGTAATCAGAGCTTGAAGTATGCTGGGAAGCTTTGCACTCAAAGCAGCTTGTGACTTTTAGTCGTGTAGCTCATTCAAGGAAACTGCAACTGTGCTGCACTATCTGTGGCCATTTTAGCCTGCTAAATATCTGTTCTGTTGAGTTTTTATACCAAGCTCGTTGGCATAGTGTCTGAGAGGTATTGTATATAATGAGCTATAACAGGCTTTCAACTTCAAAGCTTAGACTCTGTATAATAATTATCACATCACTTTCCATAACTCTCACATATTTTACTTACTGAGTGGGTGGGAAGAAGATACTTAAGTAGTATTTAGACTTATATAGTGCTTTTCAGCTGTAGGTAACAAAATATTTTTCTGTTGGCAGCTCAGCATTATCATCCCCACTGTGAAGATGGAAAAGACTAAAAGGCAAATAACACAGAACTGTAAATAGAACCCCAGCTTCTGATCCTTAGTGTACAGACCTTCCTCTTCATTCAAACAGTGCTGCTCGCAAGTACTTTTCTTCAATAGCTGAAAAAAGTTATAGGACTTTTATTCCCTTTCCAATAGAAGAATGAACTGTGTAAAAGCAAAACGTTTGAATATGTCTATCTCATAAAGGGCAGTAATGCTTGATTTCTCGTACATCCACATGCAGCTGAGCAGAATACCAGCCATGCATTTTAAATTCCATCTATTCTTTTTTGTTGTAGTTGCTGGGATTTAGTGCAACCCACTGCAGCAAAAGGGCACATTAGCAAGATTCTTGAGATGAGGTTACTCTATATCTATGCATTCCTTCAGGAAGAATCTAACACCACCAAGGGTGTCCTTAAGTACATACGTATCCTTGAAATCACTCAGAGAGGGACCCTAATCTAGTTTAAATATTTCAGTATTTAAGTATTATGTTGCCTGAACCCAGTCCGCTTCTCCGTGATAAATTTGCACTCTTATTTAGGAGAGCCTTTTCTTGCCTGGTACTGTGACTGTGCTGGGAATCTCTTTTCCTTCTGGCTAGCAGGCATTGACAGTCTTTCTGCATTGTGATAATAGGAGAAAAGGACTACACCTCTGGGAAGGTCAGGTGCTGTTTCAGGAAAAGGGTAAGGGACAGCAGACAGCTTTCATCTTTTGTTCTGCCACAGTCTGTCACACACCTATGCATTGGCATACCCATTCTTACACTGCTTTGAGTAAAGCCACTGATAATTCACAGCAGGTTATCAAGAGATTTTACCAGGATGCTCTTTTTCTTTTTGCCTCTTCTCTGCAAAAGTTCATCCTGCTTTCTCTCATCGGAATTTTGGGTTGAATTTCAGTCATACTCAGAGCCCCAAAACAAAATTATCTCACAAAACCAAGAATGCTGCTCACATTAAAACTCCTTTGATCCAACAAACAATGCATCATCTTGTTCCAGATTCTTTCATGGCAAGATCCCAATTTCTGGTATAAAATTCATAGGCCTTAATAAATCTTCCACAGTAATAGTCTGAATTTCAGGAGTTTAACAAACACGCTGAGTTTTAGGTTTTATTACAAACATTTCATATAATTAGCATGAACAGATGGCGTATGATTCTACCATTAATCATTTGTGTACAACCAAAATACAGTAATGTCAGTATCTCCAAGGATTGCTTCTTTGAAAAAATACCTGGCTGGAATTCTGTTCTCTCTTGCACCCATCAGACACCATGACTGTAGTAAATTACTTCTGATTTATCACAGTATTGAACAAGGGTAGAATAAAGCCTTTTTCGTTATGCAAACTATACTCAGTGGTTTCAAGACTTACATTGGGTTTTACGTAATATATAATCAGTTAAAAAAACAACTTCCCCGTGTAGGACAAAAAGGAGGAATATTAATCGAGAATCTTTCAAAGCATTTCTGGAAACAATACCCTTATGTATAAAAAGAGTCTCTTTTTTTGGTGTCTCTATGTGGTAGTGTTTTCAATTCCAATAGCTATAATAAGAAAAAAAATCTGCCCTATTTGTCAATCTGTCAGGAAATATATTTCAGCTTCAAGCATCATACTCCTGGGGTTTATGGAAATCACAAAACATCTCATTCAGATGAAGAGGCTGAAGCTATAAGCAGTGCAATTAATATCTTCAATTTCTGCCTTCAGCATGAAAAGAAGCTCAAAAGCTTTTTGAATCTGAATCCCAAATGCTGTCTAATAGTTCACATCTGGCTTGTGATATTTAGGAGAAACAACAGTTGTTGTTATCAGCAGTGCATTCAGTGACACACTAACCTTGCTTACCAAGGGGAACACAGGGATGGCCAGAGGTCATGGAAAGGTTGGTTGGCAGGTTCAGCTGAGCAGAAGGGTTTCATCTCAAATGCTGCTGCTGTGTAACTTGGTGACAGAAAAGCCTGCAAATCCCTGACACTACATAGCCATGGATTACCATGCATTTTCACACACTGTACACACAGAGAACAGCCAACAAGAGTCATGCTGTTTATTGGCAACAAGCTTTGCACAGTGACAAGTTCAACCTTTTTATATTGCATTTAATTGTTTGCCTTTCAGTAGTACTCAACACCTAATCTCAGACATTGCTGTGTTTGATGCTATGCAAGAACCTGGACAGATATAATTCATTCCTGGAAAATACTTCCAGTCTAAGCCTGTTTGACACATCATGAAGAACCACACTGTCCACTTGCATTTTTTCTGTGAGACTCTTGTCTCAGATCACTAACAGGCCCAAGAAAAGCTCAGGAAAGGCAATGGCAATAGTTGTTTCATTGCTGGATCTAGACAAATGATCAGCCAGTCCAAGCAGATATTCTCTCATATGACTACTTACTGTTTCAGAAGCAGCCAGAGAGTATAACAACCATGGTGCTATAGCAGAGGAATGTTGTACAGAGAGAGGAGGGGGCTTACTCTGAAAATTTTGCAGCAGACCTCAAAAGACATTCTCCTAACTTGTGAACTTTACCATAAAAAATTATCCTTTCTTCCTGCAGTGCCTATCTCCAAAAACAGGCCTGCTTTTCAGCAGAGAAATTGAGAAAAAAATAGACTTGTATAAACACTAGTTTGTTCCAGTGAAGTAGCTGCGGTGACAAAGGAATTTGGGTCGCATTTGAGGTAGGAAATTGCACTAGGAAAATGAGTGGTGCCAGCACTGGCTTTCAAGATGCTACTGGATAAAACTGTCATCAGTCAGGGTTTATTAAGTGTAGCCTTGCTTTGAGCAGGAGGTTGAACTAGATCAACTCCCAAGGTCCCTTTTAACCTGAATTATTCTATGTTTCTAAGAAGTCAAGCCAACACTCAGGTGGCTGAAAAATGGCAAACAACCCATAATAATGAAATGTTTGGCACAACCCAATCAGTATTCTGTACCTCCCACAGCTTTCCTTCTCTTCTCACCCGGCTTTTAGGTGGTAATTTACATTTTTACTTATTCTTTTGTAACCACAACTGTAAAAACAAGAAGGAGAAAGGGATGTAAAAGAAAATAGCTTAGACATAATTGATGATAATGAAGAATACAGATGCTGTATTACATTGCTGTAAAATATTCTCCTCCACCAGAATGCTGCATGACAGTAAACCAAGCATGGTTATGGAAGCTGCTAACAGGCACAGGCTTCTGAATATTCTTTCACAGTCCATACAAGACAAACGTTTTCCCAGTTCATCTCTATTTAAACATAATAAAAAAAAAGAGAGAGAGAAATATTTGTCAGCCTGGAATAAATGTCTTTTCTTGAACACCAGAAAAACCCACTGCCAAAGTTTGCTGGCCAAAAGTCAGGCAGGAGATGATTTCTTTATTGTGACCAAACTTACTGAAAGTATTCTTTCACTCAGCGTTAAATTTTTCTCCTGCTCCTATAGAGAAAGTACCCATGCAGTCAAATTTTCATCAAAAGTGTGTCTTGTCTGAGCAGTCGCAGGACTGCAATACATGAAGGGCTACTGAACAGCAGAGTGCTCATACTTCTGTGCTAGGACATGCATTTACAAAGCAGATGAAAGGCTACCTAGGGAGCGCCTAACAAACTCTTGCTTGTGGCTACGAATAACAGTGAGAGCTGGGTTGAAGTGTATTGTGAGGATTTTTTTTTCCTTTGGTGAATTTTTACACTTAAACGGAACCATTTTTTAAATTTATTTTATGCACATGGCTAAATCTGAGCTGAGGGTATTCACTGTAGGCTTTATTCTTGCTGCTCCCCTTTCTGAAAACACTCAGGACAACTGAAGCAGTTAACTTTCAGGTACAGGTAATCGCATAATATATGCAGACATATCGCATATGAACAGATAATATATGATATATATGATATGATCATATAATCCCAGGTACTGAATATTGAGACCCTGAGCGTCACTGTTTAGCCAGTCTATCCAAGTCTTGGGATCATATCATAGAATCATAGAATGGTATGGATTGGAAGGGACCCTAAATATCATCTAGTTCCAACCCTGTGTCACGGGCAGAAGCACCTCCTACTAGACTAGGTTGCTCAGAGTTCCATCCTGCCAGACCTTGAACACTTCCAGGAATGGGGCATTCACAACTTCTCTGGGCAACCTGTTCCAGTGCCTCACCACCCTCACAGTAAAGAATGTTTTCCCAACATGTAATCTAAACCTACTCTCTTCTAGCTTGAATCTACTCCTCCTTACCTTGTCACCACACGTTTTTGTAAAAAGTCCCTCTCCATCTCTCCTGTAGGGTCACTTCAGGTACTGGAAGCTTGCAACTAGGTGTTGTAACCCCTAAGCTGTTTCTTTTCCAGACTGAAAAAAAAGTAATTCTCTCAGACTGTTTTCATAGGAGAGGTGCTGCATCCCTATAATCATCCTGGTGGCCTCTGGACTTGCTCCAACAGGTTGATGTATTTCCTGCGCTAGGGACCCCAGAGCTGGACTCAGTGCTCCAGGTGGGGTCTCATCAGAGGGGAGCAGAGGGGCAGAATCACCTCCTTTGGCCTGCTGGCCAGGCTGCATTTGATACAGCCCAGGATGTGTTTGGCTTTCTGAGCTGTGAGTGCACATTGCCAGCTCATGTCCAGCCTCTCATCCATCAGCATCCCCAAGTCCTTCTCAGCAGGGCTGCTCTCTTATGTCATCCTGTAACTTTTCTACACAGCAGATCAACTGATTATTTAATAATAACTTTGATGGGTTTTCTCCAGAGCATGTTAAGGGGCAAAATTTGCCTACGTTTTATATGAATGAGAGTGGAAAATAAAACCTATTCACAGTTTGTAAAAGGGATGGGCTAAATTTCAGTTTTTACTCTTCATGAATGTCTGTTCTGTCCCCATTTCTCTGTTGAATATTCAGGCCAGGGAGCACATGCTGGAAGGAATATGCTATCCAAAAACATAGAAATGGAATGTGGAGTGCTGGAAAACCAAATTTACACTAACTGGAGTACTGGAAGTATTCTTCCTGCTTGGACACTTTAAACCCTCAGTTGATTTTCAAGGGCCTTTTATAATACACCACGGCAAACTGGCAGACATTAGCCCAGCTTTTTGAGGGGGAAGAAGTTACACATCATTCTAACACATCATTTTTGCATATTCTTTTTCCAAGTGAAAAGCTGCTATTATCTGCAGAGAGGTAGAGCTATTTTTTTGCCACAAGGGTCTTTCTTTCCTCCTGCAAGAAGATGAATGCTTCCTGCTTATGGTAAAACTAGCTCTTACACGAATGAAGCACTGAAGAATTTAAAGACAACATTAGGAGATATCTTGCTTTCCACAGAATCAGAGCAAACACCTATGCATTTTGAAGGTACAAAAACTCCAAAATTTTCTTGACGCTGATACATTTTTATGAAGATCTGGACTTGAGTCAAAGTGGTTTTTTGGTGGATGATAACGAAGCTGAAATACAATCAAATTTGCATGGAAATCTTTTTCTGAAATGTAATTATTATTAGGAGGTACTACAACAGAAGAAAATACCAGTTGATAACTCAGTTGGCAACAATTCTGTCCACAAATAAAAAAGGCAAATTGCCTTTTCTTGAGGTGTTTTGTCTTCTTGGTCAACAGATTAATAAAAAAGTGATTTATGTGGGAGGGAGCATGGAGGGGAAGGAAGTGACTGGCATTCCATCCACATGATATTGTGTCCCCAGCATTTCTTACCAGATACTTGAAGCTGAGTCAACTGCACGTGACCTTCAGAGTAAGGTTTGGATTCATGCCTTAAATCTGCACTGGGTCTTCCTCTTTCCCCACACTCTTTCACATTCACTTTGACAAATAGAAAATAGTCAGACATATGATTTCACTCTTTGGGTGCTGTTCCTGAAACACTGTTGTCTTCAGGCAACAGACTACAGACAAGATATTTACCACTCCTTTTACTTGAATCTCTGGTATGGAAAATTTTAGAAGTAAATGAGCAGAAATGTCAGTTTCTATGTTTTGCAAGCTTGGCAATGCAGTGGGATTGGTGATAGGAAGTCTACAAAATGGGAAATGAAGAAAAAAGTGAAAGTCCTACTTAATAAATGAACAGCTGAAGTGAAGAATTTACCAGGTATTCTTTTGTGAAGATCAGGGCTTTAGTATCACTTTAAGACATGCTTCCCAGAAATATTACACTTCTATTCTTTTTTAGAGGTCTATGGGAAAAGGACAGAGAACAAAAGAAAATAAAACAGAAATTAACAACTATTACTATGGTTCTCCCCCATGCTATGATGCACACTTTTATACCTTTAATCTGTGAATTTCAAACACTTCATTAAATCTGATTTGATTAACCTAAAGAAATCCAGGAGTTAATTTACAGCTACTTGCCAATTTACAAGCCATTGAAGTGCAATGAAGCTGAGCATTCTTCTTTCAGCACTTTCATAATTAAGTATTCGACTAATTTAAATATTAAAACTGTTTTCTCATAATTGCCTGATCTCAGTCAAATATGAGCAAGACAAATTCATGTCTGCTTAAAAGATACGAGATCTCTTTTAGCATAAAGCCCACTGAAATCAACAGAAAGATTTTGGTGCTTCAGTCAGCAAGGCCTGCATCTGCAGGGGCTCTCTGGGAAAGGACTGGTGCTAAATTTACACTGGGTAAGAGCAGACTTTCACTGCATAAGCTAACGGAAGCCAACAAAATTGATTGTTTTTCTCTTGTTACTAACAGCATCAGAAATTATTTTAAAAAAGAAAATGAGCTGTTAAAATATAGACACACACTTGCTAATTATTTGTATCTCATTTTGCTCAGGGGAGACACTGGAAATGGAAGGGTAATTTTAATTTTCTCTTTCCATTCCTCTTCATTATCAAGCTAAGATTCATGAACACAATTCAAACATTGGCAGAGGTTGGTCAGAAAGTTTGTGATATCATCCTCATCCTTGGAGATATTCAAACCCCAACTAGATGAAGTACTGAGCAGCCTGCTCTAGTTGACCCTGCTTTGAGAAAACGGATTATTGGACTAGATAACCTCCAGAGATCACTTCCAACTTCGACTACTCTATAACTCTTTGAAAATATTTAAATCTGAATTACAAAAAAAATTCACAATGTAGAAAATATATACTTGGAAAGTTAAATACATTTCAGAGTTCCTTTGCACAGCTTCTTGTGGGTGCACAACCCTGTCCCTGGTTCTTGGGCTGGCCCATGGGTAAATAGCACACCTGACTTTATCTACTGCTTTATAAAGAGTCAACGCAAACTATGCATCCCTGAAGATCCATTTCAATTATCAAAATCCTGTTTTATCAGCACATGGTTCATGCATAATCTATGTTCTTGATCTCTGAACAGGATTTAACTTGCACAGAGATCTGGAGTACTTCAAACAGCTTGCCTCCTACCTCCTCTTAGCACCTCCAAACAGGAGTTCGACTGCCTTTCAGTTAGGAGTCATGATGATCACACAAGAGCTGCCCACATAACAACACTTGTTTTTCCAGCAAACATGCAATTGCAGATAAGTGTGGGTAAATAATATGACGTGCAAAGGAACATTATGGAGTGCACTGTATTATTCCCCATCTGGGAGATTTATTTGACCAATATACCAGCCGTCAGGGGATTTGAAGCACTGTCACATATTTGCAAAACCAAAAAAACCTCTCCAGCACAATATATGTATGTGCTTCATTAGTGCTGAGAATGTGTCATTTTAGCAAAGTGTAGGAAAAATCAAAGTCAGTAAGGGGGAAGCAAAACTAATTATTTAAGAGATAAATCCAGTTTCTTTCAGACAGGTTATGGGACTTTCCTGTGCTAGGGAGACAGCTTATGCCATAAAATCAATACAACAAGAGTTTGATGTAAGTTTGGAGCAAAAGTTCAAGTTCTATTAAAGGCATTCATATACCTAACTTTCTTTATACTACAGATCATACCAGTGAAATGCTTCTGTTCATAACAATAAAAGAAAAGAATATAAGGCCAGTAGGTACTGATAGTGTCCTGATTCTTTTTCTTACTCTTTTCTTTGAGACATTTAAGTTTTCTAATTTTCAGGATGTTCAGCAAAGCCAATTTTCTTGTGGTACAGTGACCAAGTAGCATTGCTTGGAGAGTGACTATGTGACAAATTCAATTACATAATCTTGTCAGTAGGCAATTTTTTTTGCTTGCCTAAAGTAAAATCTAATAATGAAAAAAATATTACAAGGACCTTAACTTTTTTTTTGCCTGGAAGTTCAGAAAAGTAGATATTAATAGATCTGATCAGATTTTGACTGATATATACCTTTTTTTAAAATCAAATCTTCACTCTTCAGTTGCTTCAATACATTAGAAAATTGTACCCGAAACATAAATGTATGAAAATGACTGTCAAAATTGCCCAGGTTTAAGATATAATTCATGCAGTATTCAGTTGCTGTGTTTTTCACAAATTATGATAAACTGAAAATCTGGAACAATGTCACTTTGCAACCATCTTTCAAAATAGGATATTTTTGGTCCATGACATGCTAAACCATATGGTTTTTGGAAAAGTTGGTGGAAATATAATATTACTAATCATTGATAATATTTATTTAACAGTAGGGGGCATATGTAATTACAAATGTAATTTCAAAAAGCCTGTCATAAACTTTTGCTTTCTCTAAAAATAGAACAGTACTTGGAGCAATGCAACAACATGCACGAGATTTTTTACTTCTTACTGCTCTAGGGAACTAATTTAAATACACAATATGGACTTTAAGGGGTTTGTTTATGTTTTTCTTCCCTTTGGCCCAGCTCCTAGTTTTAGAAACAGTTGCTATTTGTTGTAAGCACAGGAATAACAAACTCACAATTCCACCAGAGACATAGGCAGGTTATTAACAGCTGGGGAGTAAATTCCAAGTCAAACAGCACCATATTGTTTCTGTTCTTCAGATGCAATTTTCATGCATATTAGCAAAATAATTACACTTTCCTTTCATAAGGAAACATATTTATAACAAGAATTATGACACTTCAAGGAAACTAGAGTCATTGCAGCTAAACTTAACTTGTGTGCTCTCCATTTTTCACTCGTAAAAGCTTAGCAAAAACTTCCCAAAAAAATGTACTCTATTAAAAAAATTCATTAAAAAATAATAAAGTTATGGAAAGCTAGTTTCATTCCTTCTCTCTGTTATCTGTGTTTTCAATGATGGCAGCTGCAGGTAAGAAGCTGTATAAGAGGAAGGTCATTCTGCAGAGGGTTCACTAAGGTTCTGAAAGTTCCATTTCCTTCTTTTGTTACTAGTTCACGTAAGATATGGACATAGTCATGCAGGATCCAAGGCAATGCAGTTCAAGCTGACACTGGAGTTAATCCATGGATGTGAGCTTGGCAAAAGCTTGATTTCATGGCTACAGAGACCTCTCAATCTGTCATTATACTCCTTCAAAGATCTGGGCCTGAGCCACTCTGAATGAGATTTGCAAATTATTAACTAATTATTACTAATTATTAACTAATCCAGTGGGAGGCACCTACACAGGACATGAACTCATGGTGTTTGTCTACAAACTAGAAATTCAATTAGCTAATTTTTTTTTTCTCTAGCAATTACAAGGACAAATGGAGAAAAAACTCCATTAGTGAGACTCCAGTGATCCCTGTGTGATTTTAGACTGTCTCGACATCCAAGAGTTATGATATGCAGTGGATATGTGACCTACATGACACCAAGTGGGACTTCACAAAAAAGCACTAATCCTGCTGTGAATATCATCACAGAGATTAGCATTCTGATATGAGCTGAAGGGGGCAAATATGCTTAAAGAAACAATTTTTTTCCCCTAAAAACTTTGATTGCTCTGAACTTATAAACAAGGTACTTTAAATAAAACCTTTCTCGTGGTGCTGACACGTTGTAGTTCTGAGTTGAACTGCAAAAGTCAAGGACCAGAACTTATTCCTGTCATTGTCTTTTACACTACAAGTGGTGTTAATGACTGGGAGAACAGGTTCATTTCTGGAATGTTGTTTTAATGCCAATCACAACAATTTCCATTTCACAGTGAAGATTACAGCAACCATCTCGCTGATAGTGCATCCTCCATTCTCTTAGCACTTCAAATCCACTTGCTGTATGTGATCCATTGAACTTCTGGGCAGGTTGAGAAGATCCTTATATAATCTTGACCATTATTAGTTTACAGTGCCTTAAATTGTCCTAGGCTTTATTTTGTCAGACATCGTCATGAATGATGATGTGTGTCAGGTGCATTCAGGCTTATAGTTTTTTGCCAATCTTTTCTAGATAAATTCAGGTGAGGGGTGAGGATGTCAAACGCAGCTAGAATAGCATGCTCTGCCTGCAGCAGTCTTGTTTTAAAGTTCACCATGTTATTTTTCTGTTCAGAAAACCTTGTTAAAATTTGAAACTAAAATGTGTTCATTGAAAATTTGCCAGTTTATCTTCATAGTGCCAAAGTTCTAAAACACTGGAAATGTTGCAATCATCAAAGGGAGGCTGAGGTAGACCTGACCTTGCTCTCTCAAAAATTGTTAGAATTTACCAGAATAAAAATGAGGTGGAAGGAATCTGTTTCAATAACAAATGCTACCCTACTCCATATGAGAGTTATAAAAAATTTTTCATAAAATCTCCAGTCCTGCCAAGTGTTCTGTATGTCACTAGACTTTGAGCTTCTAGTCAAGCAGGTATAAAAATTCTCGTATGGCTGAAGACATTTGTCTCTGCACATTTGGTTGTGGAAAGATGTAGATGGACTTCAGGAAGAACTCAAGATCAACTTTCTTCCCTGCAGGTGAGGCCAGGGGTACAAGTCTTTCGATACCTGTAATACCGTTCTTCTCTTTTTGAAAGGTAAAGGTAAAATATCTTGACTGGAACTTGAAATATTTCAATGGGGAAAAGCTTTTATTATACTTCATGACAACCATACTTGTATTGCTTCATGCTTCTGTATTCTATACTGCTTAGATTATTTTTGCATCAGCAATTTTGATGGAGAGATAAAACAATGCATGACAAGAACTGGTTCTCCTTAAGACACTTGACCTGTGGACTGTGATGGAAGTCTAAGTTAGATAAATATTACCTGCTGTGACTATCATGGTATTTTGAAATAAAAATATTTTTCTTTTTGAATGTAGAGACACCAACTTCCAAGAGCTTTGGGAGGAAACAGGTTTTTTTTTTTTTTGTGGAGAGGAAGAGTGTGCTTATCACCCATACTTGCAAAATGCATATACAAGATGTACAGCATGAGACATAGTAATCTATTGATTTTTTTTTTTCTTGGCCTTTTGAACAACACTGAATGGCCTCATTTCAAAATATTCCAGAATCACTGCAATAAAAGCTGTCAGAGTTGTCATCGAATTCAAAATGCCTACACTAAAGCATCATTTTATCTGGTTTTATAACATGCATTTTTGGGGCAAGCTTAAATAAACTGAGGCATGCCCCTAAAATTCTTTATTTAACTGATTGTGACTAGCTGGGGCTGCAGCCAACCATCACATAATAAAGGGTTTATGTTATTGCTGCAGCTTGAGTACATACTTTGAAAGAAAGAAAAAGTTTTTGCCTTCTCAGTTGCTTCATAGGCCAGTGACCTTTATAAATGACAGCAAATCTCTGCTGAATGAAGGATGAGGGAAAAGAGGAAAACATTAAGATATTTTGTCCTACTTTTTTGTGGCATGTTGAAAACAATCACTGTGCCTATTTGTCATGTTCCAGCTTTGCCTCCCTTTTGCAGTAGTCTCTGACAGGCTGAATGAAGAAAGTGTAAGTGAAGATGAATTGGCAAAGGTATCACTTCTGGTCTGTCTAATTCTGAAGCAGATGAAAAATATATATAATACCAGGGTGTTAAAGTGAAGGAAGCATTAAGATCAGGGGACTGCAGGGATAAAGTAGAAATCCTTTGGGCAATTTTGGCAACAAATGAATAATCCAGATGTGTTTCTCATAATTCAAGATCTTCAGTTACTTCATGCTATTTGTAACATTACCACAACAAGCAGGCTGTTCATGCTGAAAAGGTGTGAGCAAGGTGAACAAACACCGAAATAGTAGTTCTAAGAATAGAGGAAAAATACGAGAAATTTCCCTAATATCAATGCTCGTTCATGCTGCAAAATTATTTTCAGGGGGAGCATGCGCTCCTGTTTTGACTCATTTAAAACCACACTGGGGAAGTACTCAAGAGCAGACCACACAGAAAAATCCTGCCTCAGCAGTGGGATTGATGGGATGAATATCACCACTCTTCCATGCAGGAGTTGTGTACCTGAAAGTCTAAAAAGCCTGGTGATACTGGGGTGTGCAGCATGGTCCATAGGCAGCCGTCCTGGGACAGTCCACATACTTCCAGGAGGTCAGTATCCAGCTAGATGCCAATGCCCAGAGGATGCTCCCTGGTGAGCACTGCTTGCCAGCTTCCCTCTTTCTATGACTATCTAAAGAAAATATTCTAGGTCTCACAATGGTGCTTAGCATGAATCAGGGGCTAAGGCTCTTGTCCTGATCATATTCTCTCATTCAGTGAGGGAAAAAGATTTCCAGATCTCAGTCTTGTGCGAGAAAAGTGTTGAATATGTTACAGTTTTCACAATGTACAATCACTGAGCTACTAATCCTGCTTCCTTTGTGCAGTCCAGTGGCAAGAAACATAGTCAGCCACATTTGTGCATGCACATAAAAGTTTGGTCTGTCCCTCTCTCTGTAGGTTCAGACTGGAGAGATATCATTCCATAAAGAACAATACAATCATATTTAAACTCTCCAGGCAATTTACTGTAGGCTGATTGTGAGCAAGACAAGATAGGAAGTTCATAAAGACAAACTGAAAGGCCTTCTTTATGGAAAAGAGTTTGATTATCTACCCCTGGGTGCTGATGAAAATTTCACTAGTCACTTCAGTCTAAAAATGATTGAATCTTAGTTAACAAATCAAATGAAGAGAATTATAATTTATATTTTATTCAAAGCTGGTTTATACTAGCCTATTCCCATTCAGTTCAGTGGAATAATTCTTGACTAGCAATACTTGCAAACTAGGTTCAAAACCTTATCTTCTACAGCTCAAAAGATTAATGTGATGTCTTAAAACAAATCTAGAGCATTAAAATTACTTTAAATTTTTCAGTAATGATTCTTGCTCCAAAGTTGTTCTTTACAGAAAAAAAAAAGATTAAAAGAAAAAAAAAAAAAAAGAAAAAAGTAAAAAGTCTTGGTATTGTCTTTGCTTTTTTCTTTTTTATTTTTAATGTTTGTATTCAAGATTTTCTAACATTTATTGAAAATGTTGTGTACTTTTTTTCTTTACTGACCTGATTTAGCAAAAAGCAACATCTGGATATCCACAGGGATATTTCCAATAGAGCATTTTGGAAGAAAAAAATGCAGATGCTTGGTTTTTGTACACAAGTTGCCAAAACCCTAAAATGCATCTGTTTCAAACAGCTTCAAATGTAAATTACATCAGTAGTTCAAAATGTGTCATGAAACCTCATTTTCTCTTTCAGCCACCTGTACAGACTAATTGATCTTACCTCATCTCTGCCTTTTTTAGGAACTGAATTTCTGCCACAGTCACTGCTATTTTGAATTTGCTGCCTGTTCACGAGCAGCAGTCACAAAGGGAATTTAGAAAACAGAGGAATGACAATGTCTCACTGAAATTACTCTCCCACAAAATTGGTATGAGGCAGAGTGTGGGAGGCACAGAGAGGATTGTCTTCAGGATGTAGATTGATAGACACCACATGGCCTGATACTACAGGGCAGTGTCTGTGACAGTCACTTCATACACACATACCTTAATGCACTCTCTGCAATGATTTCTTCAGGCCCTATAATACCAGCAAATGATGGTACTCAATAGTCTGAAGCACAAGTTTTATTGAAAGAAGCTGGATTACCTTTTCATAGGTGCTGATTAAAGTTTTGCTAGAGGCTCAGATAGAAAAAAAATCCTAAGTTAACAAATCATACAAAACCATTAAAATTTTGACTTTATTTCTGACAGTGTTATATATACCAGTGTGTCCCAGTGAGTTCATGGAAGTATTCTTGATTAATGGTCCAAGCAAATTATCATGGGTGGCAAGCATATTATGAAAGTCAGCACTTTGATAGCTACCCTGGTGGGAATAAAATTTCAATAATGTATTATAATTACGTTTATTAGGCTTATCACCTGTTACAAATGCAAGAGAAAGTCCCTACTGTGCTCATCTTATTTCGTTTCAGGAACCACCATGACACTGGATGAAAGACAGCAACTGAGCTTCATTTTTCACACCTCTCCTCCACAGCCACCAGTAGTTCATCCATCCTGAGATCACATCGTAGCTTCTGTGGGCAAAAGGATGGTTCAGTGATTAGATGATTGGCAGCCCAGGAAATTTCAGACCTACCTTCAGCCTCATGCCCATGATTTTTCTGGTGGCAGTCACTTATTGTTACTCTGTACTCTGTTGGGTGTCTTCTCCTGCAAAATTGTGTGGCATTCTGAACATATCTGTCTTTGGTCCCCTTCCCTTCTCCTTCTGTGCCATTTCCCTGAATGCTCTCAACTACCAGTAAAATTTCACCTGTTGTCTCTGTGCTTGTGATTTCCACACCGTGCCTTCTCTTCCAGACCAAGTATTACTCTAGGGCAAAGTTTCAGCTTTCTTCTCTAGCTGTTCACCAGCATTCCTATTTTTTTGCCACCAAGCCCTCATCAACACCACCACCATCACCAAGCCCACTGTTCAGGTTAGCATCTTCAGCACAGTTTACTCCTTGGATTCATGCATTTAGGGAACAGCGATGTCTCATAAATTGTCCTTATGAAGATAATGCCTTTCCTGTCCATATAAGAAACTCAGATTTCTCATTCTGGCATCCTTTGTTTAGGGCCTCAGCTACTGCTGGGTACTTTTCTCTGTCTTTGACAAATGTGTATTTGCCCTGAGGATGTGCATGCAGAATGCAGCTGCAGAGAATTTCTTATGCTGACTGTCTGTCTTCACTGCTGTGACAGACACTTGGCTCTGAATTCTCTGTTGTAAAAAGCATTCAATGCATCCAGTCATTTGTAAAGAGCACTCAGGCTGGTCCCCAGTGCTCTGTCTTTCAAATATAATTTCATATTAAAATAAAGCTCTTAGTATTAGCTCAGTTAGCTGAGCCACAGCCATGATCCAAAGGATTTCCCTCTTTCTGCAGTAAAGTTGTGGTGCCTTGTTAAGACCCAAAAAGTGGGTCATTCAGGTCTCTCCATTGTCTCTTGCCTACTTCTTTAAGCCCTCTGGGACCAAAAAACCTTTTTCTGATGCAGAGTCCTTGACTGTGTACTCAAGTATCTGGAAAAAAATTAGAAAACATGCTATATCAGAATGGAAATATTATTTCTTATTAGCCTTACCTAAAAGAGGAGTTGAGGATGACTGTCCAACAACTGTCTTCCTAACACATGGCAACAATTACAATTTGAAAAATAAGACAAAAATGAAAAGCTACTTTTTCATCCATCTTACATTCTTCCATACATAATGAGACAGGTGAAAAATGTTTTACTTCGAGGTAGATGTCACTTCTGAAAGCTTTTAGTTACTAATTACACAGTGGCTTTGCTTTGTATCATACTTAATGCCAATTCTTCAGCAAATTCTGGTTTTAAAAAATAATTGTTAGATTAACTGATATGTGATTAGGTTGCCAATTTTTTTCTAGGATATCTGAGTTAAAGTATTTTTGTAACATTGTAAATCTATTAATGATAAAAAAACAATCTTCTCAGAGTTTTGTTTTAAGAAGTCTAAAATGTTTTTAAAAATTCAGAGTTCATAAACTAAACTATGCTTAAAGAAATAAATAATCACATCAGGCTGGACACTTCCCCAAAACAGGAAAAGCATCCAAAGATTTTTGTCTTGCCTCACAATTGCAGTGCTGAGCTGATGTCTGGGCCATAATAGAAACTAGATTTTGTGGGGTTTGACATGTCATATATGCTAGGGGACATCTGCAGTAAATGAAGAGGGATAAAGGCTCCACCAGAATGCAGCTGAATTTGAGTTGTAGTGGTTGTCATTCTGTCCTCTCTCATTCTTGGGCCTAAAGTTGTAACAGTGAAGCTAGTCTTGAAATTTTCTGCCTCGGTTCTTGTCTAATTGGGATAACATCGCCTTTCATTAAGTTTTCTATTTAAGTTGCCAGTTGTTTGGGACAAGAATTATTTTAATTACACTCATATGTCATACCTATAGTAATAGTGCTCATCATGCAGGTAGTTTCCCAATGCTACTGCACTATGTACTGTCAAAAATTAAGAACACTTTAAAAGTAAATTATTTTGTGATAATTTGGAAGTCATGTTTAATTTTAAGCAACTTCCTTGAGCACTCACTTGCCCATTAGTTCTTCTACAAATTCTTTGCCTGTAAATAAAATTGAAAGCCTCGTTGCTTTTCCCTCTGGAAAACCTGGGCTATATGTTCAAGGTGGCAGAGTTGAATTCAACCCCACCTTCAGTACTGGGCCTAGAGTCTTCTTGATAACATAAGTGAAAGACTAAGCACTTTAGATAGATTCTTCCAAAGGGATAATGCAGACTTCTGTGGGGATTGTAGTTTTGAGAATTTTTTTTTTCTTCCTTTTGGAAATGCAAGAATGAAGGAATGACAGCATAAACCTCCTTTCCTCATCCAAAAATGAAGTCTTCTTGATGTAGAAAGTCTATGCTGGTTTGAGGTGTTCTTTGAATTTTCTTATCCTCTTTGGAGCAGGTCTGAAATGAGCAGAAAGCCTTTGTAAAACACTTTTTCAAGGAAGATATGCTAGGTATCATTACTAGGCTACAGGTACAGCTCTGTTCTGGCTGCCCATTTTGTTCAAGGACAAAATGGAGGACAATTAGGATGTATGAATTTACAGTGAAAAACTGCTTTGATCTCCTTACCTTGTGGTTTGCCAGTTTTGATCATGGTGAGATAAACAGCAAGAAGTGTTACTTCAGTGTGAGTAGGAAAGGAGATTAAGGCAGTGGACAGAGTGATTCAGAAAAAGCCTTTTTTCAGCTGGAGGTGAAACTTCATAACTGGTAAGGACTTTATGAGGTCTTTCTCCTCATAAAAAAAATCATTCTCCAAAACACAATTTTAGACAAGGTAGGAAAATAATATGATTAAAATTGGGTAATTCCCCTGGAAGTGAGAGGGGAAAATCTCAAAATGGGTATGACTATTTGCTGGGGAATATAATGGAACTATGGGAAAAAAAAAAAAGTTTAGGTATATAATTTCTTTTGCATCTTCTTTTCTACTGAAGATCCACAAAAGCCTTTTCTGATATTTTTGGTGTTATTAAAATTCCTTAGACCTCCCTGTAATGGAGAGCTGGAAATTTTTTTTCTTGTTCTGGAAGTGGATTTTTCAAGACTCTCTGGTGGGTCTTGCATCAGTCCATATCTTCGCATGACCTAATAATAATGGAGGGGGAAAAAATGGCAATGAGGTAATGTTGCCTCTATTCACAGCTGTGATTTCTTCATTCTGCTTCAAAATAGTTTGCAGTGAAGCCATTCTTGAAGGCCACAATACTTTCCTGTTCCTAAGTCACAATTTCTGAGATTTTTTGGTGTTCAGATGAAACTGCAGAATCAGGCTGTTCTGCTATGCTACCTTTATCACTATAAAGTTGTTCTCTAAAGGTACTTAACAGTCTGAAATATTGATTTAAGCTTTCTGATTAGCTGTCTGATATAAAACACAGGGACTATAAATCTTGTGTAATATTTGACTGGGGAGATAAATACCAAAGTTTCCAGATAACAATACTTGCCTTTCTGGAGGAAATGCTGCTGTGGTAGAGTGAGCTTTACACATTTGAGAATGCATTTTTAAAACATTTGTTATAAACTTAAATATATTGCAGTTCATCTTATCTCTGGAATAAAACTGTGAAAATTAATTTATCGGTCTGAGGTATTAAGTAAAAAGCTGCTCATTTCTTTCAGATAACCAGGACTTTGGGCCAATATACGTAGTTTTGGTGTAAGTCATTGCCATTAAAAAGTCAAAATTTACCAAAAGATATAAAATTCAGAGATATCTTTGATGCTTTCCTTAACACTTTGAGAATACAAAGTAACTGCAAGAGTTCAGATGCTGGGAGACAGCAACTACTGGTGCATTTTGACTCTTTTTAATGACACTCACTTCAAGTTTTAAATGTTCTCTATTCTTTCTAAAAGTTCTTTGAAAGAAAAAAACTCAAAACCAACAACACACAAAACTAACACCAAAAAAAAAAAAAAAAGAAACTAAACCACAAGTGAAATTTCTAAAGCTAATAATTTCTGTTTTATGTTTGCTGAGCCATATTCCACTGCTTGAGAGTGTATGCAGTCTAGCAAGCATACACTGCTTCAGCAGAATTACAAATTATACCGGAGAAAGATGAGAATTTTGCTCAGAAGCTGGCAGTATGAACCCACTTTTTAGTGGGTTACCTTTTGCAGAATTTAACCCTTCTGGGTTAGGTTCAGCACAAGGGTACCACATCACAAAATTACTTAGATAGTCATTCAGAGCACATTTTAGATGGTTTCTCCTCCTG
>JAYRBT010000082.1:53306920-53323831 GCA_036023395.1 Myiotriccus ornatus | reverse complement strand
ACTCAGCATGGCACTGGAACTAGATGATAATTAGGTCTTTTCCAACCCAAACCATTTTGTGATTCTATGATCTTCATCGTTCTGCTTCTTCTGAGGTTTTTAAAGGTCATCCCCCTCAGAAAACTTCTGGCATGCAAGTGCCATATTTCAGTGCCAAATATAAACTTACCAGTAGTTAAAGTCCATCTTTGTTCTGAAGCCAAGGAGAGGAAAAATTTTTCAGCTTAGATCTAAAATAGCTGGTGATGGCAATGCACAGTACCATCTTTTGAAGAAATTGTGGTTGGGTCAAAAGGTGAAAATGGTTAATACCTGTATCTTTCTTTTCAAGTTAGGTTTACACAGGGCAGTGCGGAAAAGACAGCTGCAGAAGGTGAACATCACACATTGGACCTCTTCTCTTGCTTGCATCAGTACTGTGCAGATTTCTAAGGAAATATTTGTGCTGGTGTAAGAGCAGAGCCAGGCCCTCTGCAATAGCATCCACAGCAATTAATTTGAAATCTGCTTTCAAGTGCCTGCATAACATTTAGGACAAATTCCAAATTCTGTTACCTCACTAAATAAATGAACCCAGGAATCTGTATTTCAGTTCAGAGAACTGATAAATCTGGAGGACACATAAATACCTTAGGCTGAATTGACACCAGGAGGTGTGAGCTACTAATACCAAGGAGGCTCCCTGTAAAAGGGATGTTCTCCATGCTAAGTATGGAACATACAGCTCCGCCTGACTGTGCAGATTTACTCTTAGAAGAGCAAGGCCATTTAACTTTTCTCTCCACCCAGAGTGTTGGAACCAGTACAGGGAGAAGAGGTGTCAAAATGTCCGGTGAGTTACCAGCTCAGTCACTGTCATCATGGTTATCACATAACCATAGCTATGGTAGAATGATTGTGATTCTTTTATATTACAACACACACAAACAGAAAATAATCAACACTGCAGGGATTCAATTTCTGGAATAATCATCCTATAGTTAATGTAACTCCCCAGAACTGTAAAAATTTGGTCAATTATTAAATAACCTGACCTTCTGAATCTTGTGGTTTCAAACTGGCTACATTGATTAAATTAAATAATTTTAAAAACATGAATTGCTTTATTTATAATTTGAATGGTTTCTAGAAAATAATCTTCAATGACAAAGTGTTTCGCATGTGTTAAATAACAGCTTTTGAAGTTTGTAACAATTTTTTTCTAAAATAATCAAGAAACTAATATACCAAGCAACTGCATTTTGAATTTCCCCATGTTTTCTTCCTTTGCAAGTATGTAAAGTGGCATTTACCTTTAAACTCAAAAATCTAGTGCATACTCTAATTCCCTTTTGGACCTAATAGAAAGTTTTGATCAATCTTTTTTAATTAAAAAACACAGATTGTCTTTGTATTTATATTTCCCATGGGGAAAAAAAATACGTCAAAATTAGCCCAAGAATGTTTTTATACTTTGCCTTCTTTAATTTTTCTGGACTTATACTTACCTTCCATATGGAAAAAAAGAGTGATTCAAGATCATACCATCTTACCTAGTAAAGTACACCTCTTTTACAAGAAATAAAGCCATCTTCCATTTAAACTGCTGCTTCTTCCATCTATTGACTCTCAGTTTTTATAAAGAGCACAGAAGAGATATGAAGTACATCATGAAGTTCCACTGCACATGGAAACTGCTGCACATAGAATACAAGCAAGAATGACTCTCTCCCCTATGCCTGATACCCCTCTTTACCCCAGCCTCAGGAACATGAGTACAAGGGAATGAAGCACTAGAAGGTTGAGAATTGAGCTGGATTCACTGCTTGTCTAATATAATTAGTCAGTCATACTTAAACTTAAAAATCCTGAATGCTCTTGAAATTTCACCACTAGGAAAGTCAGAGAGATGGAAGGAAAGGAAGAGCAATCATCTTCTTAATATGGCATCACCTTCCCTGGGCCTCAGAGGAGGTCCAGCCCTCTGAATTATGCTACCTGCCTCGTTCTGAGGTCTTCTGGGATTTTTTTATTTAATATTTGAACTACACTACCCCCAGAGTCCTTAGTTGTGTTCTCTGTATAAACACGAATCTGCCCTAGATCTGTGTGACCGTATTTCTGTTTGGATTTTGTGGATGAGTTCTGCTGTTTGTTTTTATGGTGAAGCTTATTAAAGAACATTTTTATCACCAAGTGTTTGATAGAATTATAGCACTTTGCCATTGCTGTGTTTCTGCCATCGTATATCATACTGTAGAGCTCCAAACTTCACAGAGAAAAATAGAGACCATTTATTCAGCCACCCCATAAGACAATTCGGCTTCCACAGACAGCTGCACCAATCTTAAATTTGCTGACACTAAATGATGCTTGTTTCTGTCTTCACCCTTTCCTTCCCTTACTAATGTTCCTAACATTCCCATTCCCTGTTTTCCTACATCTGTGCCCTCCCCTTTCCTCCTCTAGAGCTCGTCAGATCTTCTGTGGGGCCCTTTGACTTATTGTCATAACAGAAAGTGTTCAATGTTTCCCCCCACCTCCCATCCCTGAAGTTGGTGAATTAAAGAGGCTGTCAAAGAGGATAGAAAGAGCACCAAACATGGTGAACATGAGGGAGTGGGAAAGTGGTAAAGGCATCCCCTTTTAGCAGTGGTTAATAGTTAATGCTCACATCTTTCAAAACACCATGTCCCAGAAGACAGTCAGGAAATTCTAGTATCACTTTTCATGTTTGAAAATTGCTACAGAATTCTTCTGGATTATTGAGATCCTCTTCCATGCCACAGTTTCTCTGGTAGCAAAATCAGTCCTACCTTCTCTTGCCTTAAGCACTTATTCCCATGACATTGTCTGACACAATATACTATGCCTTTCACTGCTGCCGTTTTACTTGTTTATACAGTAAATTTGCAATCAGATTAGCAAGAAAAAAAGTGTAGGATAACAGGTTTTTATCAGTTGTTTTTTTAAAAATCTGCTCACACCTATAAACATTTTGCTAAATTCTTGGAAATGTTATGACTTGCCAAAAAGCCATAGGCTAGCAAGAATGTGCTAATCAAGAAAGGAAATGCAAATGTTAATTTAGGGAAGCTCAAAAGAATGTTGGAAGGGAAAATGAAATCTAATCCCAGAAAGCAAGGGAGGAGAATTTATCTTCATTTCTTCCAGTCTAGCCCTTAAAAAAAAAAGGAAAATTTAAAAAAAGTTCGAACATGTATATTCAGTTCCTTCACATCTCTGTTCTTGCATGCTGGTGTGTCTTGGTGAACTTAGGACCAATCTGCTTTTTTTTCTTGCCACCCATCTTTTCCATCCTGTACACAAAATCCTATGTCAAGCAAAGCTATATCTTAAAAAAATATTAAAATATAAGTGAGATTTTTCTTTAGGCAACTTTCCCCATAAGGTCTTAACCCAAGAGTCATACGAAGCAAATTTATTATACCATATATCACTGCCAGCTTAATTCAGAATGAGCTGTATTTCAGTATTGGCAGCAGTGGTAAATTGGCTACAGTCTACTGAAGCTTTCTATTTTTTCCCGTTTAACTTCTAGCTATCTTAGGGCACATCTTTGTTGAAGCCACAAATAAGACTCAACTTTTATATTCAGCTTGTTCAGTTTTCAGATTGTTTTGTATTAAATATGATTCTGAATGCATCCTAAATTCCCATACGCCTGAACCTCAGGACTCTGGGTCCAAACTCAGATCTGATCATATTTTATATGTCATTAGATTGAACTCATCTGGCTGATGCACCAATCGGATCAAAACAAAGGAGGATAATGACCAAGACATGCACACAAGGCTGTACTAGCCATAAGGAGAGAGGGATTGATAGCAGCTGAGGGTGACTCAAATTTCCACCAAAGATGGCAAAAGAACGTTATTACTCAGTCAGAGTTTACAGGACTGTTTCTAAAACTCTCATTAAGATTTAGTTCTCTATTGCGGGCAGTGATGATGTGCTCACAAGAACAGCAAGTATATACATTTTTCTACAACACCTGATTAAAGCTGGACTTTAAGCTTTGTCGATGATCCCTCAGGTGAAAACACAGCGAACCAGTGCAATCCTGCTCGACCAGCTGCTGTAACCAAGTCCTTGTGTCTCGAGGTCTCTCGCCAGGGTTCACATGGGAATGAAAAGTCATTGAGGTTATTACCTTCACTGGTTGTCATCCTCTCTCCAAACCTCCTATCAGGTGATTCCTCTGCAGGAGTCTGAATGCTGCTGGTGCGCAGCAGTGAATTCAGGCTAGAAACTGAAAGGTTCAAGAGCAGTAAACTGCACAGAAGTCTGTTTGTCTTCTCCAAATGTACAGAAACCTTAGCCAGTCCTGCTGAGGATCTGTATTTTAATTCCCAGAGTCTGAAGGACAGTTGTATCCCTGTTTCAACTCCGTTTAGTTTTGGATAACTAAAAATAGAGATTAATTTGTCCCTAGATGTTTTGAACCTTTAAAGCCATAAACAACACCTCTGGCACACAGAATAGACAGAAAACATGCTTTGTTGTCCTTCATTTTCCTCCCACACTTCTGGTCTTCTTCTTCTCTTCAGTCTCATTTATTTTTTTCCATACTATTAAGCTATAAGTAGCTGAAGGAATGACAGTGATATAAAGCTGCTTCTTGCTGTATCCTCCATCCTTTACATGGGTGGATGGGTCCCTGTAATTGCAACTAGTTTTAATCAATTGCTCTCAAATTCATACTTGTCCTTTTTTTTCCCAGGTTTTGTGAATTTTAAAAGTACCTATTGCCTATTTAAAATTAATACAAGCTTTGAATACACACAAGTCCATATAATTTTTAATTTGAATCTTTTTTCCCTAGAGGAGTTTGAAATTCTTTATGAATTTATCAGCACTGATTAAGAAAGAAAAATAACAAATGTCCTTATATGTCCTAGATTTTCCTCTAAGGAAAACTGTTGAGAATTTACACTTGAAAAACAGTGTCTCTCGTTAAGTCATCTTTAATTGTAAGAAATGTTTCACCATTAGGTAAGGGTCTTGTTTAATGCCCATTGAATGTCAAAGAAATACTCTTATTTATTTCAGTAGGCACTAAAACAGGCTGCTCTTGAAAATCATTTTGATTCACATAGTAGTGTTCCTCAAATCCAGAAATGGATCAAGCATCAGTATTCACAGAAGCAGGGTGAAGATGAGTTCTGCTACACAGACAAAGCAGAAACAATTGTTACCATTAGGCAGAAGTGACATTTATAATGATAATTCAGGTAACCGCAGAACAGTGAAACTAATGCCAGAGTTTGAATTTGCTTATTTTTTATGAAAAAAAAGATTGTTTTTCTGTCATTGGTAAACCTGTTTCTCTCTCTGTGTGCTGGTGAGTTTGCTACAGTAAGTTGTTTGCTGGTCAGTCAGGTACTGTGTGTTATAAATTGTGCACAAGTCTGCAAGCTGAATATATGAGGAAGATCTTTGACCACAATTTTCAGTGATGAGACTAATTAGGAAAATAAGTCTAACCAAGGCAAAAGGTCACAAGCCAACCAATCAATGATCAAAAATAAGAGATGGGGATTAGGAAGCATTTATCTATTTTCTCCAAAAGTGGAAAATTAAGGGGGAGGGGAGGGGGGGAGGGGGAAGAAAGAAACGTCAGCTGTGGTGACAGAAATAATGGACTAAATATACTGTAACTGGATACAGACATCCCAAAGGAGGTGTTCTCCTTCAGTGATCACGTGACTGAAGCTATTCTTTTGTGTGGCATCATATAGAAGAACTGAGAGAAATGAAGGTTTAGCGCTAGACCTGGAGGCTTGGTTGAACTATGCAATTTAAAGACAATATAGGGGAGGAGAGACGTGGCTTATGGACAGTTCAAGAAGTGCAGAAATTTGGTGATCTGAAGAGCCCAAAGTGTAAATCACCAAATGATCTGTAATAGCGTAACTTTGTAGGATATGATGTCTAATGGTGAAAAACCAGCATTCTGTTCTGGAGGAAGAGTGGGCAGAAATGAATTTACAACCACAAAGAGAAAGCAAAGAGCTAGTTCAACAAAACTGCATATTAAAACAGGCCTGCCACCAGAAGTGCTCCAGAGAAAAGGCATGATATTGCTTATGAACCAGAAACTGAAAAGGATCAAGATGTGAAATACTGTGATTATCCTGCATCCCGGGATAACTGGGTAGGGCTTTGAATGACTTTTGGTGCTTCCTCAGCATCATACAACTTCAATTTTGCGTGTCTGAGAAACTACAAAGGGGGTCTACAGAGAAGTTGACAAGTTGATTGTAGCTGGTTGTTAGAGTCAGATGAAAAGGCTCAGTGTGTACACACAACCTTTTACACTTGTTTCTAATGCCATATGCATGAGAGAGACCCTTTCATAGTGCAGCAGATGAACTTACCTTCCCACCCCAGCACAACTCTGGCAGCCCTCCTACAGCAGGAATCTGTCACTTAAATCTCAGTCTTTATAATTCTCTTCTTCTTGCTGCTCTCATAAATGAAACTGGGATAGAAGTACTGGTAGATAACAGAAAAGAAATGTGGTGTCAGCCTTCAAAAAGAGAAAGATCATAGTAATTACTGTCAAGAAGGTCTAGCTTCAATGCCTTTTAAAATACTGTAATGAATAACAGTTTCTAGCCATTTGGAAGATAGCAGAGGCATCAGGAATAAGAGCAACTTACAAAAAACAAACTGTAGCTGTTACTTTTTGACAGAATTGCTAAACAAGAAGACTATGACAGATGCAGTGCAGGACTTTTTACACCTACAATAATTTCATGAGAAATTTTATACTTATAATTAATTCTTAAAATGAAGTGTAATGCCACAGAGTATTACAGAGTAAAGATGAGAGATTAAACAGGAGATAAATTCCTACAGTGTGGGACTGGTCTTGGGCACCTGAGGCTTATTTATCATATTCACTAGGGAGGAGAGCTTCCGTTGTTTGAGAACAGTTTCATGCTTGGTAAAACTCTAGTCAGCTTAAGTGTGGGGCCCTCGGGTAGCCTTTTGTTTAACCTACTCAAAAGCAATGTCTGATGTTCTCTTTTCCTACTTGCACTGCTATTTAAATACTGGTACAAATGAAAGGTGTTTGTTACCATTGTATGCAACCCTGTGTCAGCATCAGTTCCTCCTAGGAAACAGGTCATTCTCATCCAGGGAGTCATCACACCAATCAGACAAACAGAACAAATGTATGATATTAATCAGATATTGCATGCCTTTGCAATGTCCTTCACAGGGTAAAAAATCATGGAAATGTGTTTTTTTAGGCCGTGTTAATTTAGAAGGAGTAGCAATATAGATGATTGGAGAAGGATGGTGAAAGAAAGATGTGTAGGGGTATGAGGATGTATACCTTAGAGGTATAAGGATAAAAAAAAACAGCTGATGAGAAATGTTCAAACAATGCCACCTAATAATTCATCTGGAGAGGAGTGAACAGCTATTGAAAAGAGTTATATGGAGGGATTCAAGGATTTAAAAAAAAAAAAAATTAAGGAAGGGTAAAAGTTGGGCTGAATATCAGAAGATTTAGATGATACTGCAAAGCAATGGTCATTTTTTTAAGGTGAAAGCAGATAAAGATGTTCTTTAGAGAATATAAGCAGATGGGGAGATTAGGTTGCATGTCTGAAATTTATGAGCTCTGATGTCCAAAATGATTATTTCAAGAAATCTGAAGTTCATAACAATCTCCCTTTTCTCTACAGCTTGATAAAATAAGTGTCCCGATGCTTTTTTTGTTGTAACACGGTTGAGATGTTTTTGAAGAAGAAAGTGTTAACAGGTCTCCCCTACCTGTACAATTAATTATTTATAATTTATGTTACATCAGAATCTTGCAGTTCTACTCCACATTAGATCCCACTGAGCTGTCAAGAGATACAGTAGAAGTTATTTCTTTATCGCAGATATCTAACAATCTAAATGTAATAGATAATTCAGTTAGTAGGTTTTACAAATGATTGGGTATAGAGTGGTGGATAGAGTAGGTAACACCGCTATGATGACAAAGGAACATAAGTTCCTAACTATTTTTCATATTTGTGATTTTGACTGTTCTTTGAGTTCTTAAAAAATCCTATGCCTACTTCTATGTTGAAATAATTTTAGATATACATCTCTCACTGGAAGTGGATATTATAGCTAGAATGTGACTGAGAGCAAGTCAGATATATCTCACATAAAGAATATGTACAAGGAATTTTATCTGTGAGCTGTATCAATAAATATTTGAGCATGCTCATGACATGAGAGATGAATACAAAAATATGGGTGCCCTAACCAACCTTCTGCCTAGACTGTCAGAATTCAGGGCAGCATGTAAAGACTGTGACTGTGTTCCCCTCTGCACCCAAAAACTCCCAATGAACCTTCATTTCTTTATGACTACACCTGTCTTTGAGGGCAGGGCCACACTGCACAGTCCACAAGTGTGAGTTTGGGTCTCTACAACTGACCTTGAATTTCAATCCATAGCTTCTGAAAGAGGTTTTTCTCATTTGTAGTTTTGTAGATGCTACATTCTTACAAGGTCTTTCTAGATTCAAAACAAGAAGAAGTAGTGTTTCTTCACTACTTTCCTACTCGTACTCATATTCATACATAGTGTGATCTGAATAAAGTTACCATAATTCTAGGGGATTTCCAAAGGATGGTTCTAAATTAACAGTACTGGTAATTCATGTCAGATCTGGTTCCATGCGTGTGCCTGTATTTTTAAAGATCCAAAGGAAATCAATTACCCACTTTTCTGTCTTCAAATTCTATGTCCTGCACCTTTTTTTAACTGCAGTGATATAAAGTTCCTCCCTTTCCCAATATTCCTTAATAATGTAGCTTTCAGCACAAAGTGCTGTCAGTGGTGGGGCTTTTTCCTCACTCTGAGAAGAAAAATAAACCCTCTGTTTCAATATTCAAGAGGTAAACACACGCTGGAAGATGTGAAAATTTAACATGAAGTTCTTCCTTCAGGTTATTTTGCTTGATGCAGTTTGATGCCATATTGTAAGTGATATCCTCTTTGTTCATATTGTTCTCAGTATTCACTGGCAACAATGAAGAGCATTTTTCAAGCTTGACAGAAAGAGAACCAAAGCCTGTATTCCCCTTTCTCTTTTCCAAGACAATGCCATTTGATGTTTTTTCCATATGGGACACTAAAGACTGCCAGACTTAGCCAAGAGATTAAAAAATACCATTTATTCCTTATTATTTTCAAAATCATGTGAAGACAATTGCAGTTACCTTTGTGCAACAGTCTGTTGCATTATAATATTTCAGATAGAATCCTTGTTTTGGATGATTCAGATAGAATTCCTGTTATCAATATAATGATTCATTATCAGGAACAAACTGTTCGTATATTGAAGTTTCAGGAGCCTAGACATAGCTAACTGTGAATGGGAACTGAGGAGATGTAGTTAGTGGCTATTCAGATGAGTGTCAATGTGAGAAAAGAACTCTAAGGATGCACAGCTACACATACTCCCATCTGGATACTTCCTGCACTTCAAAGCAGAGGCAGAGCTGGAACCTCTAGCTACAGGGTTTCGCTCTATCTTATTGTGAAGAAATCCATACAGCCTACAGCCTTTTAACTGCATTGCTTTTAACCTGAGTAACTGAAATGCAGGGAAAACAAGGTTAATAGTGAGCTACTTGAAAATGTGGTTCTGTAAGAACCTATGAGAACAAAAGAAGCACGTTTCTATTGATGTCAGTCACAAATTTCCACTCCACACTGTGTAATTAAAAAAAAAAAAGGCAAATGCAGGCAAGACTGTTGCCGACGAGGGTGGCTTGCCAGGGAGCAGCATGAGCAGCCTGCTCTGTGAGGCAAGTGGGTAGCCAAGGATCACAAGAAGGCAGGCAGGTGCAGGTCCTCACTAGCAAGGTTCACAGGTCCAGAGTACTCCTGTAAGAAGAGCAGAGATGATGGGCACATACAGCCAACAGACCAGTGATTACCAGGTATATCTGTAATGATGAGGGAGGTCTGAGATCAAGCCAAAAGTGAAGGCAGTAAGGCAGGACTGGTATGAGCAAGGTACAAGGCCAGGCACAGCATATCTACAGCATAGCTTGAGCAAGGGTTTGAACTTAAATGAAGCTTCCAAGCTTAGATTGTAGAGGATACATGAGTGGACACTGTCAATGAGGGCTTCTCACAGCCTTTTCACAGCTTGTTCTGTTGTCATGTCAGTCTGATCTAAGGTCATATAAATGTGTCATACCTGGGAGGAAAAGAGGATCAGTTTAAAGATGGTACATTCTCATAGAGGCACATAAGAGATGGATGATGCAGTCAGGACCCTGCAACATTATTTATAACATGTCCAGTTTATTTTAACAGGTCATTTTTAGGCAATCTGACTAATCATGGATGAAATATTAAAGCTAATTTCATGGTTATGTGGACATAAGCTGGAAAATACTGTATGAAGCCATATACAATTTATATGCATGCAGAGTCCCTAGAGTTGTACACCTTCCCCACGTATATGTGTGCATCTAGTGTTTCACATCAAAATCCCTCTTGTAGCTCCTCCAGAACTTTTAGCATGGAAGCTTGCCAGAGGCTTTTTGAAAACCCCAGTGCACAATCCAGTGGATCAATTCCATCTGCATGCTGTTGACACCTCCACAAAACTGATCTGTTAGTGATCCCAGACTTCTCTGCTCGCAAGTCTCGCTGCCTCTTTTGCCATTTGTTCACCTGTGAAATCAGAGAATTCACTCCTCACTACAGACTCTACCATCTCACCAGGAATGGCCAGCCTGCAGTTTCCGGACTCTAGAAACTTTGCAGCATATGTGAGTTATGATGGCAATCAGCCAGAGCACCATCACTTAGGGTGTTTGAAATTGTAGTTTGCATGCTTTTGTCAGCAGTTCTGCAATTTCACAATTGAGTTCCCTCAGAGCTCCCAAGTGAATGCCAGCCAGTCTGGGTGACTTATGAACACAGCTTCTCTGCTTGGTCTGATGCTTCCCATGTATTTACTTTAAATTCATCTAGCTCATCTGACCTATTTACTACAAAGAATGCGTAGACATATTTATGTCATGATTTACACTGAAATCACAAAACCTAGAAGTTTTCTTTAGGCTCCACTGTAGAACTTCTCAGTGTCATCCTGTGAAAAGATAGTGGCATTTTAAATCTAAAAATATAAATGAGCCATAGCATAGATAGACCTTTCACCTGGTATCTTTGAAAGAATTTAGAAAAGGATTTCCGTGCAAGCAGGACTCTAGAGGGCTCTGAAAGCTAAGGTAGTCTATTCTACTACAATGCTGTTGATACCAGTAACTATCAGGTAACTCCACTGGTATAGATGAGATCAGAATCTGGCCCTTGGGTATAACTAAAAATCATCTTCTCTGGAAAAGAAAGAAAGGGCTAGCAATAGTGAGATCCCTAGGTTTTTGTTATCTAAAATGATGGCCATATTGTCAGCAAGCTAATATGGCTGTAAGGTTGCAAACAACCTCAAAGGAAAATGTCTCCTGTGAGAAAATGACAAATACTGATTTATAAAGGGTAACAAAACCATGAGACAGATGCTCAGATAATCTAAATTAGAGTGACTGATACAAAGACTACAATCGAAATTTAGCAGAATTTGACATCTAGTGCTATACTTGTTATTTGGACTTTCTGAAGTCAGTAAATATATTTGCCATTGAAAGTTTACATGAGAGGTTTTTTTACATTCTGTTTTCTCTGAAATTTGTCAAAACAGTGATTTCCACCGCTTTCAGGTCCTCATTCAAGTGTAAGTATTGAAACTTGGAAATGAGATTCAACGTCCATTTTGATGCAGATATGAGAATGTATAGTTGTCTCTTGCATAATCCGTTCACCTATCATGTAAAAATCTTTCAACAGATTTGCTCTCACAAGGCTGTGAAAGTTCACTGAAGGAATAGGTCTGACATTTTGCAATTAATTATTTCATAAATATTTTCTTGTTTGGCCACTTCAGTTATTGTTTTTTGAAATAAAAAAATTAAATAATAAAATAATAATTAAATAATAAAAAAAATTAAAATAATAATAATTAAAAAAAAATCCAGTAAAATCACACCCAGAGTTCCTCAGAGGGAATAGATCTGAATTATTGCTTACATGGCAGCTTGCCTCAAAACTTGAATCTACTACCATCATAAATAAAGGCAAAATGTCAATACCTGTTTGAAGTTCTACTGCTATGCCAACCCCTAATGTTGTTTCAGAATAAGGAGCTTCAGGGCTAATATAGTCCTTCTATGGACGAGGGACAGGAGTGGAAGGAATAGGTTGGCTGTGGTCTTTTCTGCGGGGCTTGTGGCAACTCTACTCCAAAATATATGGTGACTGACTGCAAGAGTTCAGTCTTCAGATGTAACAAACTGATGCAAATTTATAACTATCCACAACCTAGTAGAATTATGCCAGTTTAGTTTAGCAAAGGACCCAGACATAAAATTATGTATAATACAAAATAGACTTGAGAGCCTCATGAAATATTCAGTGCTGGGGTTTTTTATGTAAACAAACATAAGCTTTTCTTGTTCAGCGTTGAAGCATGAGGAAAACTGATACATCTAAATTGTCATAATCTGCAAAATATATATTTAGGAGGACATTATAGAAGACCCGGCAAGTTTCTTTTTTCTGTCCACGAAGTCCATGATTCAGGTTTTCTTGATTTTTTAGCAAATCCAGCATCAAGGTTAATTTCTTTTCCAATTCAAATCTTTAAAAGGCATTCACTGCCATTCTTCATAGGTAAAAGAATCTTCAATTGCTAGACCTGAAAGCCTGTCACTGTGATTTTTCCTAAAAATCATGGCTTTTCAGAGTTACTCTCCTGAAAGGAACAAACTTTTAAGAATGTTATTTCATAGAAGTGACACAAAAGGATAGACACTTTTCAGAACCTATTTTTAAGATCTGTAACTTAAGATTTAACAGTGACTGTTCATGGTTCACATTCGCTTTTGAAACAACACAGGAAAGCCCCATCCTGTATTCCCTATCATTTCTATTGGTTAACATGGCCAGCAAATTCAAATGCAGATTCACATGTTGACAGCATAGGAAAGTTAACTGCCTGCAGCAGAATCAGATTACTTTCCAACCCAGCTGTTAAAGCCACTTTATAAGAGGATACAACAGAAGGAGACAAAAGTCTTCCAGAATGAGTATTTCTGTGTAGTTTGTATTGCTGTCATTTCATTCGTTTTACCAGATTGACAAAATCCAGGCTGTAAACTGTAGAGGTTACAGCATATAGCATATGAACAGCTTTAATGCACTGTGGTATGACAGACATGGATAAGTCTCAGGAGTGCTGGTAGAGTCATCTGACCCACATATTGTGTTATTCAGCATCCCTATACCGAGTCTATTGCAGTCAAACATCTGCTAGAAAATTTCCTTCCTTTTTTCCTTATGTGCGGAATATCAAGAACCCAACAACACTTAACTTGGATATATTGGTGTCTTCTCATGCTAGAGTGGGCTGACACCTCCCTCTTAGTAAGACAATCCCCAGAGCTCACAAACTCTCAAGTTTGCGGTACTCAGAGGACCATCACCAATAGCTGACAATGGAGCCTGCTACCCTCACTCCTCAAGGCTCAAGCCTCACCCACTGAGAATGCCCAGGCATCCAATGTGAACATTTCACTGACACTTGACAGGAATTTTTCACAGTTATAGCTTTGTACAAACTTCTTTTTTGTGTGTATGCATGTGTGTGTTCATTGATTTGAATACCTTATAGCAAGTATAGCATAAAGACTGCCATGTCAGAACTATAATTGTCATCGTTGTAATTGTAGTACATTCTATTGAATCACTTAAAAATCCTTTCAATATAAATCATCAAATCTGAGCCTGTTTGGCAAAGGGTCACAACTGCACTTTGTGACCCAACAAAAGGGCCTTGCTTATCCCTTTTCACCCTTACCGTTTTCCCTCTTTACTGCTTTCATTATGACCTCCTGTAAATCATTCTAAATTGATTCTATTTTGATCTTTTTTTTCTTTGTATGTTTGCAGTGGGTTGATACTGGCTGGATGCCAGGCTGGATGCTGAGCTGCTTTATCACTCCCCACCACAACTGGACAGGAGAGACAATGAAGAGTTCGTGGGTTGAGATAGGATCCAGGAAAGATCACTCACCAAATACCATCACGGGCAAAAGTCTCAAATTTGGGATATTAATTGAATTTATTATTAACAAAATAATAGATAATGAGAAGTAAAATAAAGCTAAAAACACCTTCCCCCCATCCCACTCTCCTTCTTAGGCTCTACATCTTCCCCTCTCCCCCCCACCAGCAACACAGGGAGTTGGGGAATGGGGTTTCATCACAGGTTTTTCTACCACTGCTCAGGGAGAGGAGTCCTTCCCCTGCTCCAGCAGGAGTCCACCCCATGGGCAACATGAACTGCTGCAACGTGGGTAACTCTTCCCCAGGATTAAGTCTTTCAGGGACAGGTTGCTGAAGGATAGATTCTCCACTGGGTCACAAGTCCTACCAGGAAACATGCTCCAGCATGGACTCTTCTCTCCACAGGTCTGCAGGTCCCTGCCAGGAGCCTACTCCAATATGGGTTTCCCATGGGTTCACAGTCTTCTCTTAGTCATCCACCAGCTCCAGTGTGAGCTCCTCCACAGGCTGCAGGTGGATCTTTGCACCCTCATGGTCCTCCATGGGCTGCAGGGGCACAGTTGCTTCACCATGGTCTGCACCACGGGCTGCAGGGAAACCTCAGCTCCAGAACCTGGAGCACCTCCTGCTTTTTTCATCTTAAATAGGTCATCACTAAGGTGTTACTATCATTCCTGATTGGCTCAGCCTTGGCCAGTGGTGGTTCTGTCCTGGAGCCAGCTGGCATTGGCTCTGTTGGACACTTGGGAAGCTTCTGACGCCCCTGTAGCCCCCCTGCTACCAAAACCTGGCCACCAAACCCAATAAAATGTTTCATCTACATAGTAAGTAATAGAGTGATCTTTGCCATCAAAATTTGCCATGGTTTTTCAAATTATTATTAAACCTGCTTTTGCTGATAGTTTTCTAGCTGATTCTTTAAAAATAACATAAACCACTCACTTTTGGCAGTGTGTTGCTCAAATACACATGCAATTTTTTTCTCCCCTTCCTCAAAATTTAATGCTTCACTAGATCATAAGGCATGATTAGATCAAGTCTTTCTATAACTTTACAAAGAAGTAACAACCTCCTCTAACTGTGCTTTAAAAAAATGAAACCAAGTTTCCTCTTTCCCTAAAGACAAACTCACAGTGTGTGATTTAAACTGAATTAGAGGAACTACTGATGTTTTGTATGATTTCTACTCCTCTCTACAAAGCTGGCAGGAATATGGCATGTGGAGTATTTCTGCTTCATCTACATCAGTATAATTTTGACTGAAAATATATTTAGGGATATTGGGGGCCTAACTGCCATCTGTTTTATTTTTCTGGGGTGGCAAGGAATATGAGATTGTCAAAATACTAAAAGACAATAATCTCACAGGACATTTATTGAAACACTGTAAGGAGAAGTATACATTTTTATTCCACAATCATAATGAAAACAATGGGCCCTTTTCCATGTTTACTTCATGATACTTCACTGTTCATGGATTTCCTTTAGGTTCTTATTGACTATCACATATGAACTTGAAGGGAAAATCAGCCTAAGGGAGGTACCAAACAGAAAGCAATATGACCTTAAAGAAGTTGCCCCGTACTAATCTTAGAAAAAGGATTTGACCATCATTTTTTCCTGTATCCACAGATTACTTTTTTTGCCAATTCTGCAGTGATAGTTCTAAGGAGATTTGTACTAGAAGTCTGGAGAGAAAAATATTTCAATAAATATTAATCTATTCCTAACTGAACCTCAGTTTTTCATAAACAGCATGCACAAGACTGTTCATATTCAATCTGTGATTATTTGTACTTTAAACCTTTGCTAGATACAAGATCCTTTAAAAGTTAAACTCAAATATTGGTGAGAAATTATTATTTTTATTTCGGCATTCAAAGTTCAAAAGATGGCTCCAATAATCTGCTAACACTTGTATATGTGTTTCATAAACACCTGAGTAGTTCTATTGAAGTCAGAGATTACTCGTGTACTTCATGTTAAGTGTTTCTAAGTCGTGAGTCTTCTTTTGAAACTTTTTTAAAACTACTGTAAAAAGCCTAGAAGTAGGGAAATAAACAAAGTTCAGCAGATGCATTATCTATTGTCTATTATTCGTTCCAGTAGCATTTTTAGTGATGAATGAGCAAAATTTAAGCTCTGACTGAGAGCTATTAATAAAGAAAAGCCTTGAATTTCCAAAATGTAACTTACTTCTTGTTACCACTAGAAAAAGTAAATGCTGGAGAATTTGTTTATATTCATTCTTTCCTGTAGAGGACTGATTTTGGGCATTCAGTTGCAAAGTAACATTATCTCACTCTCAAAAGTGGAGAAAATAGTAGTTCTTACATTATGACCTCTCCTAACTGCTGACTGCTCTGTGTGGCACTGAACAACTCACCTAAATCTTTATGCTTTGGTATCCCTGACCATTCAGTTAGACAATTGAAGCAAAGCCTTCAGGCCATTATGAACATGAAACCTGTATGTTGCCAGTACGCCTGTGGGTGATTGGTGATGCTTAATAGAATATATCGTCTGACTGGGCACACTTTCTTCCAAGGATGCCCAAATTTTCCTTCATCACAACGAGTTATATTATAGAAAGAATATAATAAATATAGTCTTCTCTCTGTATTATATATACCAAATATATTACATACAATGTATTATCTATTATCTCTTCAACTACCTGAAGGGAGGTTATAGCCAGGTGGGGGTCGGTCTCTTCTCCCAGGCAACCAACAATAGGACAAGGGGAC
>JAYRBT010000082.1:53266573-53306233 GCA_036023395.1 Myiotriccus ornatus | reverse complement strand
CAGGGGTTGGACTTGATGATCTTGGAGGTCTTTTCCAACCCAATCTATTCTATGATTCTATGATTCTATGATTCTATTACATTTCATATACATTATCCATTCTATATTATATAATTTTATCTGTTTTCTCTTATAAAGAAATTTTTATATCAGTACCGCTCAAAAAATTAATGATATTAAGGTAGCATCTGAATATACAGTAAGTAAGATGATACAGGCCTAAAGATATGAGTCTAAGTCCACAAAACATAGGTCAGAGGAAAGACTGCCCACAACCACTTTATCATCTACAGTTTAACCTTGTATGATTAACTCAGTGTTTAGCTGAAGCCTTCTAGTGCCTACTCAGAAAACTCTCTATTCAAGTTCAGAAACATCCCCTGTCTTGGCTAGGTAAAGATGAAGTTTCAGTCTGAGTCTGAATATTCTTCTGTTGCCTGCTGCTCCCTCCTGAAATAAACTAGTTCCGTCCAGGCAAAGCTGTTAGCGTGCCTCAGCACCCAGGCAAGAACAGAGTCTCACAGGCACGTGCAGATGACATGGTTACCTGAGCATACCTCTTTAAGTGAGTGTATTCAAACAGGAGCCGGGCAGTGAGGTCAGCTACGGTTGAAAGAGGTATCCACAGAGTCACTGAGAAAACCCATGCCATCCAGCCGGTGTTCAACATAGAGGCACATCTCAGCATGGTCAAATCTGCCTAAATCTAAATGTGAGAGGATGTACACAAGAGTTTATGTTCAGATAGTCTGGTTTAGCATCTGTGCAAAATATACTCTCAATGCTCTTCGCTTCATTCTGATGTACCATTTAAGGTTAGGACTAGTTCAAGTGTTTCTACATGATTTGGTTGTGGTACAAAATCATTGCTTATAGAAACCTAATATTGTAATAAGAACATTGTGCCCTTCTAAATTTAGATCTTTTTGTTTTCCTCCAATATATAAAATAGTTGTAGAAGAGGAACTAAGAAGTCTATGAGGTATACAGACTGTATTTTGAGGTGCAAATCAACCAGGAAACAAAATCTTTTCAACAATAAGATTTTAGTCTTTTATTACACCTTTCATAAAGACAATGCAGAAAAAAAAATATATTTCTAATACAAGGTAAGTGAAAGGCATTAGAGATGTGAAAGAGAATGCAGAATTTCAGAGCAGTGGCATATTACTGGCTTTTACTGACCCATCCAAAAATCACTTTGGCTCTCCTGGGAAATAAAACTTAAAGTCAGAATGCACATAAAATGAAGACTAAGAAAAAAAAAATCTCTTAAAAAAGAGGAATGTCTTAATTACAGGCAGATGTTACTGCTATGATTTAATTTTATTTTCGTTAGATCATATTAAATCTTTCTCTCAGTAGACTTATCTGCATGGAAAAAGATGTCAAAAATATATTACATGTATTCCCAAAATCATGAAATTCATATGCCTTTATTTTGAAAGGTCATAAGTTGCTCATTGCCCTTCAACTCTGCATCTCCTGCAAAACTTCATGGATGTTATTTATCCTATATTCAGACTCTTCAGGACAAGTTGTCCATCCTCTGATGTTTTATTCATAAAGTGCTAATCCCTATGCGTCCCTAGTCTCATATGGGTTTCTTTGTTTTCAACTGTAATACAAATGTAAATTAATTTTTATTGATGTCAATGATATCTGCTGAATCACTGCATTCTCATTATTTGGATAAATGAATATAAATCTGTTTTAAGAGAGGAAGATTTATTCCTAAATACAGCTATTGAACACATCACTGCATGTTTTAAGCTTGTATCTGTTCAGAATGCCGTTCACAGGACATAGTTTGTTCATTTATGTTGACAAATATAATGTTGTGTTTTAATTATTTATGGATTTTTAATTATTGAAGGCATTACTTAGCAGTCTACCAGGAAATGTATCATACTATATATTCTGAGGGTAATAAAAACTTAATGATCAGAGGGCCAATGGCAGCCATTGCCTGAAATTAAATCTTTCAAGAGAAGTGTCAGACTGGTTGCAAGTTTTGGAACAGGGAAGAAAGAGAAAGGGTAATAGGTAACCAGGTAACAAATGTTTTCAGCTATGTGAAAGGTTAATGAGCACATAGCATTTGCATAATGTGACCCTTGGGCTTGTCTAAACTGCCCTTTATTTCTCCTTAAAAGTACCCTATCAATGTGAAGTCTACTGTGACTCCATCAAGACAAGTACTAGTGGAAACAGCAGGCTCATGACTGTTTAACTCCACATTGACAGGGCTCAGGCAATGACATAGCAAAAACATTTGTAGATAAAAGACCATGTATCTCCACCAGTATTCTTAGGGCTATTCCACAGATGGAGCAAACCACTGTAATGAGGGGTAGGGTAAATAGATGTAGATGAGGCCTTTATGAATATTTTTATGTTTTGGGTTGGTTTTTTGTTGGGTGTTTCATTTTGTGGGGTTTTTTTGTGTTTTTTTTTTTTCTTCCTGACAGCTTCCTTTTTAATCCAAAGTAGAAGATAAAGTTGGTTTCTTATTTTTTAAAAAGAGAACAGTATTTGAACAACTGTCTGGTTAGTCTTTCCACACTATGGTAAAGAGTTAATTTAGCAAAATAAAATGTCTACAAGAAGATGTCAAAGAAAAATATTACACTTCTTTTCTTCTCAATTACCACTGTATAAAATATGATTATAAGGCACATAAAATTCAATAGAACAAGCTGGCAGGCACATATACCAGTGGAATGAAGTCTCTGCTTTTCCTTGTTCTCCTTTTCTTTTAATAGAAACATTTCTATTAAACTCATATTTCTACTGAAAAATTAAAGTTTCTTGAAAACTCAACAGGCTGCATTGATCCATGGTGTACCATTGTTGCGTAAAGTTACATGTACTGGTAGTAGAATTTACTTGAAACATAGAAGTAGACACAATGTATGAAATCAGCTTTACTTCTGTAACCTGTTTTTGTCAGGATTTCGCCGGTAGCAACAAGACCAAGTAAGGGGATGCTTCTAAACTGCTGTTTCTTGTCTGGCCCAGTTGGGAAATTAAGCCAAACTTTGCAATACTCTCTGGGATGATTTTTCCCACTTACAAACACGACTCAAGCAATATTTTCTTAAAAGAAGAAAAGCAGATAAAAGGCAGGTAAATGGAGCAATATATCCTATCTTAAATTTTGACTGACACTATTTCACAAACCTTTTCTCTGGTCATTGCCCAGCCTGCTGCATTCACACCTAGTGACTGTCAAAACTCACAGGACTTAGTACAAGCTACCTCAGACCTTGTGTTCCAAGCTGGTTTTGTTGCTGTAAGCTCCTTCCCACCAGCCCCCATTTCACCAGCAATTCTAGCAATGGTCCCCAACATTACAGCTAGTACAATTCTCTGGAATGCAGGAAACATTTAAAAGCATCCCTGCTTTTCAAGCAAAACCAGAGTCTTTTGTCCTTTTTTTTTTTCCTGTAGCTCCACACATACTTCATTGCCTTTCTCTAGGATGAGCTTTTACCTCAACACCAGTGAGCATAATTATTCTATTCAGACATCTGTATCATATTATAAACACAAATTTTTCTCCACTGTATGGTATTAACAGAAATATTTCCCAAATGTAGCAAAACATACAGAAAATAGACATGGTGTGGGCCCATCCATCTCTCCTTTCTATTTACACCTTTCTTCTCTTGTTCAGAAATCAACAGCATGCACCTCTCTTGCTTCTTGCCCCCAAGAATCATCTGGTGTCCCTTTGCCTTCACTTCTAGCCCCAGGTGCCAAGGTAACAGATGTAGCTGGAACTGCTGCCCTGGTGAGAAGAGGCACCATCTCCACCAGCCCAGACAAAGACCTGTGAAGGCATCCTGTAAATCACCAGTCCTTCCCTGCAGTTCCCTTCTTCCAAGATTTCAGACTAGATATAATGGGTCTATTTATAGTCTGGTCTAATTATGGATCACAGAAGGTGTGGTCCCACTCAAGCTCCTTTCTGCTTCTTTTTCGCTGGCTCTGGCAGCCACATTGCCATTGATAAATGGGGTCAGATAATTAATCCAACAGAGGATAAGCCTACCATAAGAAATTACTCATTTGCTTACTAGCTCAGTGAGTTCACCCTCCAACCACATTGATCTTCAGATCCATCTCAGGGGAGGAGGCAGTAGTATATGCCTAGGAAAAAATAAGAGAGAGACCAGAACTCTGCTTTTGACATCAACCTGCATGAATGTAGGCTAGTTGCAGCACAAAACATCTCAGATATGCCTCTCTGGAAAATGCACTCTCCTAGCCCACCTAGACATGTGGAGTGAAAAGAGACTTCATCCTTTTTTTTTTCTCTTTTGCAACCTGTTGCCCAGAGCATTTCACTGTTGTTATGTCGTGACGTGATATTAGTTTTACTCATATACGACAAAACCAAAAAAAAATGTCAAAGCCTCTTTCATGTATGGGTACACTTCTGAGTACCACCCACACAGATGTTTGCAAAATCCACATTTCCTTGAGTCTGTCTGTTACAAGAGCTCACTAAACCACAACATTAGCATTAAACTGTATCTAAGAATTAGGATATTCATTAAATAAACAATTTTTTTCACTACTGAAACATGTTTCTAAAAAAAAAAAAAACAGAAAGCAGTAGGAAAAACAGCAATTAATTCATATGTTGCAGAAGTGATTTTTCCCTCATTTTTTGGCCTAAGAAGCAAAGAGAGTTATTGCTGAACTCAGGTTATCTTGACTTTCTTTGTGCTATTTTAATCTCCAGTCATGAAAAAAGTTAAATTCTTAGAAATCCTAAAAAAAATAGGGGGAGGCAAGTGCACAGTTCTGCTTTAAAGGACATCTCATGATGAACATCAGTTCATGATACATGTCTTGTATTCCAGATAAATGATTAGAACACATATCCAGTGCTATTCAGCTTCTAAAAGTTTAACAGAAGAGTAACATACTTTCTCAGCTGCAGCTGAGTGCTTGCCTTGCAGCCCTGGGATAAACTGGAAGACCACAAGTCACACAAGAGGGAAGCTCAGAGAGCTGAAGGAATGACTGAGTTGTTTCTTTCTATAGTGAGCCTCCAAGGAGCTGCCCAAATAAGCCGGGAGAAGATTTATGTGTCTGACAGAAGATGTTTGTAAGAAAAGTGAGGCAGGAAACAGCAAAGAATTGGGGAGAGTTCACTATAAACACTTTATTCAAGTTTCTGGGCCAGGACCTGGAGGACTGGAAGAGATGGAGGTTTGCCCTCCAGCTCCAGTGGAAAGTGTTTCTAGCACTGGCAGAATCAAGGAAATGAGTGCCACAGAGCCTGATACAGAGGTGATAGATTTCTGTCCGCTTAGGTCCCTAGACACTGCGACATTCTGAATGGGGACACAGTCTGATCAGTGTGCTGTCAGACTTGATCAAAAACACATCAGAGTACTGAATGGAAACAGTAACTGATGGAGAAAAGGGGAAACCACAGCACTATTCTTAACCCTATGCATAAACATACACTGTTACAGGTTACAAAAGGATAATCATCCCATGATGATTATGAGGTACTGCTCAAGTCTGCCATTTACAATATTTTTTTTAATTCATATTTTTAAATGGTGCAATTCACTAAATTCATGTGAGAAACTCACAGAGACATTCTAGGGACAGCTGCTGTGATGTTAGCTGGTCTTATCCCACCTGCTCACCTCACACCCTGAAATTTTGAGTTCTGAACCAAGAAGAGACTAGCATTTAACCAGATATGCAGAATGTGCATTCACTGATATGAACAGTCCTTGAACAAAAGAAATTAATTATAATATATTCTTTGAACAAAACCCAATAATTACAATGTTTTTCCTTTTTTTTCCTTTAATTTTTATTTTTGAGATTTATTGCTCTTTGTAAGTTTTTACTATGTTTGACATCTCCTTTCTGTGGGTGGATATGGCTCTCTATGAAGCAAAAGCCAGTGACAGCTGCTGAAGGTCTTCAGACTGAGCTTTCAGTGCTGGATCCAAGCATGCTTAAAATGTATTCATGTAGTGTGATGGACTGTTCTGTGCTAGGAGGGAGATCATAGGCTTTTATCATGCACAATTCTGGGTATCTTGAAGCATCTTCTTTCCTAGTAGTGCAAGAAGCCTGTTTGTAGAAGAATTTATAAAGGTCTCAATTATGTGTGACGGTGTTATAAACCACAAGGAGGTAAAATGTGTGTTGCAAATCCAGGCATGTCCACTGATGCAGCCCTTTCTTTAACTCTGTTCATGAATCAGTGTAACATAAAAACTGCTTCACGACAGCAGATTATCTTCTCTGGAATGTGGTAGTATAAATTTGATATGCAGAAGAAGCTGTGCTCCTCTGGGTTTTTGCCTGTGAGAAGCCACCAGCTCTGAACAGACTACAAAGAAGGCAAAATGGAAGAAAAATAATGTTCTTCATGCCTAAAGTTGAGGGTGAAGTCCATATCCTTTTTCTTTTTAACTTGTTCTCTCATTTTGTTTGCAAGTTCTTTGAGGCATGAGTTTGTGTGGTCAAACTTAATGGCAGCCCAGCTCCACACACCCGGCTGTTCTCTGTCAGTGTGTGGGGTTTGCCTGCACCTCATGTTGTTGTATTGCCTCAGGCAGGTTTATATTGTCCCATTTTCAAAAGGGCAGAATTTAACAATTTCTGATAGAAATGAGGAAGTTGGAAATTATACCTAGACAAAGTAGAGAAGATAACAAAATTTAAGCAGTTACTTCCTCAGTAACTTCAGCTAGTGCAGATATATTTTGTCCAAAAATATATTTATTTTTCCACTTAGTACAAGCTCTTAAAAACTAAGGTAAAAGATGGTTCTGAAAGAGTTGTATTCAGATACAAAACTATTCAATCAGTCCCATGTAAACACTCAAGGAAAAGAAACAGGCAGCCAGCAGAGTTAGAAAACAATGACATTTGAAACATTTGACTTGTGCATCATTCACTGTTTCAACTGTGTAGATGCGTTTAAGGCTCCAAAAGACATTCTGCTGATTTCTTCTTGTCTGTTCTACAGTGCCAAATTATCCTAGCAGTTAGGTTAAAAAATCTCCCTTCATATTATATTTCCAGTTGAATTGCATTGGAGCAGTCAGGGAAAATAAAATTATGTTCACAAAGAAGCAAGGTGTTGGTTCTTATAAAAAATTTTTGTGTGTGTTATCCTTAGCAATGTGTTGCATGTCTTTGAAGCCCTGTTAGAGCACATAGGATGAGCTACAAAATCACTGTGAAACTAGGGAAGAGAGAGTGCTTAAGTGCATTTCTCCTTGTTCTGTTCCGTTCTGTGTGTTTGCAGTGCATTAGCCACAAATACACAGAATGTCTAGCAGGCTCTCCCTTGACATTTCCTCTTAACTGATAATCCTAGATGAGGCAGGACAGAATTCCTTGGAAGGGAATGGTGGGATATTCAAATGGGCATCAGAAAAAAAAGTAAACTAAACACACGGGAGCAACAATGTGCATAGGCATATACAGACACAGATAGATACACACATGCACTGTGATTAAATTCACCCTGTGTCCTGCATAGGACCTTCATTCACTGTTATAATGAGGTCACAAAGTTTCCTCCCTCAAATACAGAACTGTATTTTGAAGCTGCCTTCTTTCTGGTGAGTGTGTTTTCTCTGCTCAGCTTCTTCCCCTTTCTGTCTGGGATACTAGGACCCACTATGAAGAAAATGCAAGAGGAAGTTTTACAGCTTTGTGCTGAGCACACCACAGCACTCTTCTCCCAGCATAACTATTTTGACAAAAATGCTGTTGGGAAGACAAACACGGTGACAGATAATGGATTCTTGAGTTCACGGTCAAGCCTAACAGCTGCTGTCATTACCAGGATGAGGCACAAACAGCCACATTCATCTGTGGTGCAAGTCCATTGATGTCAGCAGATGAAACTGGCTCTGAGAAATGTGGCTGTAGGTTTGTTTCTGAGGCAAGGCAGGGCAAGCAGTAGAAAAATGGCAAAACTTTTAGTAAATATGCAAATTGCAATCTAATATGCAAAGTCTCTAGTTTGTTGCTCCAAACACTCCAATAAATAAAGAAAGCTCTCCATTTGGCAACGTATTCTCACGTAACACTGTGTACTTTCCACATAAAGCCTTCCAAGTCAACTCTCTAATTATTATTATTGTTTTCTCTTTTGCTATTAGAAAAGTACCTTCCATGAAAACAAGAGCTTTGTTTTGTTGATCTCTCTTTGAGGATTTATACATTGGATTAATTAGCAGTTGGAACAGGACTCACTCCCTCTCACAGCTTCCATCCTCCCATTAACAGTCTGTGGCCTGGTACTAAATCTCAGAAGACAGTCCTGCTATTTACTGTTCTGTTTAGTGTGGGATTGCTAATTCTTATCTATTTAAACACAACTGGTGATGTCAGGACAGTCAACAAGCAAAGGCAGTTTGTAATGAGTAGTCGTAATGCCACTGCTGATCCTAACACTTTTGTAAACTAATCATCTTCCTTTTTATTTCATTCCTAAGCATTAAAGCACTATAAAAGTACAATTAGTATGAGAGTTTGGGGAGAATAACATCTTTTTTATTTGTATTGGTAGTTTTCTTAACTACAGTCTTAATTCGGAAATAATTTGCTGAAGGCCTTCTTTGTGCATTGTTGTCCCTCCGTGTGTGCTTAATTCCTTGAAAATGATTTTGTATTACAGAGGGGTCATTTTTACATTTTTAAGTGGTCACACTAGTCTTGCCCCTAGTCCATTCCCAGCCTGAACTAAAATATGTTAGTGGCTTGACTGAACCACATTGCACTTTGTCTTCAAGGCATCTCTGTGAAGACGAAATTGCTCTAATCGCACCAGAATCTGAGTAAAACTACTCAGACTTATGTGACTGCACACAGAGCTGAGGCAGGAGATATCATGTCTTGCCTCCATTTCTGAAGCATCAGTGTCTGACAGTGTCAAACAGCTCAGTTGCCTGAAAAGCTGCCAGAGGAGCTGTAAGCAGTAGCTCAGCAAGAGCTGGTGCAACCACTGCACCGTGCAGCAAGTTTTCCAGGCAGTTCCACAAGCAGCAAGGTTTCCTCAGCAGGAGGGACAGATCATGTCTGCAGAGCACCATACCTGTGCTCTGGGCCAACTGGTTCCTGGGAGTTCACTGATGACCCCCTGGGACATGTGCCTCAGGTGGGACACCACACTGAGACAGGTGTGGGCTCCAACACTGCAGCTGGCTTGTACCCAGCCTGCTCGCAGGACTAGTGGAGAACCTTCGGTCTGCCTTGTGCACTGCTCTAAGGAATCCCATGCTTAAAGCTTTAAAAACCTCAGAGGTTGCAGTCAGATTCTGGCTGAGTCACTTCCTTTCTTTTCCCGTATTTTATCCATCAGAAATGATAATACTCTCCTCAGATGAAACAACAGAGGCAGAATTCAGCAGACACTATCCCTCTCCAAAAACCAGCCACAATAACAAGAAACTTAGACATCCTAGATGCATTGAGGTGAATGTTTGGGGATTTCCAGACAATTTCACTTCCAGTTTCAGTTCCATCCAAGGAAAATGTTTAATACAGATAGAGAGTAGGATTCATATTAGATTATGCTTGTACCAACAAAACTAAGGTACAAACCTGGTTCATTACAGTTAATTGCAGAAATTGCACTGACTTCAAATTGGATACCAAATTGGATGCCTAATGAAAGACTTATTAATCTGCATTTTAAACGTGGCACTGGGTACCTGTCCTGTGCAGAGATGCAGAAATTTTAATCTCAGAAGATATATTTGCACTTGGCTACACATCACCTTTAATTAAACTTTAACCAAGAGGGTTTTGTCTAAACTTTTTTCACTTTAAAGACAAAAACAAAGGCCTTCCATAAACTTAAGATTTGACTTTTTTTTTTTTGAGGGTGGCTTACCTTGTGTGAATTTTGTTCTTCCATAGATTTTGATTAACCATAGCACTGAACTCTTATGAATGACTCATAAGGAATATGAGGTTATTCATTTTAACTCAAAACTTTAAACTACTCCTATTTTAAGTAGTCTGGGACCTCCCTGTTAGCCGACAATTAGGAACATATATAATGTTGAAAATATTCCTGTCACCAGTTTGACCAACATGGGATATTAAGGGCCAGGTTTTAAGAATCCTGTGATCTCCATAAAAATCTGCTTCTGGACTCTGGCAGTTATTGTTTCTCTTTTCAACTTTTATCTTTCTTGCTCAAAATATGATAATTTAAAAAAAAAAAATCAGGTCAGATTGAGCATACTCATTGCATTATTATCGTGCCCAAAGAAACTGCACTCACTACTGTGAAAGACTAACTTGCTTCAAAGTGGTACAAGTTTATTAAGGACTGTGCTCCTTCATAGATACCTGTAAGAGTTCTATGTCATGTAGACATTTTGATACAGAGAAATCTGCAAGTAGGATTTAAGGCTCTCTGAGAAATGAAGACACCACAAAAATTTGCAGAGACTTAGTAGTAATATTTGATAACTGATTTGAAATACTGCAATAGAACCTAAAAACATCCCTTTTCAAGTTCTCAGAGCAACTTTTACACAGTACGCTGTAAATCTCTGAAATCCCAGTACGATGTGTCTGCAGTGGGATTAAACATGTATATCAGCAACAGTTTCCAAGCAACATCAAGACCCCCACCATGTACACACACCATTCAACCTTGGCTGGACAGACAGGCAGGCAAGCACTGGGTTTCCTACTGGGACATGTTGTGGCATTTTTCTAAACATGGTTGATGGCATCTTCAACTCTCAGGTGAATCAGGTAACACAGCTACATTCCATACACCCAGCCTAACTAGAAGGGAGTAGTGGGAAGTTATTCTGCTCCCCTGTCACCCTCAGTCCAGTCATACACTCCAAAATTCTCTATTATACCATATACAACTCCTTTAAAAGGCAAAAATAAACTCTGTATGGCATCTCTGTATGGCATGCACTGAGTTTCCCTCCCAGCTGCTCTGCCTGGTGCCAAAGTGAATTTAACTCACAAGGATATGAACATCTTTCCCTCAAGAAAAAAAATGTCTTTCCCACGGAAGTTTCAAAGCACCTTATTTCTTTGTACACTGTAATCTCTCTGCATTACTGGGAGCAAATCACTTCCTGACATGTCTGGTAAGGGTTGTTTCCTCATCCATAATGCTTACTAATGATATTGAAATCTTGACACGCTATTTTCATGGCTTCTAGATAAGTTCCCAGCTAACTGTGTGAGAGGATCTCTCTCACAGAGAGATTAACTTACTTTGCCAGGAATCAAAGTTAATGTCATCAAGTAGTATTAACTGGTTGATCAACAGTTGTTAGCAGCCAAGCAATACAATAAACTTAATGAGATGGAGTCTGTTCTAGCTACCAACATCTGGCAGAACTTATCTAGGTATATTCCTTTTTCACTACCTATTAGAATGAACCAGAAGTGGTAGATAGAGAGCAAGAGGCACCATGGGATAACCTCTTCACACAGAACAGATTCCAAATTGATGAAGCATGTGAAAACCTTCAATGTGGACACAACTGCATGCATTTTAAAAAGGAAAGCTGGAAATTGAAGTGAAGGGAGAAATAGGCCAAAGAAATTAAGCTGGGGAAATAATTTAGCAGAAACAATGACAGTGATCCTAATTCTTGTTATGGTTTACACTGATCTATAGTCTTTCATGTTGAAGGCCCTCCATTTTTAAGGTTCTCCTATAATACCAAGAAATATTTAGACTTTTTGAAGAATGCTGTAAGTATTCATAAAGTAAAGCCGTTAGTGAGAAAAATCCTGTTGTGAAATCTCTGATTCAAATATATTATAAAAAGTGTCCCATTTTTATTTCTGAGTATTCAGTTGTGCAAACTAATATGTGTGTTTATTAATTTCACACATATTTTCTGATTATATATTTTTGATGATTTCAAGATTTAGTTTTTTATTCACAGTCAGACTGAGGACAATTTCTTCAGAAAATCATTTATTCTGTTAAAAAGGAAAGGCTGTTTTTGTTTTTTTTCAATTCTGTTTAAATAGCAGAAGAACCATTAGAAAACATTAGGAGTCTCTGGAGCAGTTTCTGGTGTTTTTTTCAATTCTGTTTAAATAGCAGAAGAACCATTAGAAAACATTAGGAGTCTCTGGAGCAGTTTCTGGTGTTATTTACTATAAATTCTCACTACAGAGGTACCCAGAAAGGATGAGAAATCTGTAGCTTCTGTCACTACCATTAGCACCAGCCATCAAGGTATGTGTGATTGTGTTGCATTACAATGGTGAAAATACACGTTTACATTTCTTGCAAGATTCTTAAACTGCATTATAGACCTTCCCCATCAAACTCTGTTCAGCTATTCTATAGACATAATCAATGAAGTATTTTAACAAACAGAAAGCTCATTCGTAAATTTGTCTTCACAGTTCTGAGAGGACTGAAATGAGAAGTCAAGGACATCTTGGGAGATGAAAGTCTCAGTTACTGCAACTATCTGTAACATTAAGGATTTAAAATCTCAAGATTCTTGCTATGCAGGAAGCAGGAAAAGCAGCAATGCAGTACAAATTATTTTTTTAATAAGAATGTATATTAATGTACATTTGTCCCAAATATTTACCCTGCTTTAATTGTTTCAGTGAACTAAAAAGGCATGTATTTCTAATTACATGGAGATAACTGCTGTTCGCACTACAGGGATCCTTTGTTTAAAAGCATTCTTGCCATTCTTTGAAGGCTGTTGGAGAAATATTTTAGAACGAACAAAGTCACAAGCCTTTGTTCAGTCAAAGCAGCCAGTAACTTTAAAAATAATATAGCTGACTTTTTTTTTTATTACGTTTAAAATGGGTTTAAAATTTGAGATTTATTTTAATATGTCCAATATAATTATTCTATCTTTAACTCATATCTATACTTTTTAGCATGTAAAATGCATTGATAACTTGAAAAATATATATTAATTATGGAAGAATTAAAGCAAGTGTATGTGTATCATGGAGCAGTCTAAAAAGTGTGCCTTTTAACAGCAGGTTCCCATAGGGCATGTTGTCTGTGGTAATAACATTAAATTCTATAGAGGTATGCAAATAATGCAAATACTTATTATTTCTCTTTGCAGAAAAAAATTACATAAGCTTGAACTTCAGTTTTATTTCCTTTCTCTGTTCAGTTAATGGTGTCAACCCACCATATGTAGTTAACAGCAGTAATGCAAATAATTTTTCCACTTCAAATGAAAATAGTGAAGTATCAAAGACATTAATATGTATTTAATGAGTTCAAGAAATATCCCTTGGTTTTCTCAGAGATGTGAAAACTGTCATAGTACAAACTTTCTCCCAACTATGATCTCCACAGAACAAACAAGACATTCCCTGATTTAGTAAAAATTTCAGTGTCTATGGTATTAATGTGAGAGCGCTTACAAAACATAATCCCCTCAGTACCTGTGTGTTACAGAGACTACAGAGATAAAGTCAGTTTTATGATTTTGAAAAATAACTGGCAGCACTGAAGAATGAACCAACCAATTATGCCCTGAAGCAACCAGTGTGACTTTGAATAGAAATAAGGCACGGTAGGCTTATTTAATACCATATTTCAAAGAGAGTGTGATGATTTGCTCGTCTTCTGCATGTAGTCAGTGTTCTCATTGTACAGTGCAGGATATCGTGCTTAAATAATTGTTGACATTTTATGCACATGGTGCATATATTCTAGAATACAATAATGATCAAAGAAGTTGCCTGGGCCACTGGAGATATTATGTGTCATTGATAGAACACCAGAAAAGAGAAAGCACCAACAAACCAAACTCACAGAAAGCGTTCTATAGCTAATAACAACTGTCCCCCTGTCACCTCGAGATGAGAGGAAGGTTAGAGCACAAAAAAAATCCTGTCTACATTCTAGCTGAGGGACTCTTAGGAAGTATATTCTTTATACTCTTGTCCCTTCTGCCAACCTTGATTAGTGATCTCCAAGGACACAGTGACAGCCCTGCAGATTTTCTGGCCATAGGTTATGGTGCCAGAAATATTCTCACCCATAAATATGTTTTTTTGATAAAATATCCATGCTATTTTGCAATAAAGTTTTTTTTAGTTTTTATAATAGAGCTCATATGTGGACATCACCTATTGCAGTGATGAACTTTTGTAGTTAGGGAGGAATGGTCTATTGATAGGCAAAACTATGGAACTGTGGAACGTACTTCTTAGATCTCCTATTTCCTGAATTATGTCACTTCAGTCAAATGTATTTACACATTTTTAAAGACAGAAGGGAATATTAGGGTCATCTAATCTGACATTCTGTGTTAAAAAAACCTTACCAAAGTAACACACATAAAAATGGGTTGATAATGCTAGAAGCATTCCCAACTCATCTAGCATTTTCTCTGTCTAATACCAGGTAACACAGCATCAGCTCTGTGATGCAGGGAAACATTCGTATTCTCCTGAAGGAAATACATACATGGATACATAGATACACATGTAGATGAGATATAACATAGCACATAGATTTATCTTGTCACTTAACCAGAATTAAGCAATACCTACTTGCCACATCCATTTCAATGCCCAGTCTACAGAATCTCATCGCCAGTCAGATCAATGGATATGGGTACGTACCAGGCGTCTCTTTTGAAGATGATGGTGTAAGTATCTGAGAATCTGACACAACTGTTTTGTCATGTATTTCCTTAAATTCCAGTGCTTAAATTCCTCTAGCTCCCCAGTTCCCAGTGCTTGGAAATTTCCCTCCAGAAGGGAAAAGCCACCACTTCCTACCAAGTAGATTAGAAAAATAGTTTGTTTTAAAATGGTGGTATTATCACTGCTTCTGAGAGTAGAAACCAGTGCACCACTGCCTTACAGTGAGAAATGTGCAATACAATTGTCCCAGTGTAGCACCTTGGAAACCACAGTGGGGAGTCAGGGGCAGGAAAAGAGCTACTGTCATCATCAGGATGTCCTTGCTGAGGGCTATACCTCCTTCTTTCTATTCAGAAAGAACAGTTCCAAAACAAGGCAGAATAACTGGGATTCAGAAAAGTCTTTCATGACACTTTTACCTTGTTAGTTAAATAGTTCTATGAATTCACACTGGTATCACTACCCTTGGGCAGTGACAGCACTGGGATTTCCAGGAAAAGTAGTAAAGCCTAAAGATGCAGTGTATAATTTTTACCTAAACTTCTCAGGACTGGAGGGAAGACCACATCTTCTGCAGTGAATTTTCTTCACTTTTTTTAATGCAGGATGCCAGAAGGGAGAGTGATAAGGGATCTAGTTGCAAGGCTTGGCAGTGAAGCAGAAATAAAGACAGCAGTTTTGGTGGTAATTCTGGTTCACTTAGCCAGATAATGTTCCATGATTCTTTACAACTACTTCTCTTTTCACACCATTGAGTTTTTCTAGTCCCTGATGTCTACTTTTCTCTCAAAGCAAAAATGTAACAAGTACCTTCTATATTGTCCCATAAGCAAAGGAGACAGGGCTAAAGAACTAGCTGTTTTCCCATCAAATGCAGAAGGACAAAGATTCATGTCCATGTTTCCCTCTGTGTTAACTGGTGAGGATGGATTCAGGCTGGAGTGCCTTCTGTATTAATATACCCCAAAGTTATCTTCTTAGACTTTTCCAGTTTAACCTTTCTCATCTCGTTTTGGTGCCTGGAAGTAAGACTTGGTTTTGAAAAGGATTTTGTGTTATATTCTATCTCTTCGTTCAAACTGCATAATCCTAATTAGATTAGAAATTTAACTGAGTCCTCCATTAGTCCTAAACTCAGTGCATCACAGCTTTCTTGAGCTGGAATGGATGCATTTCTTTCGACTTTATTGGTGTCTCAATAACTGTATTTTTCATCTTCTACATCAAGGATTTCTCTTCTGTTTCTCATTTTTATTTTTCATGAGCCCTAGAGTAATCCTCAGTTAAAAAAAAAAAAAAAGGAATTATAGAATTATTTAAGTTGGAAAAGACCTCTGATATCAAGTCCAACCTTTTACTGATCACCACCTTGTCTGCTAGACCATGGCACGAAGTGCCACATCCAGTAGTTTTTTGAAGGCCTCCAGGGATGGTAGGTAGTTGTAGAAAGTGATAAGGTCTACCCTGAATCTCCTTTTCTCCAGGCTAAACCCCAGCTCCACCATCTGCTCCTCACAGGACTTACCCTCAAGATCCTTCACCAGCTTCATTGTCTGTCTCTGGTCTTACTCCAGCACCTCAATGTCTTTCTTTCTACGTGACCTAACAGCATGCTTGTACTCTTCCTGAGTTGCCTACCCCTTCTTCCAAAGGTCATAAATCCTCTTTTTTTTCCCCTGAGTTCCTGTGAAAGCTTCCTGTTTAGCCAGGGTAGTCTTCTTCCCCAATAGCTTGACTTTGAGCACAGAGGGACAGCCTGCTCCTGCACCTGTAAGAAAAAATCCTAACTTTTTAATAGCCCCATCTTAATTTATATGGTCTTAAAATTTACAGACAACTTCATTTTCATTTTTAACACTTTAAGTCAAGTAAATTAGTGGTCTTGTATGTAAGAGAATAAATGTTATGTTATATTATTAATCAATATGTACTAAACAACTGAGATCTCAACTTTTAGGTAAAACAAGACTACAAGAGCAGGTTGTTAAGTGATTTTCTTGTACTATGTTATGGTAAATAGCACTCCACTAAGCATACCTAAGTTAGAGGTTGAGTGTGTTGTTTTAAGGCAGGTTGCTAAATAAGGTTAATTATGAAAGAGAGAATGTACCAGAATGTGAGATGAACACTAACATAAGCAAGCTGGGGTTCATTTTACAGACACAACAGTTTCCAGTGGCTTCTGATGCTATTTCAGCATGAAACTGATCCTGGGTTTTTTCCTCTAACTTTCACAATTTCAGCTGTTGTTTAACCACTGCAGAGGAAGATCCCCAAGATGGTTTGTCTGTATAAAAAGTTCTCATCTGAAGTTTTTTAGGCTAAAAACTATTCTATCATTGAATTAAGTGTATACATATATTAAATATAATGAAGTGACAAAAAAAAATCAAAAAAAAAAGCCCACAACCAAAATAAACATTCCCCCTAAAAAAACAACCTATCGTAACAGAGTATTGAAAGATAAGTAAAAAGTAATAGATGTTTTCCTTTCAAAATGAAAAATATGCCATTGTAGTATCTTTACATTACAAGAAAACTGTTTCATATATAAATTCATGCAATCAAGAAATGTTCAGGCAACCGTATTGCTTCATTGGCTGAACATCTCTAAGTACATTATAATTTAGGTCTTAAGGTTTAATTAGCAGGATACAGTTTGGGCAAATGAACAGCATGGAGGTGCCAAAATATGAAATCCTAAAAATAGGAACCCATAAATCTTCCTGCTGTGGTGCAAATATGCAGCTGTACTGTATCTGATGGATTGAAAACGCCACGTGAAAACAGCATTAAGATTCGCAGCAGCAGAGGAACTCAACTGAACAAATTTCATAGGGCAGCAGGAATTTATCATGTTTGTTCTGTCAATGTAACTCACATCTCACTCGCTAAACTCCATAAAGGAGTGCAGGAAGCAAAGAGAAAAAGGCAGAGGAGAGGAAATGGAGTGATATCAAACAGGGATTTTTTAAAGAGATTTATACATAAGCTACTTTGAGACTACATTCCTTCTCGAGAAAGAAAGCAAATGTAAAATAAAAGAATCATTAACTAGTATATTGTTTTTATTTTGCACTGTTTCATGACATAGTGCTTTTCTGAGGTGCTCTGTCAAAATACCAATTCCCAAACCTTTTCAAAGGAGTGCATACAGTATTTCTACTTGAAGAGAAGTAGATCATAAACCCATATGGTGTGCTCCTACAGCAATCACTTTGACAGTTCTTAAGACAGTAGCCAACACAAATGTTTTCTGTAGAAGAAGGGTATAATATGAGTTTTTCCAATCTCTCCTGTTCTTGTTTGGCCTTTGCTTGAATTGTGCAGCCTAATAAACAGTCTTTCTGACATTTCCTTTCTGAACAGGGTAAATTTCCTCTGTGTGATTGGCAAGTAGAGGTGTGAAAAATCATAAGATGGCATAAAGTTCATGATATAAACCCAAGCTCAGAGGAGTTCAAGAGAGAGAATTTTCTGCCACGATTCCCATCTGAAGATGGAAAGGATGGAAATATCTCTAGTCAACTTCCTTTACACAGGTGATGATGTTGTTTCCACCATGAATTCTACTATTTAGGTTTCATCACTTGGAGTAAGACTTATTTTCAAGGTGTAAAGGTGAGAGAGAACCATTGGTAAAAAATTCAGAAGAGGTTCTGAGGACATGTTCAGGACATGCCACGGAGCAAGTGACTTAAAGGTTATGGGTAACAGATAAGAGTTGGTACCAAACTCCAGCTTTAATATAACACGGTGGATGAACTCTTTGGAGCACAAACACTGTCCTGACAAATATTCAAATTACACCTGTATACACAGGGGTCCCAGGAGATGATTCTTAGTTGAAACAGCAGTGCTGTGAACTTTTCAGTCAGTGTTAACCAGACTGTTAGCAGCGCACAATTCACCGTACAGAGATGTGACAGATGGTGATTCTAGTTCCTATAAGACAGCGGGAGCAGAGCTAATATCCCAGTACAAAGTCAACTAGCTCAACATCAATATAAGACCTGACAAAACATTTCTTCACAAATGAGCTAATCAGATAAGGAAGGAGGGCCAGCCTTCACAGAGGGACTTAAAGCATGGTCTGTCTCTTTCAGTGCAGAGAAGCTCAGGTACCCAAGTCTATATTACCTGCAGAAACAGAAGCAGGAACAGCTGCTCCTAAGCTGCTACGGAGTAATCAAGCCGTTTTAAGAGGTGCTAAAGACCAAACAATTTTCCCTGCATGGTGCCATCACATACAAGTCACCGTTAGCAGCTCTGCGCCATGCTCCACTTTCCACTGTACCAATGTCCTAAAAAGCTGCTCCTTTATGAAGTGAATGGTGCTTAGCCGTGTCTATGCAGTGGCTAAACGCCAGGGGCCCATCCTGTGTCTTAAGAGTCTTGTACATAAATAGATATGTCTGGTTATCATGAGTTTTTTTAATGTGCCTTTCTCGTTTTCCTAAATAAAAATATAGTAGCCAACCCATAATCTCCAGGACTACTTCTTGAGCTGTACCAGGGAAATGACATCTCCAAAAGTGACCAAGGAAAGTGGATTTAAAATTCAAGGTGCTGCAGGCAGGAACAATGTACCAGGAAGGGGTTCAAAACTTAATTTTATTGAGAGAAAGTCCTTTCATGTAATCTGATTCAAGTCTTTGTGCCTATTATTGGCATCTGACAAAAGATTCCTGAGCTAAATAAATGAGTTCTCAAAATGATTTTCAGAACGGTTGGGTGTTTCTCAGCTCTTTTCTTAAGAAAACATTGCTTTTGGCTAATGTCTTAGAACCTATCTCATAACAATCGCAATAGAGGAAAGACAGTGGAGGACTGTGTGAAGCAAAGCACGTGCCTTCAGCTGGGTTTAATAACAGATCAGGCCTTTCTGCTGTATACAAAATAGAAAGTAAGGCAAGTGTATACTCTGTTTACCTGAAGTGCAAAGTAGGCTATTTTAGATGTAGGCTGTTAATAACTGAATTGGGAAGAAACAACATACTCACAAAATAGACCTTCCAACTTGTCTTTTTTTTGAGACATTTTTTGAAGTACTAACTGGAATGTAAGAATCATCTAACAGGCTAATTGAAATGTAAGAATCATCTAGAAAAGAGCCTCCCCTTGTGTGAGACAGGGCTGTGTACATCAGGTCTAAAATACTTACTTACACTGGAAAAAAAAATGCAGATTGAGGGCAATGATTTAGTGATCAAATATTCCGACCTGTGTTGTAATATTTCATTCCAAAACTTCCCTGGTTTAACCCATGTATTTAAAAGCAGTATGAAATGTTTTATTTTTGTCAAAATTACTTCCTTTGAACATTTTTTTTTTAAATATTCCTGCACATAACTGCCTTGTGACAATATGCAGAATAGAAATACAACATTGACTTTTTCCATTCAAAATGGACAAATTTCTCTGAATAGAATACAGGTATTTTCTGCCTTTTAAAGAAACAAGAAGGATTGCTAGTCATTGACATAAAAAATACTGTATTTGCATCTTGCTAGCTCTACTACTATATTCTTCTAAGAAGACATTCCTAAGTGGGGAAAACAAGAAGTATATCTATAAAATAATAACCCCTCCATCAGGTGTAAGTTATGCAAGCTTGCAGCTGTAGAGTTCATTTTCTGTTCATCCACTGGGGGTGGAGTTTGAACTCCCATTTCTTTGTTGTTGCCGCATCTCATCAGCCTCAGAAGTGCTCGGAAACACGCTGAGAGTAATTCACACGAAACATAAAGCAGAGCCAGGCTGGAACAATTCGTGCCACAGTTTTCAACTGGTTGCTCTTTTCTGTTTTCTCTAAACAATCTCTGCTCCTCTTCCCGCTTCCTACTCTCCATTTTCTTTGTCCCTGCACACAAATGAAAAGAGCAAAGCAAAACCAAAGAATATTTGCGAGTGCACTCCCTCTTATTCTGCTGTAACCTACTGCCTGACCAGCAGCTGCTGCCTGGCACCATGGTGATGAGGATAAGTAGGTTAGCACCCTTGCTATTATTAGTACCTCATCAAAAAGGACATGAGAGCAATCGGAGAGAAGACATGAGAGCAGGTGGGAGGGGAGATGTGGAATGAGGAAAAAGATGTCAGGGAACCGTTTCTTCATTCTCTGACGACCATCCTGTTGTTTTCCTAACCAGCAAGAATGAATAAGCCATGATAACATATTCTGTAATATTAATGGCTAAGTGCATATTCTTTGGCTACAACTCCTCTGTGATAATTCAAGATAGACAGTGTACTATGTAATGATGGATGCTGCTAGAGCCATAATCTTCCTCGCTCTTCCAGTTTGGTTTGCATTATGTTTAGGGAAAGATGTTTGCTGAAGAGAGAAAAGGAAGCACATTGGTTCTCCCTCCTAATCCCACATCCTCACTCCCTTTCTGTGACTCTCACATCCAAGTCATTTGTATTCATAGCCAACCAGTCAAAGGTAAGGACTGAACTCTCAGAAACTGAAAGGATGAGAAAAAAAGCTGATAGGCACATAGTGAGCACGAATAAGAGTCATTATGATTTAAACAGATCATTAACCTACACAGTACAGACACTAACAGGCCTAGAAACTCAAGCAGGAAATTGTCAGCTTATTGTCACAGCTTTATCGAAAGGTACTGCTTGGCTCTTCCCACATAGACTGAGAGCTAATCTTTGAATCCTTCCTAGTTCTAAATAAAGTTTTCCAAAATTCGATGACATTGCACAGAGTTTGAAACAAAACTTAAGGAAAAAAAAAAAAAAAAAACACTGCCTACTGATCAGCATCAGTTTGAGGCTGAGGCTCCTGTAACATCTCTCTTTGGCACCTGTTAGGTAGCTTCAGTAATTTCTGTCCCATGATTCAGCTGTTTGCAGGACTGTGTGAGAAGCAGTAGTGGTGAAGCAGTCTGGCTAAAACTACTGCAAAGAAAAGGAGAAGGTTTCTTTCTCTTTTGTTGTCGTGGTTCCTTGTGATGCCCAACAAAGAGTAGGAGCAGCACAACAACAGGCATGGCACAGGAGCAGGGAATCCTATCTCGTCAAAAGAAATACCCAAGCTAGAAGTGTTTCCCTGGCAAACATCCATGAGAGCACAGCCTCAGGGGATAATCACTGATGTGGCAGAGATCCAGCCCAGCAGAGGAAAAGTGAGTGAGCCTGCCAGGCTGGCTCGCTGCATCGATTTGCTGTGCAGACAGATAACTGCCAGAGCAAAGACAGGAGAGGTACTGGGATCGACAGGTGCGACCTGCAGATGGAGGACAGGGCAGGGCAGTTAAGAAGCTATGGTGGTGGATCCAAGGAGGGTAGAGCAGCAGTGGGCTATTCAAAAGGAGCAGACTGTAGGAAGAGGGCAGCTGTCCAGTCCAGCTGCACTATGATGGGGTTGCACTGGGGTACCTTTCCCACATTTCCCCTGACGAAACTGCCATAAGGTCTGAAAGTCCAAGGGCTGCGTTTCACCCCCCCACCCTGCAGTTGGGGTTTTGCAGTACTTGGAGACCTGGGCTTCACACTGAGGGATCAGTGCCATGATGCAAGTAGAGTAGAAGCTGTGATTCACAGGGTTACTCCTAACCCAGAGATCCAGTCATCCCTTCAGCAGTTGTCGTTCAGCTGAACGAACAGAAAAATGGGGAGAAGTCCAAAAATGGGAAGAAGTTGCTCCCGTGGGAGACACAGATGAGAGCTCAGAAACTTACTACACTGGATTAACCACAGAAGAAAGCACCCGATGGAACTACAACTTAAAACCATTTAAGACTCTATCAGTCAATGGGTTAAGGTGAATTAACCTTGTGTGTGGATTTCAGGTAATGAGGGCTCCAAAATTACTTATACTGACCCTCCAGTAACTTAAACTGACAGACTTTTTTGTTTTATTGTGGGTTCTTTTCTGTTTTGTTGTAGGATTTTTGTGTACATGCTACCTCATAATCAATACTTGTACTTTGCTGAAAAAACAAAATAAACGCTATGTGCTTTAGGGAATAAAGTGGTTTTAGCAGAAATGTTGAGCAAATCCAGGAATTCCATCTACCCAGGTTGTGGCTATGAATTCACAGTAATAAACTTGTCCACCTCCGTGCATTCTCAGCAAGCTGCAAGACTTGATCTTTAAACATGTATATATATATATATATATGAGACAAGGAAACCAGTTACTGATTCATTTTGGGCTGGAAGAGGCTTATCTACTCACAAAAGACACTCAACATAGAAACATTACTTCTAGGATTTTGTGTACACAAAATATCTCCCTGATGTTGGACATCATGACAAAACATGAAATTAGCCACTTACATGAGTCCCTGAAGGCCCCACTCATATGTCAGGATCCCATACCTCTATCAGCAGCACACACTAAAATTGGAAACTCCACTGTCCAAGGTTGAAATTGATTTCCAGATAGTAAAACACCAATACCAGCTTAAAACTGCCTTTTAGCTGGGTGATGCTTCATTCTTTAAGGATGAAATAGGGTATAAGTAAAAGTGTTCCCAGCTTTACATACCACATTTGTCAAATTCACTTTTTGAATACTTTTAATACAAACTTTCTTCTTGTGACAGTGTTTTTTCCAAGTTTTTTTACGTATGACTGCATTTAAGTAGACGTGCAGGAATGCAGCTTCAGGTTTGGATTGTCTGTATGAGCCAGATCCTACAAAAAGATGCAGAAAGCAGCCTTTTAGGCTGCAGAAAACATGACGGCTCCAACTGTAGGATCAAAAATTACATATATAGATATAGGTCTTTTTACTAGGACCTAATTTTTTAATATTATTAATTATTTTAAAAGCTGAGTATGCCGTCTTTTTTTTTTTTATTCTTTAGAACTATATAGGAACTATTCATCCCATGTGCTATCTGATATTTCATAGAATCACAGAATATGCTGAGTTGGAAGGGACCCACAAGGATCATTGAGTCCGACTTCTGGCCCTGCACAGACCATCTCCAAGAGTCACACCGTGTGCCTGACAGTATTGTCCAAACACTTCCTGAACTCTGTCAGGCTTGGTGCTATGACCACTGTCCTGGGGAGCCTGTTCCAGTGCCCAAACACCCTCTGGTTGAAGAACCTTTTCCTAATATCCAGCCTAAACCTCCCCTCACAAAACTTCAGGCCATTACCTTGGCTTCTGTCACTGGTTATCACAGAGAAGAGATCAGTGTCTGTCCCTCTTCTTCCCCTCATGAGGATGTTGTAGGCTGGTATGAGGTCTCCCCTCAGTTTTCTCTTGTCCTGAGGCTGAACAGACCAAGTGACCTCAGCCACTCCTCACATGACTTCCCCTCAAAGCCCGTCATCACCTTTGTGACCCTCCTTAGGATTTCATCTCCTGAATACAGTTTTAGTGTTTCGGAGTTGCCACTTGGGAGTTGTGAAGCCTGGAAGAAGTAGATGAACCTCACTCACCTCTACTAAATGGAAGAGACTGAGCACAGAGTAGCCGAAACTTTCTCTGGGCAGCTGATGGACATTATTTGTAGTCATTTAGATATGTCTTTAAGAGGACCTATCATTAGACTATCTCATTTTCCTCTATGGACTGAAATTTGCAGCTGGACTTCACCTCCCTTAAAGAACGGGCAAAATAATAATGACTACACTGCTGCAAGGGAGATTTATGTTAGACTTCAGAAAGGAAGTTCTAATGGGTCAGATTCTGCGGAGAGTATTTGGAGTCATTGGTACAGGAGGTCTCCAGGCAGAGGCTAGAGGAATATGCAGGAATAAATACAGGCACAGCTGATCCTGCCATGGGGTACATGCACTCCCAAGGCTTGATTCTGTGTCCATATACCATGGGCATCACAGCAACTCTCTCCCCTTCCTACTCATTGTCTTCAACCAGAAAGGTGATGGCAAGGGGATGTGGGAGGTGCAGTCCCATGCTGGAGCCTCTCTAGAATTTGACAAAAGGCAGGCAGAAAACTGCCATGGTAATTTGCACAATCTGTGCCCACCTTTTTCCACAGTATTTGAGTTCTAAGGGTTTTTTTTTCTGATCCAATAGATAGCTGTCATGTACATTTACTAAAAATAATGCATTTTGCCTTGTAAAATTGACATTGCAGTCTTAAGAGTAGAAGCTTTGTTCCAGGGCTTGGGACAAATCCCACTGAAGAAAATACTAATATCTCAAGTACTGATAATACAATCAACTCACACCAAAATCAAGGAACTTTTAAGAGTACCTGCAACCTCACAGAATCAGAAACCATGCCAGATAAGATAGATGTACTATAGGATAAGAGACAAAGCTTTGTTCAAACAAGCTGCAATTGGATTTTTGATTAAGATAAAAATGCAGTGTGCTGTAATAATGTGAGTCATTTATTTATTTAATAATTTGAAAATTCACTATAATGACAACATCCAAAAGAGACTTCAACTGAGCTCTGTAGGCAAAAGGACTGGAACAATAAGATGAACAGCTGTTAAAATGCCACCTTTTGTCACTAAAACACCTTCAGAAGCTACTCTGCCAGACCCACTATTGGTGGTAAAAAGAGATTCTGAACCGCTACTTCTGAGTCCTGTAGTTTAGAGGTACACTCTGCTAGTGCAACTTCAACAAAGAGATATTGACACTGAAAGGCATGAAGTTGGATGCTTGTAAATGCCTCAAAACAATTCACTGTAAAAGCTTGACAGAGGAGGGGAAAATGTGAAGAATAGTGCCAGAAATCAGATAAACAATTCATTAATATAGCTGTACTACATGGTCATTTCCTGTCACCTTCATTTAAGATACTATTTGTAATAAGTCAAGGTGGCAAAATCTGTCTCACTTTATTTTAGAAAATCCTTTTGAAGCTGTGTTCTAACATATTTGCTTTCCTACAAGTCAGACAAAAAAAAAATTTGAGTACTGTGAAGCTATACACTTTCAGTGAAAGACCAACTAAATATGTTTCTTCATCACTTTGATACAGTAACACAGTATATGACTACTAATTAACATCCAGGGAGATAACTCCAGTAGCTGGCTCTTGAACACAACTGAGAGTTAAAATCTCTTACAAAAAAATTCTGTCCTTAATACATTTTACATTGTCCTGCTATTTAATTTCTCTTTGCAAATTCAACCTGAAATAAATATACCCCAACAGAAAGAAGTAAAGACTAATTCTCAGCATCCAAAATGTTACGGTCATCCTTTCCATTATTAACATGATTTTTCATTTTCTTTCTCTTTTCATCAAAATTTCCCTTAAGAAATGCTGATGTGTCTAATGGCTCTAAAATGCCCTCTTTTTTTTCCATCTCTCTGGTATAGCTGATAATTTGACTAGAAATAAGATAATTAATATTTAATTAAATAAGTCCAAGCTTAGAAGTATTTTTGTTCATCACTAGATGTAGAAAAGTGTTCATTAATGTCTCTTTTAAAAACTGCATTTTTTCAACCTAAAAATTTTGAGATTTATTATTTTTAAATAAAAAATGAAGAAAAGCAATTCTGCATCAGGCTCAGGAATTATGTGGAGCAAATAGAGACATATTTTGGGCATCTGCTTGGGCAATAGCAGAAGCTGGTTCAGGTGCAGACTACATTTCCTTTTTTCACAATGGATACAACCTTAATCCCGCTGATTTTGTCTTTGATTTCAATACTAGCAGAGGTCAGGTACTGCTTAGAATATATCCCTCCACTGATACGGTATTGTTGGTGCATAAATATCAAATAAAGGAATAAATAGTAGCAAAGTACACCAAGGTCTTTATAACATGCCCAAAAGATTATATAAAAAGTTCCTATCAAGCCAATTAAGCCTTGGAAAGTGATGTGAAGAGAGAGGCATTGCATAGTCTCCATCCTTGGAGATTTTCAGGACTCAACTAGAAAGAGCCCCGGGCAACCCGTCTGATCTCTGAGCTGTCCCTGCTTTGGGCAGGAGGAGTCCCTTTTAGACCAGAACTATCACATGCTCTAGGATTCTGTGCTCACAATTTAGAAATTACAACAAGAACAAAAGTTGGAGAACAGAGAGAAGGTGGGAGGAGGCTGAGGGGGATTGAAAGGAAGCATCAGGCCTGCTATCTCTTACCAATTTCTGGTCATGTTGGTTACAGAATTATCTTGAAGACCAGTTGCCACGAGTAAACTTGATGTTTCAGTGTTTTCCCTGACAAACACACGCTAGTGCTCAGAAAAAGCACTTTGAGACCAGGAGATTATCAGATCATAGATCTATGCTGATATAGATTAGATGTTGTTTTGTGAAGGCAATAGTGAAAAGAAGCAAGGGATAGCGGGGCAAATTCAATATTTAAAAGTAAATTAAATTCACTGGGACAAGTAAAGGAGGTCCAAAATGTGTCAAAGAGAGGAGTACAAAAGGATAATGGAAATCTGTGGTTCAGTTAATAACAGGCCTTTAAAGGGACAGAGGAGCTTCAAAGTTTCAGAAATGCAGATTAGATCCACCAAGGAAAATGCAAAGGAGTGGCTAAACACAGAAAGACCCACTGTGTACCTTTCAGACTGCCACCTCAGAGGAGACAAGCTTCAAAGGACCAAGAGAAGAAGCAATTAACAGCTGTAAACATCTGCTTTAGTTCATAGCCTAAGAGCTACTGGGTCCTGCTCTGTCCTGAAACCTTCTGGATACTGGGAACTTGTAGCTGTCCTTGATTATAGCCCACTACTTGCTATCTTAAGTGCTGAGAAGACATAATTTGGAAGCAACAGGATTCCTCTTAGATTTTCTGAGTAAGTCCAATACATATTTTTAAAAGACACTAAAAATTATGACAAAGGTTATGTTTATATTTCCACCCTGTGTCATACGAAAGCTCTCACTCAAGAAAATTTATTCTTGCACCCTTGAAAGTCTGCAAGAGTTAGTGTTTTCTCAGCTGCTGTTTTCTAGGCTGGAATGCTTTGAAAATGATAATTGTAGAGTTTCAAGGTTGACTACCACTTGACTTCACTGATTTCTATGAATTCCTCACCACAGGAAGTGTTCCTCAAAGTCTGTAAGGGCATCAGAAACCAACCTCAGTACAAAGAGCTAATCTCTATTTGTTTTATAAGACAACACCAGAGAGGAAAAGATGACAGTGAAAAAGGTCTGAAGATTACAGTCACATGTAAAGCTTTTAAAACACATGCTGAAAATTAAACATTGTGTTCTTTGACTTAAGAAGAGTTGTTCATCCGTTTAAACTTAAAAACATGTACATCTTAGGAACTGGATCAGGTCAAACTTTTCTGCATAGTCCATTGATACAACTAAATGTTGAAACCCATCTCTATCAAGTGCGTGATTAAAGAAATGGAATAGCAAATCAGGTTGAAATACATCTGGGTTATGGAGTAATCTCTGTGTTATTTTTAAGTAATCTGAGAGATACTTTGTAAGAAGTCATTTGCTTTGTGATCATTGGGATGCACAGTAGCTAGTGACCTGACTGTTTTAGAGAATGAAAGACCCAAGCTGTAATCTTCAAGATGTTCCCAAGTTGAGATATCTGCCTGAGCAGCTTACACTGAAATGTGTCAAAAATAAAAATAAACATTTGAAACATCCAGAAGAAATAGCAAGATGAAGAATTTCACTCAGTTGGCACCTAGCATAGGAAGAAATATTCTGTAGTATTAAAGCATACCAAGAAATGTTTTATTGGTCCATTAATGCACATAATGGGAGCACTGCCAAGCACAGAGATGATACAGAGATGAATGAATTTCATTCAGTGATGGGTAAAATGGTCCCTCTGCATGTAATCTCTGTGTGAGTCTTCTGTGATATTTCTGTGTGAAAACAGGAGATAAATATCATTAACTTTTGTTGCTTTGGCTTTCAGGAGGATGTGGTGATGTCAACTTCTCCAAGACATGCAAAGTATCACACATTTTCTGATGCATTGCTATCCTCTGTGTAGGGCAAGAGTTGCCTAAGGAATTTCTGTAATAGAATAAAATAAATAAATTAAAAAATAAAATCAGATAAATACACATATTAGAAAAGTAAATAACACGTGAAGCTATCTTTGTAACTCTTATTATGAGGTAAGAAGTTTTCAATAAGTATTATTGAAATACGCATGAAAAGATACTTCATAGCGTCTGGTCACAAACATACCTTGTTTATTTTTATCTCCCAACCACAGATGTTTAGAAACTCCATGGATCACTCTAAGGGTCTGCAAACACTAATCAAAGCAGACATATTATTGGTAGTCTTCATTCATTATACTAGGGTCACTGCCTTCAGTGGAAACTTTTAGAAATCAAAAAAAAGTGGAAAACACAATGTAACACAATATAACACAATGAGATTTAGAGGAGCACGTTCTTCATTAATCCACCCCAAACACGTTAGCATGAGTGATTAGACAATATGCAGGGTCTTGCTGACTTGCCTCTGATAGAAAGAGAAACTCATGATGTAGTCAGGTATTGCTTGCATGCAATCCTTCTTTTTAGGGAATGTATAAAACTTTTTCTTCCTCTCATCACACGAAAATTAAATAAGAGAAAATTTCTTTTTCTAGTACTCCAAGCTGGCTCAGTTTTCTGGCTCCCTCCCAGCACCATCACACCAACACATCTTGAATTTTCTCCCCGTTTTTCTGGCTTTTCCTGGTAGTAGTTTTTCTCTTGTTTGTTTCTCCCTGACAGATAAAATTCAAAAGCAAAGTTGCCACAGTGCAGCCCCAGAAACCCACGGATCCTGTGGCTAAGCTTTTGTTCATCCTGCTCTAAAGCTCAGTATATGTTCCTGTCATTTCACCTATCCTAATCTGTACTAGGCTAAAATGCTTTTGAAGGTGGTTAGCACACCCATTCACCTCTCAGTTATTCAAGGTCTCTCTTTGCCTATCAGCAGCTATGCCTGCTAGTAGCCATCAGCCTTCCCTAGCCTGACAGATTCATATGGAAGCTGCAGTGTTCAGAGGGCTGGTGACCAGGAATTTCTGACAGTGAGCTGAACACAGAAGTACCCCGTGGCAGAAATCCTAGAGTACTTTCAGGAGAACTGAAAACTTGTAAAAAAATATCTATTCAGTGCTGTGTTACAGCTTCAAGAGTGGCAATTGATAGCCTAAAGCGAAGAGGATTACTTGGTTTTGACTTGTTCTTTTTCTTGGATGATGTGGAAGTTTCTGAAAGAGGGAAATTTGAAGTCTGCTCCCCCAGAATATTAGGCAGACTTCATACAGCAGCAGCTTTTGTAGAAAGTCTTTAGGAGTCAGGATTGCTTTACATTAGAAGTTCCCACCCTACTCAGCTTCTTTTTTCTCTTCCCCCCCTGTTATTCTCAATAAAGTATGGGCAATCCAAAGGTTTCTTACAGAGGTTTCTTTCTGCATCTCAGCTGGAAAAAGACAGAATGGTTAGTCCTGCTCTATGTGTGCCTCTCATTGTATCTGGGCCAGAAGGAAAGAGAAAACAGAGGGATGAAGTCACCTGAAGATAATGGGTATAGAAAGAAGGGGCTTGCTCATGCACCTCTAGCAGACCTGGTACTGCTTTGTTCCCCATTTGACAGTTAACACTAAGAACTTGGGGATCACAGTAAGCGATCACAATTCCCTCACTAATTTTTCAGATATGCAAAGAATAATGTACAGAGAAATAAGAAGGAATACAAAAATCTTAGAGAAATAAAACATATCAAGAGGAGAAGGTGAAACTACATTTTTGTTACTGCACCTGCCTGCTCAGTCATCTTCCAGTTTTATTTTCAGCTGTTGAAGCCGGGAGCTAAAGTACAACCCTTGTTGTTCAGAAGCACAGGAATGAATGCCAGAGAGCAAAGTGATACTTCTTCTAAAGGAGAAAAAAACCCAAAACCAAACAAACAAAAAACCACAATGAAACAAAACCATAAATCAACATAAAAGTAACATGCATTTGTCTGGTACTTTTCCTGGGGACATTCCTGAGAAGAAGGAATATTCAGAAACTGCAGACAGCCCAGCAGTGGTTAGGAGAAACCTAGAAAGCTGAACTGAAAATCTGAAGAAAATTACTGTTTCAGATCCTTTATCTGTTTAGTATCCTGTGACTGTCTCCTTGCTGTACAGTAGCCAAAGGATCAAGCAATTTTTAAGTCTATACCAAGGAATGCAGAGCTCAGAAATCTGCTTCGTATCTGGAAGTTAAGTGTGTGTTAGACTAAGATTGAGCCTTTGCCCTGGAAAACACAATTCCAGCTACCAGATATAAACCTATTTTTTTATTCTTTCACCCTTTCTTTGAAATGACATGTATTTTCACCAATAATCCATCTAGGCTCAGACCAGAAATCCAGAGTATTTTATACATGCTTGCAAACCTTGACCAGAAGTATGGACTCTAAGTAGTTTCTAAGAGTGTGATCAGAGCATGGCCATCACGGCACTGCACTGACATTCTTCTTGGCCACCTCAATTCCAGATGGCCAGGCCAGCATGGAGAAAATCCAGCATGCCAGAAAATTCCCTTTATCTTCCAGGTTTCCAAAGATCAGCAGTCTTATTTTACCCTACTTTCAGGTAAGAAAACTAGGACAGGTGGAAGAGACATGTTCAGTGCCGTCGGACAGGAAGCGTTTGCTGAAGGTGTTGCTGAATAGCTTGCAGGGTGTAGCAGTTCAACTTACCTGGATCTCTTCAGCCAAAAAGTTCTCTGTGTGAAGCCTATTCACACAGAAGACTAAACCAATGCCAGTGTGGAATATTATTGGGAAACCTTTATCACCAGAGCAGGGACGGGGGGCGATGAACCGTGCAGAGCTGTACCAGCAAAACAGAGGGGTCACCTGGTGACCTACGTAAACTGGGGAGGAACAGACATGGTGGTTTCTTGAGAATAACCTTTCTTAAACATCGGTCCATATATTCTCTGATCAGTTGTCCATGGAGACTGAGTAAGAGAAAGCTTAGCTTTATCCTTTGTAGAAGGATAAATCATAAATAGAAGCAGATTATTCAGAAAATAGCTATCTTTATTTGTAAGACTTGCACAAGTGCAGTAGTCCATCCCATCCAAAATATTTTGCTAAATTTAGAAAACTGAATATTTAGAAAAAGCCAAAACTACTGCTTAGTGATATAAGACATCATTTGATCTCATCTGGAAGGAATGAAAGTGGAAGGAAGAGAACGTAACAGCAGGGAAACGTGATCTGTAGTCAAGTAGTTCAAGCAGTTGTTTCTTGCTGGAAAAGGAAATGATAATTTAATTTTATATCCAAGCCACAGTAAGTTTTGGAATAAAATAAACTTGAGTTTGATTACTTGCTGCCCAGCATAATTTGGCTTGGAATTTTAGAAGGAAAATGTCTTCTTTTACTATTTTGTTCATATCTTGCAATTTCCTCAGAATTGCTCCTCCAAGGGCTGAACACACTAGTTTACTAAATAATTATTGACCTGTTTTTTTTCAAATAAATGTCTTATACACAGACTTGGGGGACACAGAAATATAAACAATGCAGAACTACCCTGTTAAACTTTAAGTAACCACTCTGAATCCAAATAATGAAGAAAGACTTGGAGACAAGTCAGCATAAAACACGTTACACAAGAAAGCATGCTGAGGAACTAAAGAAATTTAGGTGTAAATGTGCTTTCCAGCAGTTGTAGGGATCCAGGATATCCAGCTTATTAGAAAAATCGAATATGTTCCGCGATTTGTGCAAAAAAAAAAAAAAAAAAGAAAGAAAAAAATTACATTTTATGTAATGGTAAGGTTTTTTATTAGGAGGTGTGAGCTCTGGGGAACAGATTTCCTTGGTGCACTTCAGGTAGCATTTTGACTGCTGTATGAGAACAGTGTTTGATGAGGAACAGTAGGTTTTGGGTTTCTGAAGTTTTTTTGGTTTTCTTGCATTGCACAGTACAAAGAAGGTAGATCTAAAAGTTTGCCACCTCGTTTTTCTGCTCCTTCTGTCATAACACTCTTGCACTTCAGCTTCAGGGACTTTGAAATCTGTAAAGTCTCTGGAGCTGGAGCTTGCCATGTACAAAAAGTATGAGCTTTCCTCTACCTCAGAGGTGGCAGCTGCCAGGAAAAGGCTAATAGCTTCCTGTAAGAAAAGGAAAGCCTTTGATGTTTTCTCATCTAAGAAACTATAACTGAAGCTACCCCTGGTGAAGCAAGTGTGGGATTGTGTTTCTGTCTTTCTTTCCTCTGCTTTTTTTTTTTTTTTTTTTGAAAGAAAAACCCACAGTTTGCCAGGATCTGACTTTCCATTGGTTATTTATGTTGCTGAGGATGAGGATCTTTCCCCATCCCCAGTGCCTGTCTTTCTTTATTCTAGACATGACTGTCTCAACAGTAGAGCCTGCAGGAGGGAATGTGTGCTTGTGATTCATCCCCTGCAAATCACAGTGCAGCCTAAACTGCCAATTCGTGTGATTCGGCGCGAAAAGGCACTGAGAGTGATGAGGTGGGCACACACTGCCTATAGACCCTCACTGCAGGGTGACTCCTTGCAGCTGGAGGAAGCAACTTCTAGCACCACACCAAGTGTTGGTTCAGTGAGTGCATGATCATGTTCATAGCTGTTCTCCTCCTTTAAGTAAGCTGGCATAATTTTTCTATGCAAATTAAAATCTAAATCCATTAAAATCTAATCATGGGAATGCTGGAACTGATTCCCAGCAGAATGCTGTCACTTTTGACATTTGCTGGGACAAAGCAGAAAAAATGGGACAAAGCAAGTGTGTGACACATCTCACTTGTGTCATTCACCTGCTTTCTTCTCCCTTGTGTGCTTTTAGTGTCAAGTAATGCAAGATATTTTTTTGCTGTTCTTGCAGTATGTTATGACCCTTTTTCTTCTTTGGCAGACTGTTTGAACAGTAGGAGACTGCAGAATCTAGTTTGTGTTCCTCTGAGGAGAGGTGAGGTCTCACCCAGCCTCACCTAAAGCTCAGCCCACTTTGTCCCACAGCTTTCTGAGGAAAAGAGCTTTCCTTTAGTATGCCAGCATGAATGATTGCAAAACAATGTATCTAGCTCTATGAACTCAAAATTGAAAGACTCTTACAGATTTTATTCTACAGTTGCAATAATAGTGATGCCATACTGCTATTACTGCACATCTCAATATATTGATATATCAAAGCCTTTCTCCAGGGTGTGTTATAAAACCACTCAAAGATTTTACAGCAATAGTTGTCTGCTGATTCTTAATTGCTAAGGGTAAACGCTTCTCTTCAGGAAAAGACTTTAAACCAAAACATTTTTATTTCCTCCAGGCATCTTGCTACACCTAAGAGCTATTCACAGTCTAGGAATGTTCTTTTTTTGGAAATAAAATTTCACGCTATCTTTGGGCTACATACCTGTAGAAATTTTCTCTCCTACTAAAAACACCTGTGCTTCCCTTCTCTAATTTCACTTGCTCCCTCCAGCTGAGACTGCTCCCAGTGTTTAGTCATTCAGCAACTGGAATTAGCTCTGGTAAGGACAGAGTTTGTTTTCCTGGTTTGTTTTTGTTTCATTTTGGTTCTGTCAGACTTGTGAGCAGTGTATAGGCTTTCTGTAATTTGTCAAAAGTCAGATGATGTAATTTGGGCAGTAATAGGACATCTTCATCTCTTATATTAAAAAACAAAATTTTCTTTTATATAAATAACATTTTAAAAAGGGTCAATCTTTAAATTGTTACTACATGAATGTTTATTTCTCTCTGAGATGAAAAGTATGTTTCTAGAAAACCAAACTCATGTTTCAGGTTTTGTAGACTGGTGCCTCTCTGTCTATAAAGGGAATGTGTTTCCTCTGCAAATTGATATTTATGTATTCAAAATGATATCTAAACTGATTCTGTGAATAATTTGCAGAAGTTTTCAGGCTTCCAGTTGTGTAAATACTTCCTTGGCTTTAACTGTATGCTTTTCCCTGATTATTTAAATCCCTGATGATGGAAAGTAGTAATAACACTGCAGTAGACTATGTAAAATAATAACAAGAAAGACTGAGACAATCTGTCCAATCAGAAGAGGATAAACAGTATTGATATATTAAATTATTTTTTTTATAACTTTTTATGTATTCAGTATAAGTCTTAGAGGAACTGTTGCAGACATGAAGCACACAAGTACCATTTACAGAAAGCCAGACGTGGTTTTTCAATATTTTTTTCCCCAAAAAACCTACAATAAGTGCCACGCTGTGCCCTTGCTTCTTGCAGTAAACAAGGGTATTGCATTTCAGTCAAGAGAGAAGCTGAGGGATGTCTTGCCTCCCAAAATGCACCAAATTTATTAATTTCTTTTATCATTTTGCTTACTCTTGATTATATTTCTATTGCTTTCTGACTTACTTTTCAATGTTTTGTCCTTGGCTGGTTTCATGAGTTCAATTCTATCAGTAGTCACCAGTATTTACTTCTATTGCTTCAGCAAAGAGGTTTGTGCTTTTGCTACCCAGAGGTTTCATTAGTTTTGCTGCTCTTACAAGTTCTCTTCTTTAGTCTTGCAGTTCATGAATATAGCTTCCGTTGCCTTCTGAAGTTTTCTTTCCCTTATCAACTATTTCTTTTCCCACCTCATCACCAGATTTTTCTTTTTTAATTGTCTTACTATTTGTTCTCTATCCTTTTCCGTATACTCTAGCTTTGTGCCCAACTTTGCACTAAAGCTCAGGTATTTGCAGCTCTAATTTCGGTATATTCTACATCTTCTGTCTGCATACTTCACCTTGTTGTCCCACTTTATCTACCTTTTACTGAAACTTCATACCTGAAGTTTTTTAGTTGTATTTTCTGCCTCCAGTGCATCAAATTTATGCCTTGAATTAATAGAAGTTGTGTAGGTGGTTTGGATTAGGTTGATGGGGTTTTTTTTCATTTTGGTTTTGAGGGCCTTGGGTGGGATTTTTGACTGTTTTAGGGATTTGTGCTTTTAATTGTTTGGAGGATTTTTTTGTTGGATTGTTTTACCAGCCTTGCAAGTTTTGTTTCCTGTTTCTCCTGTAAGTAATTTTTTTATGTAGGTAGGCTGCTGTAGTTAATAGTTCATAGGAAGCAATGTTAATCCATTAGAATAAAGATCACTTAGAGCAGATATCTATTACAGTCCTTAATGTCAAGTAATTTTCAAACTGGGAACTGCAAATAAAATAGAAAAAAAGACTGTGAAGAAAACTGTGGAGCAAAGCCAAGCCCACCATCACAGAAACACTGCTCCTGGAATATCAACAGAGACCATTGGCAGAGATTTAAAATGGCATTTCCCTTGCCAACAAAAAGGAAAACAATGTGTTCTGGTTTTTGAAGTTTTTCTAAAAATAAATGAGTGAATAACAAATTGAGGAATTCTGAGTACCAGCTGCCTCTCTCCAAGCAAACTGTGATGATCTGAGGGCTTTACAGACCAAGGACATTTTGAAGGCTGGTGACACTGGAGACAGGGGGCATCCAGAAAGGAAACAAGAGAATCATCTTGAGCAGACACAGAGACCAAGACTCCTTGAACCATGAAGCTTGACTGAGCAACAGATGTAGATTTATCTCAGATGCTGAACTGCCTGCTGTTTGTTTATCCTACTCTGCTCTAGAAACCTGCACTTTGTGCTTATTTTCTTTGAATAAACAAGATTACACTAAATGATATACCTGACTTCTATTTTTCATCTTAAGAAGAACAACTTTGGCAGGATGTATTGGCTACCTGCTTCAGTAAAGTGGGTAATAGCATGAATTTGTACTGTAAATTTAGAGGAAGTGACAAAGTTGATTTGAAAGATAGAATACAGCAGATGACACCTGTAAATCAGTGCTCTACATTCACATGGTTTTAAAAACTAGCCCATTACCAGTTAGCTATTCAATACTTCTCAACAATATAGATTTGATTTTAAAAAATATCTGGAGCCCCACTTGACATCTGGCTTCCTATCCTAAAGAATCAGTAAATAGGAAGAAGAATACTGTTCAAGTATAATAAAAGGGGTAATTTTTAAATTAGCATATAAAAAAATATTCGTGGGACTTTGAACTAATGTGATTTAAAGTTACCTAAAAGTACTGTCACATTTGTCTTGTATTTTCACATGTCAAAAAATTTAATACATCATCATGAAGAATTTTACAAGGAAAACATTCAAATGTAAACTCATTAGTGTTGCAGCAAGCTGACTTGTGTTTTTTAAAGCAAAATCACGTTTGTGTACTCACAGGAAGAAAATTACTCTACTTTGTCCTTAAGCAGTAAAGGGTGGTAGAGTCTGAATAACAGTAACCGACCTGACTTTAAAAAATATCTTCTCCTGCTAACATTGATCAGGTAATGCATATCTTTGCTGTTCTGTCACAGTGAGTACTGACTGAAAATTTGAATTTTTTTCAGAAGTTGAGGCATTTTGAACAGGAAAAAGGGCCCTTTATATCAGTTTAATTCAAGTGTTGCACCTCAATGAATCATTAAAGTTTTACTCTTTTATGAAATACCGTATTTTTTGAAAAGGTATTTTGAATGGTCAGGTTTCTAAGACTGAATGGCTCAGTTCAATCAAATTGTCATTTTTATAAAACATAGTATCATCACAAAATTATGTATTCTCATACAATAATGTACAATAACCCCAATAATCCAAGCAACAACATTTTCTATTTAGCAAAAAAAAAAAAAAAAAAAGTGACACTATGATAATTTAAAGTCTCCTATAAACAATTCATTTAGTAGGAGACACTCCCATACACACCTCTCCTTTCCACTTGATTTCATGCTTGCCCCTTTGAATTGTGAATAATTGCCAATTATGTCAAATAATTATTTACCCATTTTCATTTGCAAAAAATTGTGCTCCTTGTGATTGCTCACAAGTGAATTGTCCAGCTCTACTCTCACTGATTTTTAAGATCTATAGCTATGAATGCAGATAGGCAAAAATGTTTTGTGATTTATTACGGACACAAGTAAAGAGCTATGAAAGGGAAATATTCAAAATATTCACTGCAAAGACAACAGGACCTTTCAGATCATTAATATCACATGGCAACTTTATCTGAGTGAGGGTGAAGAAAGAGTGAAAAAATCTTTCAGGACTTGGTCTTTTATGATAAACAATAATAGCAAAAATCTCAAGATAAGCAGATAATATTTCCCCCCACCAACTATTATTTGTTGGTTTTATTTTTTTGAATTAAGAAAAAAAGTCTGATATATATAACCTTACTGCTCCTTTCATTTTAAGCAGAAAAATAATTCCTTTTCTTTAAAATCCCAGATTTTCTGTGCTTTGTAATATTGTGCTACACATTTATTGCCAGAAGCAATTAGCAGCAACTGAAGAAGTTGCTTCATTCTGACAAGAAATGAATGCATTGCCATCTACATATCTCATTTAAAAAACTAATCTGAAAAGCCACTGTTGAAAGTAGTTTGCAGCATTTTATCAGCTGCCTTTTGTTGTTTTGTTGTACCTTTTGTTGACCTGCCAGGCTTGAGAGGTGGGCTCATGCAACATCATAATGTTCAACAAGGTCAAGTGGAAGGTCTGCACCTGGGCTGGGGCAATCCCAAGCACAGAGACAGGCTGGGAGTGAATGGATAGGGCCACAAAGATGCTCAGAAGGCTAGAGCACCTCTCTTATGAAGAGAAACTGAGGGAGTTGGGGTTGTTCAACGAGGACGACAGAAGGCTCCAGAAAGACCCTAGAGCAGCCTAGCAGTACCTTAAGGGAGCCCACAAGAAAGCTCAAGAGGGAAGGTTTTATAAGGTTGCCCAAAGAAATTGTGGATGCCCCATCCCTGGAAATGTTGGATGGGACCTGGTCTAGAGAAAGGTGTCCCTGCCCATAGCAGTGAGGTTGGAACTAGAAGACTTTTAAGGTCCCTTCCAACCCAGACTATTCTATGATTCCTTCTATGATTCTGCTTTTACGCTCTGGTCAAGAAACCTCCAGTGACGTGGTTTCAGACCACTGAAAATCCACCCTTGAAGTTTGTTCTCTCTTTTTGTAGGAAATGTTAAGGGCTCATTTTTTCCCCATGCTGCTTACTTTTCAGCAAGTTGAGCCTCTGAGCTTTCTGTCCATGGCCTGTGAAGGTCAGTGCCTTTTTAAGACTTCAGTTTGGAGACAGGAAATAAAGCGAGACTGTGGACTATGGACTACTGGTTACAGTTTCTAATATTTTGACTGATAAAAGTAATTTCATAACATCAAGCAATACACATTGCTGATAAATGCTATTTGATGCCTCATATCCCTGACATCATATATAAAGACCAAATTTCTCCAGATATCAGGAATTTTGCTCTTACTGTTTGTTTATTTTTGAGGTTTTCCCTAATCTTTTCAGAGCCTCTTTCTATTATGGCCAGCTCACATATTTTAGCGTGTGAAAAGAGTAAAGTCATACTATTTTTAACCTATTATAAAAAGTTACAAATTTAATTTCACAAATGTGGAGCTTTTCATATACCTGTATTAGAGACATAACTGTTTAAAGCATATGTTTTTACATAGCAAACAGTTATAATTTAATAACAGATTCATCAGATGTTGAATAACCTTCTTGAAAACAAAAGTGTGGTTTAAGACACATTACACTGTGCCTGTAAGTGTCAGGTGAATGTTATTTTTAGGTTTGGTTTTTTTCCCCTATAGAAATGGATTTAATCAGCCAGGGCTGATTGGATAAGGTAAATGTTTACTGTGAGAATAAAACACAGAAACAAAATATTGTTCAAGCCAGGAAGGAAGGGATGCTCCTTTTGTTTTTATGTCATAGGATGAGTTGTAAAGACTGTAAAAAGCCAGTCTGTACTCACAAATAAAAACCACTTCAATTAAGTAATTTGACTGTTGAAAGTTCTTGTTGTTGTTTTCTACTTCTTACTACCTCCAGAACTTCTACACGCCTGCAACTTCAGAGGTGAGTGTTTGTGCTGGGCAGTTCTAAGATGCTGGCTGCCCTTCTAGACTGAGAACATCAGCCAACTCCACATGTTTCGTAGTACCTGCTGTCATCCTGAAGCAAAACAAGGCCTTAGAAGGGTTAATCGAAGCATCTTACTGCAAAGACCCACTTTTCTCCCCCCGTTTTCTA
>JAYRBT010000082.1:53221774-53266473 GCA_036023395.1 Myiotriccus ornatus | reverse complement strand
TCACTCAATAAATACCTACTGTTTAAAGGCATAAAACTCTGTCTCTAAGCAGTTTTTACCTGCCTTTTTGGGCATCAATTCTTAGCAGTGTTGCTAAAACGTCCCTTTGTCCTTGCACAGTTATGCTGAGTGCTACTCACCCTGCAGTTTAGGGGCCCAGTCTCTCCTTGTTCCCCAGGGATTTTATTCTCCAGATTTACCTTCGTATTCCTGATAATCATTGACAGGCTTGTCAGATGCTGGTGACAACATGTGCCTCACTGCAAGGAAGAGACATCACAAACCCTTGCCTACTTGGTTTATAGGCGCTCCAAGGATGGTGACAACGTGGAGATGGGGAATGAAGGATATCTACGACGACATGTCTGGGTGAGAGACAGTAAATTTTGTTGCTCTTGCAAAAACAAGGTCGCTGTGCCTCTATCTTGTTACAAAATTTACATAGCTTGGACTCAGTCTTAAAGGTAATTTTCTAAGCACGAGATAGTTCTTAGTAATTTTTTTAAGATTTCTTTACTGTTGTGTATTGACCACTTTTTTAGAAAAAATCAAATACATAATTTTCAGTTATTCTTGACCAGTTGTGCTAGGCCATTAAACAAGTTCCCTAGCACAACTGGGCAATTCTTTTTCTTATCCTACAGCTTGAGATTTTGGCATATTCTGTGGCTGATTTCTTGGATTAAATATATAACCTTAAATGGTGAGAAAAAATTAATTTCTCAGGAAATCTTAAGATATGCTGTACACTTATCCAGAACCACAACAATATTTCTTCCTTACTGATGACAAGTCTCATCAATCTTTAGCAGATAGACAAATGAAAATATAAGCTGTGATTCATGCATAGTTTTATAGCCACAGGTTATTGGCAAAAAATTTTTAAAGTTCAGCTAACTGAAACTTTGTGTCTTCTTCACTAATAGAAGCTTTCTCTCTGCTCCATCTGTGATGCTGGCAAGCCCAAAGGCTAGGATCTAGCATTTGGGTTTGTTTCTCTTACTGCTTTTGAAAGGAGAGTGACAAAGAATATCTGTATGCCATTGTGGTCACAAATACAGCTAAAACCCAAGAGATTTGTACAGACTAGACAGCACCAAGTTCAGCCAGCTTCTTGCTGTATTAAGAATCCTCTTCTTCTTGCTCACAGGTTGCAGACAGGCTTGACCTCCCATGTGTATATGTCCCCTCACATACATTTTAAAATTAAATATAATTGAGCATACACTTATCAAAACCATTAATGATTACAGTACCATCATCAAGGTTTGCATTTCCCAGCAGACACTGAACTGAAGTATCTTCAGGATATCTAAAAGTTCATAATTTCTTTTGCAGAAGGTGTTACGGTTCCTCTGTTCCACCTTTCTCTCTCTTTGTCTCTCTTGGTGTTTATTTCCCCTCTCTCTTGTACACCTGCCCTCCAGCTGCCCTTAGTGTATCCTGGGGCCTGATTTCACTTTGTAATGATTATTACAGAGCCTCTGTGATCCCAAGTCTCTGGTTCTGCAGACAAAGTTTTCTCTCTTGTGTTTTTTATTTGCCCACCCATCTGAAATCTTAAGGAGTAAAAGATGTGGCATAATGTTTCATTCAGAAACAAACTGTTCGTGTTCCCACTTCACACACTGTTACCAAAATATCATCTATTTTAATAACAACACAAGTAATTCCAATAGATATTACTGTATCTGGAGTGCCTGCAGTAATGGACCTAATATACTATTTATTGCCCTTTAACTTAGTACTTGTGTTTGAATGACAATAGTCCCACTGTGAAGCAATTGGGATAAGTTGTCCTACTGTGCTATTATGTTTTAGTGTCCCTTACTACACACTTTTATAGTCCTGCAAACATTTTCACTGTGATATAAAATGTAGGTGATATCAGATCTCTAAAAAAAATGAACAAAAATGCCCAACTAGATTTGGAGGTGGTTTAAAAAAAAACCAAAAAAACCAAACACAACCACAACATATCTATAGTGTGTAGACATATATTTATATTTTTATATTTATATATTTATATTTATGCATGTATAAAGTGAGCTTGATTTTATTTTCTCCACTGAATTATACCCTGTTGGGACTAACATAAAACACAACAAACTGATGTAGTTTAGAACAATACTTTTCTTGGTGAAAGTAATCATATGATTAACATATCTGGAATCAAGTTTATTGCACAAATAAGTAGCTTATATGTAAAAAAAAATGTGATCAATCAGAGAATAGTTTATGTGCTGTATAGTACAGCTATGTACTGACACATAGAAAAATCTCCTTCTGGAGATCGTTTCTAGCCCAAATGTTACATAATCTATGTTTTTATTGAGGGCATACGAAACCCGACAGCATTTAACATTGAAAAAACCCTGCTCTGCCTGGACACAGTGTAACCTGAACAGACACTCATGTTGTTGGAAAGTGCCTCTGATGTTACAGATGAAGAGTGACTGCCCCTCTTGGCTCAAAATGGCTCCCGCAGTCTTTGATTCTCATTAGCTGTACCTCACTCTTAGTCTCACTGGTCAGCAAAACACCTTCTTTGACTTCCTGTCTTAACACTTTGTAAAATTATGTTCAACTGCATGTTGTATATTTACCTCCTTTTTTATTTATTTTTTTTTTCCTTTCCTTTCTGCATTTAGGAAAATATCTTGAGAACTGGTCTCTTGGAGGTGTTCCTAGGCTCCCTGGACAGTTGTTTCTATGCAATGACTTTGCTACTTTTACACACAAAATGTACTTTTGTTCTCTCTTCCAAATTACTTAAGAGAGTTTGAGAAAGAAGAGAATGAATTCTTTTATTTTTCTCTTGGAAGTGTGCACCTATGAGTATATTGGTGAAGGTCATCATCATCTGATGAACATGAGGAGGGAACTCTAGAGCTGCCTGGTTTTTCCAAGCTATTTCCTCTTATTATGTCCATAAAAAATACATTTAAATGATTGACAGCCTCTTGGATGTGTGGCATCCCAGCCCAGCAGTAACATCTTGAAATCTCTGGTGAATGACCACTATGCATGTGAAGGTTGGATTGAATGTTTGGACTTGATGATCAAAGGTTGGACTCAGTGGTCTTAGAGGTCTATTCCATCCGTAGGGATTCTGTGAAAGACCCAGGAAACGAGAGTCAAATGTGTCATAACCCTTTCTGGTCCAGACCACACGCATGTGGGTAGTGAAAAACATGCAGGATCAGCTGGAAGACTGTGCATGCCTGTGTTCTCCCTGGAGGCTTACCCAACTAGGGAACTTCCCAGTTAAACTTTTTTCAAAAAACACAATTATATTTTATCAAGATACCAAGGCAAATAGCAAAAGTATTGTGTAGGAAAGGCAAGGCACAGTCAAGAGCAGTATTTAGATGTTGGTAGACACTACGCATAAAACCTACGCATACACACACTGTATTTTAGGTTTGGAATTTATGAATAAGAATTAGAGATTTTGAACGGCTACTGGTTTTGGAGAAATTTATTAGATATGTTTCTAAGGAAAAAATAATCTGTCCCTTCTGAGACCCAGTTAAGGAAAAGGTGACACTGTTGGTTCTACTGGGTATCTGTCAGAGCTGAGTAAAACCATCTTTGGGTTTTGTGAGAAAGAAAATATTTGGTTAGAAATTCACATCATTCTTTATGAGAACTGTTTTAAAATTATACATGAATTACCACTTTCAGACTAGAACAAGTGTTTTCAAGATTTTCTTCCTCCTTTTTGTTCCAGACAGCTGTATTGCTGATATGTTCTACTAACAATAAACTGGGCCCCAAAAACGACGGCTTGCTACAGCAGAAGGTAAGGACAGCAAAACAAAGGCTATTGCAGCACTGCAAATGACACGGCTATGCCTCAAATAATATATTCACGCACAAAATGTTTACAAAAATCTGGTTTTCATTTTAAGATTTCAATGTCAAGTTGCATAATTATGGAATACGATCTTTTAAAAAGCTGAGTTATTTCCACGCTGTTAAAACACTGAAGTATAAGCCTTATACGGGAAATAACAGAATGGACAAATAAACATTTATTAGGGTTTTTTTTGATTGGTGGTGGTATATTTACCAAAACATAAAATCAGTTACATCCTTATTATTTTATTTCTACGTGTGCTAATGTATAATTAAATTATAGTGTGGTTGTCGCTTTTTGCGTTGTGAAGTAGTAAAAAACAACATTAGAAACAGATTCCTGTTTGACAGATGCTGTATCACTCACAGCTCAAAGTGTCAAGCTTACACATCAGGTTCAAAATATATACAAAAATGAATATTTGAACTAGTGCTGTGATAGAAATAAAATAGAATAGAAAATCAGCCCTTTCCCATGGGGCAGGGGAAGAAAATAATTTGGTAGAAATAATGATAATGCTATTTAGTATATGTTACCTTTTTTATTATCATTATTAAATAGAAAAATCTTGCATACTACAATCAGAGTTAAGAAACCCATTTGTTTCTTGTGAATTATGTCTGTCTAGTAGTGTATTTAAAACGAAATGTGGTAACTTAGAGTGAAAGCTCCTCTGAGCTCCTTGATCAGATTGATACTTGGAAGACTTGTAAAAAAGCAAGGTTTGTAACCTTTTCTTCACGTGTTATCATGCTTTTTACTCTAACAAGTGACAGCCTTATGTTGCTGCTGTCTACAAGCAAGAACTGGAAAAGCTATGAGATAAGTAAAATATAAAATGTGAAATGCATAATCAATGTTTGATAAGGACGATGGGAGAATAAGGAAGATGTCAATAATTACTAAAGTCCAAAACCTAGAGGGTCAGATCATTGTTTACTCTAAATAATATTTTGCACCAATAATTGTTCCTCTAACTTAGATTGAAAAAACTGTGCCCTATCTTCATTCAAATTACGATATACTGACTCCTAATATGATCCGAAGTAAAACAATTCATGCCCTTTGAAAATGTTTAGTAGTAAAAAAAAAAAAAAAAATCTGAAATGTTTTAACTAGTTTAGATATTTTTGAAAGAATTAACAAGTTGAGTAAATTTGAGCAATCCCTGGAGGGTTCCTCAGGTGGGCAAGTAGGAGGAAAAATTGACATTAATTATTGTTTTAATGGGGATTTTATAAAAGAAAAAAAAGTGATGGAAATCCAAAAACATTTCTGTCAGAACAAGGGGTTGGTGGATCTGATCACAAAATACAAATGTTGTGGAACCTCTCTTGCAAAGTCTGATGCTGGCACCGGGGATTTTGAGCTAACAAAACCTGTGGAGCAAGCAATACCCATCTGAGGAAAATACCCATGATATAAAAGGCCAAATGAGGATCAATACCATTAACAGATCACTTTCCTCAGAGCTATTTCCAGGCTGTGTATTTGAAGCAGATTAATAGACAGGCCTAGATTGTTTCAGTAAGCAATTTGGATGGAGTTTGATTCACCTTGAAGAGAAAGACAAAAGACCTGACACAATTCACAGACTGTGATCCAGATTCTGTTCAACACAGAAACTTAAAATAATAGGAGGTGCAAGTAACAGAGAGGTCTAAAGAAGGGAACAAACAAGTAAAGTGAAGGCTATGACATTTTATTTTCCTGCTAAACTCTTTTAGAAAAACTGTCTATTTGGTTCTTGCAAACAGGGACTCCAGCTGTGTATAGCAACTTGGTGTGTACTCAAAATTTTACATGAATGGAATACACAACTGACAATCTGACCTGTGTTATTTCCTAATCATTCAAGTTCTGGCTGCAGGCTGGATGAAGGCAAAGGTTTTAACTAGAAATAGCTCAAAAACCTGGGAGGAAGCTTCCAGAAATTGTATTCTGAAAATACGTGCTTGTTTTTGCAGTCCTTTGTGTCAGTCCTACCAATTTTTTTTTTCTTTCCTCTGAGATTTAATTCTTCTTTTAATTGCTATTTCTAACCCTGCTCATAAGTGGAAGCTAAATGCTTTTATCTCAATTTAGCTAGTATTTAATAGACCTGTGAAAACACAGACATTTAAATATACATGAGCTCTTTACAGGTCTCTGTTTAAAGTATTTAAAATTTGGTGACAAGTATTTAATGATTTTTAGAGACAATAACCTTGATTTTACATTACAGTAAATAATAGTTCTTTCCCAAATAACTATCTTTTCTCTTTTATGTAGTATTTTAGTTATGCAGTTTAAAGGTAAAGTGCTAAAATGGTAGTTTACAGAATGAACTGTAAATGTCTGTTAAAATCTAGTTTAAAATTTTATGTAACTGCAGTTTATTAAAATTGAAAGAAATTTAGCACTTAGTGTATGGTCCCTATTGTTGCCTTAATTTATTATCCTGGTCCTCTAATAGACCACTTCAAACTGAATATCATGCAGGAGATTGCTGCTAATACTGGCTTAACTTGCTGGATGGTGACACACACAGTCCCTTCCTCACAATAGGTTTTTTCATCTATAAGGTGGTTTATATCTTATTTAATTAGGGAGACCTTATATTTATAGACTTCTGGACTTAACATTCTCTTTGACTGCTACCAAGTGCTAAATTCTTCTATTCTAACTGAAACACGTCAGGTGGACCAGAGCAGTTGGGGCTGTCCGGTAAGGCAGTGGATAACCTGAGTAGGATAACAGGAGCTGAGTAAGTACTGAAGTATTCTAAGGAGAGATAAAGCACATATCATCTTAAGAAAGAAAGAAACTTCTGAAAGATATCTGACATCGCTAACCAGAAAAAAAACAAAACAAAACAAAAAGTTTTTGAAACAGATGTCAAACATTCAAGACCAAACATCTTGAGCAATTTCCAGTTTGAGATTGAATTATAACAGAAATCAGGGGCCTCAACAGGAGTAAAGGATTCTCAGAAAGACTTTTTTTGCGCATAAAAAACAAATGCAGATTTGGCAGGCTAAGGAAGGCAAAACAGGCAATATATTTCAAGGGGAGAGAACAAGAAATGTTAATACATTGGATAAGTAAGTTTTACAACTCCTATGAGCATACAAAAATGGAACAAGATCAAGCACTCAAAGAAAAGCCTAAATAATGAATTGAGTTTTGCTCAGAATAAACAGGATGAAAAATTGTGCGGGATAAGGAAAAAAAATCAGATTTAAGCAATATCTGGTGTTTAGACAGACTATATTGGGAAGAAGAAAAAACATCTTCTAGAACAGACAGAAAAGAATGACTGCATCTAAAATTACTGTAATGATGAAGTTTTGGACAACAAGTAGAAGGAAGACTTTTTGTGAAATTTGTCCAAAGAATTATGTGTGAGAAAAGGAACATCAGCTTAAATACTAGTGAAATCTTTATCATTTGTGAAGTATGCCCTGGTGCACAAGCTTGTGTGCTAGCAGCAACAAAGGCTTTGGAACAATGTTATTTGTGATAGAATAGGGAATGTTTGAAGAAGAGAGCAAGAAAACAATTCCTAGTATAAATGTGTATGAAGGAAGGTTAAAAAAAGCAACACAATCTGTATCAAAACAGGTTTTTTTTCATGAAATAAGAGTAATAAGCTTCTGAACAACTATTTTTGTTATCTAGAAGTAGCATCAGTAGAAAACTAAAGTTTTTGGATGTGAAACCTAAGTGCTTACTAAATGGGACATAATAAATGTTGTTATGATAGGTAAAAGACCACATTCAATTATTATGAGATTAAATGGTTTTCAGAAGAATAAGATCATAGGTATTTTACCACAGGTCCAGAGTGTCCAAGCTCAGGGATGTTAATGCTGTAAAAAATGACAAGAGAATGCTTTAAAAAGCTGTGGAAAAAAAAGTCAGACTCTGATTTGGCATTTCTGAATTTCAGGGCAACATCCTTTAAATTTGATCTGTCACCAGCTGAAATGTGGTTTGACAGAAAACTTAGAGCCAGACGTCTTGATTGTATAACCTCTTCTTTTAACTTAGAGGTAAGTGAGAAAAGACAAATATAAAACAGAAAGTGTACGTGGGGAATAGAAACTATCATACAGCCTGTACATCTGTGAAACAGCATACATGACAGACAAACATGAGCAAACAGCAAATGTGGTCTCCAGTAAAATTGTTCCAATGAGGTTGTTATTGAATATACAGGAGCAACTGGAGATAGCTCTTCTTCAGAAAGAAACTGAAGGAATAAGAGGTGAATTCTAAAACTATAAGTATAGAAACAGAAGCAGCTACGGAGAAGTTGGCAAAACTAAACACAGTATTGCAGTAGTTGAAGAGGTGAAGAGGGGAAGAATTCCAGGGACTCCTTCAGGAGACCAGAAGAAGGATACAAAAGGACTTCTTAAAACAGATGGTTGTCAAAGAATCCCAGCTATACAAGCAGCAAGAAGAGGCAGTTAATACAGGATTTGTCTTGTATGCAACTTTGAACATGTCTCTAGAGAAGAAGAAAGGAATACTGACATTTGGGGCAATCTGCCCCACATAGCCAAGTGTCAGGTTGTCAATGGCATTCATGGCTGAACCAACAGAAAATGAAAGGGTGCTGTGGAGACTCCATGCCTAGAAAAGCTTAAGGGGAAGTTATGCAAACATCTGTCAGAAATGAGGTTGACATAATAGTTATCACTGGAAGGTGTCCCCACCCATGGCAGGGAGGTTGGAACTAGGTCTTTAAGGTCCCTTCTAACCCAAACCATTCTATGATTCTACAATAAGTGTATGTAGGCCTGGAGAGATGTTTTTGTAAACTTTAACCTTGCACATTCTCTCCAGGAGTAGTTTGAAATGTTAGAATGACTAGGATCATGCTATTCCTTAGAAATTAGAATGTAATAGAAGCCTTTTCAAAGTAGCAAGGGTACTCTGAAAACGTCAGTATTCATTAAATGTTATCAGGTATTTTATTCAGATGGCACAGGGCAGAAAAGTCTTGCTGTGCACAATGCTATATATACTCAAAGGAGAGAATTCATACCCTACTAGCTCACACTGCAGGGAAGAAAGACAAAAGGTAAAGAAGAGAACGTGTTTTCATTCCCATTTTGCAGAAAGGGCACAGAGAGGTAAATAACTTGTTGTGGTCATACAAAAACTGTGTAACAACATAAAGTCACATAAGGAATAATTCAGTACCTCCTGTTATAACATCCTTTCTTTCTTTAGGAGTGTTGCATGACTCTGTGACCTAATAAATCATGATGCACTTTACAAGGTCTCCATTATTATATGTTGTCTTTCCCACATGTCTTTTGTTTGGCAGTTTGATTTGGTGTTCGATGCCAGCCTGCAGTCACCTAAAATGGGCTGTAGATCCAGATGACCTAAAACTAAGCCCATCAGAGGCCATTTGATCTTCCTCCACACTTTGGGAATAGATATTGTGAGGGACTAGGTCTGGCAAAAGGAATGGAAAATTCAGCATTCAGTTAGTCACTATCATTATATGTGCCTGCATATGTTTGCACTTGGTTGACAGACTGTAAGCCACATTAAAAAGTAGTAATGAGAAGAACAAGGCAGGAGCTGAGAATTTTCCTTTTTGAGAGATGTTACTTCTGATGTTTTCAGAAGCTGAATCTTGAATAGTGAGATGATGGATAGTGAATCACTTAAAAACAAATCTTGTTTAGGTCTTTAGCTAGTATAATAGGATCTCATTTAACAGAGCTCCTTGTTAACTTGTTAAGGAATTTCAAGATGGGGGTGAAAACAGCTTTGCATACTACCAGAAGGCAAGATGATGCATTGAGTTGTCTCTCAAGCAAGTGTATTTATTCCATTGATTCTTTCAAAAGCATTCCGTGGATTTTATGACTTCTATTTTTCTCTCTTTATTTCCTTCAATCTATAATTAATCTTGGGAAGTGTTTGCCATGCATCATTGTCATTTGGTACTCCGTGAGGCTGCTTTGGAAGCCTGTCTCTTGTAGACACAAACGAAGGATATTTTTTTCAACATGCAGTCAGTACAAGAAATATAGGAAAACCATTCTTGACTCTTTGTGGAAACTGTCTGCAACCTCACGGATTAAAGGAAAGAAATGATATAGAGGAAAAAGTACACATACGCATCAAGAGAGAGAAATGGGAACCGGAGATGAGAAAAGTTTTTCTTTAAGTAAAATAACACTGTCCTCCTCTATATTTTGTTGTATTTGAACATGTATATGTATAAACATCTTTAAATATACAACTTATTAAAGTGAGAGATGAAAGTGGTTGGTTTTGGTTTTCAGATAAATTACTTGGTAAATTTTGCAACAAATGAAGTTAAAAATTTTATTGGATATATGCCTTCAGAGTGGTTGGACTCTAACGGTGGGAAATAAATTTCATTACAGATAACTTAGAAATTTAAGGAATCAGAAAGCTTTTGTGCTCATTAAAAAGAAACCTTGCTCCTTCCAAGTTTAGGAATTAAATAGATTAAGACTTTAAGGTATTAATACTGTAATAAGGAATCAATTAATGAGGATTTATGTCACAACATTGTTGGACAGCAAGTTGCATTGAAGTGACATTGCTTGGATTTGAAAAGGAAGGAAAAACATTGATTAAGGAGCATATGAAATATTTATTTTAATGCATTCTGCTTGTAGTAAGTCTCTTCTATGAGGTTCTACACTGTAAATGCATATGCTCTCAGTAAAATGGGCCTTGCAGATCAGCCTTAATGAAATGCTCACTGAAGTACTAACCAGGCAGAAACATGTTCTTGCTTGTGCTTCACAAAATCACAGGGAGGAGTTGATTGATTTTTTTTTAATTATTATTTTTAAGATATACTTTCAGAGATTAAGATAGGACCACCACAGAGGAAAAAAGGCAATGCACATCCATCTGAAAGAGAAACAGTGAATAGCCCAAATTTTCAAAACCCAGGAACCCAAAGTGTATTTTTTTTTAGTGCAGATTTTTGTTTCCTCATCAAGGCAGTCACCTTGGTTCTCACTCTGCAGCACAGGTACTTTATTTTCCCTCCCATCATGGTGGCCAAACTATGCAGCTCTTCCTTCTGAATTTATTTCTCTTGAGCATTTGTGATTACAGTTATGTTTTGAATTCTAGACAAACTCTTGACAGGGTTTTGCAGGAAAGCATTCATACGCTCTATCCTTGCTAGGATGACTTTGATAAATATTAGCTGTTTCTTTAATGACCATATCAGATTGGTGTCTTTTGTTCTTCCAGACTTTCTCTACATCCCCTTCTCCTTTCTGGTGGTGTCTTTCAGGTCTGCAACATATGCACGTTTCATTATTAGAGCTAGATGTATTTTCCTTGCATAAAGGTGAATAAGGAAAAGCTGAAACATAGTGTGTTGAAAGACCAGAGATGTTCTCTCAGCAACATCCCTCTAATTTGAAAGTTCCTTGTTTACTCCAGTGTCACACTTTTCCCTTAGAATTCCCAAGCCATCTTACAAATGGTTTCTTAATTGTCCAATTTTTTTACTCTAGAATTCCCATGAATGCCTTACTGTAGTTCAGGCAAATTGGATCTAACATATTTCACTTGTCTACAGAAAGCAAGTATCTTCTCAAAGAAAAGTAATCATCTCTATCTGGCATGATCTGCTTTCTTTCTTTTCTCCATCTGCTTTTTCTCCATCAACAGCAAAAATTACTCTTTTTGGTCTTGTCAGTGGTTCTTGAATTCTCCTGAAAGGTAGTTAGAACTCTTATTGAGGGCTCCATCTAAGAAAAACCTTCAGGATGATGTGAAAGTGGAATTGAAATATTCTGTAAGAAAGACAAAGAAATGGCTGCACTTCTCCTGGTATATTTTAATGTCTCCTTAGTCAGCAACCTCTGCAGAAACATCAGCATTCAGGCTGTGCTGATGTTGATGCTAGTGCTGTGTAACGATTACAATAAACCTATTTAGATGAGGAGCACAACATGTTACACCAACAATGTCCATTAGTTGGAAATGAAATTTGTTGAGTTTTCTATGTTTTGCAATGTTTTTGGTTTATTTTGGAGCAATGTGAAGGGACAGGATCATTCTAGTTTCTTAAAACAGAACAAGGGTTTGATTCTTAGTGTTCATTTCAGATACTGATTTTAAGCTGTAAGAGAGATGAAGTGCTCACCAGTCAAAGACTTTTCAGAATAAAAGAATTTGCCACTTTTAAGCAGGTCAGCTTAATTAAACACTTATGACCCTAAGAGATGTGTAGACACGTAGAAAATTGTGACTCCAGCGTTTTATGTTTTCCTAAATCTTGCATTGAAATGTTGCATTAAATTTGCACCATAAGCTTTGAAAATATGTGCTCAGTAAAACTGGATAAATGATGTATTGAATATAACTTCTTAAGGCACTGCAGAAGCCTTTTTCTTGGTCTTGAAAAAAATCTTATTTATTTATTTTTCCAATACTGGCTGTCAAGATGAAAGGAGAAAAACAACCAAACAAACACAAAACCTGAGGGTACTCTGTTTCATTTGTCCAAACACACACAGTAACAGAAACAAGTGCAAAACGTTAATAAATCTAATCCAAAAGTCATTAGTCATCTGTGATCCCTGCATAGAAAAAACTACATAGAACAAATATCTGTCTTAGTGACATGAGTGACAAGTCCATCCAGAAGCTGTGTAACAACAATGAGAATGTGTCAATAGACACTAACAGATTAATGTTAACCTAGCATCTACATGGGTTTGAATGTTTTCTTTAATTTTTTGAGTTCAAGTTATGGTCTACCTATTTGTTCTTTATAGATCTAAGAACAAAGTGTCTCTCTTAAATTCCATTATTGATAGATTTTGGGCTTCTGTCACAAGCAGTGCAAGAACTAACAGTATTAAAAAGATCTCATTTTGCCTCCAGCTAAATTCACCGAGTGTCAAATCAAGTGATTTATTTATTTATAGAGCAAAAGCAACTCAGTTTTCAGACCACTAAGATTCATGTTAGGGCAGGGAGGCAGGAAAGTTTGGAGACTAAGTTACCTGCTTGGGTTTTATTTTATTTAGCTTGGTTCCCCAGTTAAATGTGACCCTGTGGCAGTTTATGGCCCCCATACGGTACACACTTTGAGTGAAAAATAGACCCATTTGGCCATAGTTTCAGGGAATGTTTCTTGAGAGTTTTACCCTGCTGAAAGCTTTATTGCTGCTATTGGTGGGAGAAGATACAAACTTTCAAATAAATTTACTCAATATTTACCTGTTTATTGTCTCCACTTAGGCTTACAATTTCTATGCAATTTCAAAAAAAACTTCAGTGAAAAAGGCAGAAAAATTCTTCTTAGTTAGCTTCTTATAACTGAATGGTAATTGAGGAGCTCCTTGTGTTAGGGTAGCTATCTCAGAGTTTGAACTTTTTTTTTAAATTTGTTTTCCTCCCCCCCCAAAAAAAAAAATTGAAAATGATACGTGGAGTGAAAGACTTTTCATATATTTATTGGGTTGAAAAGACTTTTCAGTTTTTGCATGGGAGCAAGCCTAGGTCTTTCAAAGTTTTTAATGGGAAACCACAGAAGATAAGATATTAATTTGCTGGGTGACATACCTCAAATACAGTAGGCTCAGCCTTAAAATGATCAGGGCTCAAACCTTGGTTGTATTCATTACAAATAATATACTAGCTGCAAAAGGTAAATTTTGGGCCAGCTGGCTATTTTGACACTCTTTTCCACCCAGTTTTGGCAAGCAAGAACATCCTGCAATGTTTCCACAGCTATTTTTTTTTATTTTCACAAAACCATTTTTTCAGTGGATTTAAAAAAAAAAAAAAAAATCTCAGCAAATGTTTTGATGGAGATATAGGCACCTAAAATTTGAGGTACTTGCAGATCTTGTTCACCATCTTTATATTCATGATATGAGATTCTTTAGTTTTGCAAAAGCTTGAAATGAGGGCAGAAATGCACCATTTTACTAGAAACTTTTATTTGGTTGTGGTGTGTGTGTTGTTTTCACATCATAATGTGAAATGTTTGGAAAACCACTTCAGCACTTCACTGAACTATAGCAACCCAGCCTTTCTGATATTTTTATTTTATTCATCTAAGGTAGATTGAAATATAATATCCAATATTCAACCTGCCACATTTTAATACAGGATCATACAGGATTGTGAGCTCATAAAATAGTAACTACTTTATGTTATTGTTAATGTAGTTTCTCCTGGAACATGTGCAGTGTATTGATATTCTGTAGTTAATAGGCCGTTCTTGCAGAATTCAATGTATAGTGAAATAAATAAGTCATTATGGAGTGGAAAAACAATGTTTCTTTCAGGGGCTCAACTGGCTCTGGTCTCTCATCCAAAAAGAAAAAGGACCATTACATTCAGCTTCTTCTGTGAGGATTGCAGCTGCTGTGAGTGAGAAGTCCTCAATAAAGCCTATTTGCTTCCCGGTTGAAACTTTATAAGCTGATGTCCTGCATCAGGAGGGAAAAAAACACCCCCAAAGAATGCAATCCACAGGCAAATCTGCAACTGGCAACTTTGTGTAAGCCCTTGTAAGGCAGCAGAGAAAATGGAGTGGTGCAGGTCATCAGGGAACGCCCTATTCCTTTTTGGCAGTATATACTAAGCTGCACCACGATGGGTAACCAGCCCACAGAAGATGTCCTTGCAGCCTGCTAGTGATCACACTGGCCCTGCAGGCAGAAGCATAACTTGAAGTGACTAACATTCCTTTTTTCTTCTTCTTTCCCTGGACTTTTTCATTTTAGAAACTGCTGAAAACCTGCGGTTGTCTTCTTACCAGCAGCCCCTAGGCACGTGGGAACACAGATTAAGCAGGATGCTCCATTACTCTGGGAGATGACTACAGCGCCAGGAGTCAGACTGACTTCAGTTCCTCAAGGTTAAACTATCACGAGAAGTAACTGCAGTACAACCCCCTTGCTCCTTTGTCACTGTGCCTTGTGGTGGCCTGATGAGGTCATTTGGCTGGATGATAAGGGAGCTTCAGAGATTGTACAATCCTCAGGCAACCCTAAAGTAATTCTGTAGCTTAAGCACTGGAGAATCGGCTGCAAATAAAAAATCACGGTCAGATTTCTCGACAGACCAAAGTTGCCCAGATGGAGTACTCTACTGTCATGCTTATAATCTTTTGGTTGGACTTTCCAGGTTTCTGCACTCAGCAACCTAATTTATTGACAAGTAAAATAACTGCTGCTTTTCACTGTTTTGCAGCGAGAGGCAAAATATTCCACACATCGATTCAGGCACCCTCTGAAAAACAAATATTAGTCTTAATTTCAAAAATTCTGCAAAGGAACAGTCGTTACCCTTGTTAGGAGTTCTAAGAGAATTAAAGCACAAAATGAGCAAAATGTTCATAACGAAGTTGGGAGAATTAAAACAAAGTTAGGAAAGAAAGCTAACTAGGGTAATCTACATCTTCTCATACTAGCCTGGAATGCGCATGCAATAGCTTTGTGGGACAAGCTCAGAAAAATCAATACTCCAAATGAAATATCATTGGAAAACTCTTCTCATTTCAGCTGTGATCTCAGTGAGGAGCTGTAATGTATCTATGAATAATGTTTAGCTTCAATCTCTTTTACAGCCGCTCCAAACAGATGAGCAATTTTTGAAAAGTTACTGTTGAAGATGCACTTTTGCCTCTTCATCAAAAACATATAAAAATGAAATATATTGCAGTGTATTTATTGCAGTGTATTACAAATGTTCACGGTGATCCAGTACAGATGCTTCTTTTTCTCTGTGGCACTGACCTTCAAAAGTGATGATGTGAAAAGCCCTAGATTTTATGACAGCTTAACTCAGAATACATTACAGCTTCTATATTAATATGTATTTGTTCTTCTGTAAACTCTGAATATGAAAAGAAATTCTGTACCTTGTACTCTACTATAAAATTTAAATATAAAAAGAAAGAGGTTCATGGAGCTATAAGTAGGATTTAAAAATATTTTTGTGAAATGAATTTCCCTTTTAATCTTTCCCTACCACATAAATAGTTCTTTCTGGGTGTTTCATGAATTCTACATTTGTTAAGTGAATGTGTTTATTAACAATGTAAAGGACACCAGAGTAGCAATACATAGACCTGCATGACATAGCTATATATAGATATACTGGTCACTTAATAGTTAAGTTTAAAAGCAGGATTCCAAGACAAAGTGTGCATGAGCAACAGCTGTGAGACTTGGGCTGTTTGTATCTGTAGTAGACTTTGTGATCCGGTTCTGTCAGCTTCAGCCAAGCAAACTCTAACACTGCTCACTAAAGGACGTTTGCTGTCCAAGTCCCAGTGGTGAAGAGCTCGAGAGAATTGAAACAGTGATTCCTCTCCATTGTCCCCGACAGACTACAGCACTCATCCTTTCGAGGCACTGGCTGACTCCACCTGTTGCTGGCTCTAGACTTCAAAGAATCATTCCCACAATCAAGGGCTCCAGAATCAGGCACTACTCTAACAAAGGGGTGACCATAGTGATTACTGCTAAAGACATGAAGAGCTCTCCTGCCAACTTTGATGGTTCCCTGGAAAAGTAAAGAAAGACACAACAACCATTCCTGAGAGAAGGAGAACACTTCTTTTGAAAACCATCATTTAAGGTTATCAGCTTTGATGCTGAAACTGGCAGCATTTTGCTGCCAGGAGGCGAGAAAAATTGGATGACCAGGAATTACATTCATGGAATCATTCAGGGAGGGCATGGTTTGGCCTCCAAATATATAGTTTTAGTTAAGTTTGGGTTCTTTGTGTTGCTTCACCTAAGTGTCTCCTTTGTGTACATGTGTGTTGTTTTGCTCCCATGTGTTGCATGTCAGCATCCTGTCAGGAATGAATTATGGCTTTGCTTCCATGGGCAATGCAGTGAGACAGTTCTGCCTGAGACAGTGCCCTCACCTCTGCAGGTGAGGTGTGACTGATAGCCAATGAACAGACTGGCTTTTTGATACTTCAGGTCTGCTCCTGGACCATACCTATGCCATATAGGAAAATGTACCCAAATCCACAAACTCCATTTACAGAGACAGCACAGGCAGGATTAGGGAGGTACATCTGAATAGCAGGTGGAGAGAGACCTGCAGATGATACTCACCTAGGAATGTCTTTATGAAAGAAAAGATTTGTCTTTAGGGACACTAGAGTCTTCCCCAGTGCATGTGACTTCAGAAATTGAGAGCTTACCTCCTCCCTGGCCTGTAATTAGCTCAGACACTGATTACAAAGGCAAGGATGGCTCGTGGTGGAGTGGGGAACCAAAGAGGGAGAAAGCCATTTCCTGCCTAGGATAACTACCACCCTCCTTTGTCTTGCTCCTCTGTGACAGTCCCCAGGTACTCAATTCACCACCTCCTGGTTCAGACACATGGTCCCTCAGAGGATATGCATTGCTAACAGATTCCATGCTGTTTGTGGCTCACTGGTGGAAATAATGAGCAGCGATGTGACTATGCAGCAAGTCTGGAGAGGAGCCAGGAATCTGCAGGATGTGAGGTCCATCGTTTGGGTCATACTGGACCGTGCCTCAAGAAGATAAGATCAAAGCAGCACTTGCTGCTTGAATATGGCACAGTCACAGATGCAAAGGAGCATGGGATACTTTGTAAATCCCAACATCCTATCACGGAAGGCATGTCAGGGTGACTACAAAACAACCTGGAGAGTTCTGTGATGCAGATGTGAATGTTGAACTTTTGGGCACTGCTCTCACTTTAGAAACATTGTCTGTGACTCTGGGCTAGTCTTCTGGAAGGGATGGCCTTAGCTGTGCCCCTTTTCCTTTACAGATGGTTTTCAGTGCATCCCCTTTCCTTGATGTAATAAGCATTGATCTCCCTTTATCAGTTATGTCTTGGAAATAAATTGGAACTTTCATATTACTCTCCCGTCTTGAGCCAATTCTGATATTTCTCTTGTACAGTCAGTTTTGTGGCATTTCTTTGTGCTGTTCCAATGTATTCAATGCAGACCAAAGGTCAGCTTGGGCTCAAAACATCCAGTTGGGAGTAATATTGTTATGGGCAGTGTGATGCTGAGACTAAGCAAACCAGCTTGGAACCTATTACCTCTCACTCACTGCTGTCTCACAAGTTTGCCTGCCTTCTAATTGTCTAAAAATGTGGGTTAAGTTAACTTGTACCTCCTCACATGTGATCATTAGATATGCTTTCAAATTCATACAGCACATGCGTCTGTGGAGAGACTCCTAAATAGAAGTCAGCTCAGTTCTTTGGTATCTAATGTGTCTCTTAATGAGAAGGTATTAGGAGGGACAAAGGTGAAGAAAACTCATGAAATGAAGTACCTTACGCACATTTTAGTATATACAAAGCTTGCAAGTTTATGAAGATAACTAATCCCTGTGAGAAGTAACAAACAAAACATATATAATGTCCTTTTCGGTTCAGGCTTAATAACAACTTTAACAGTATGTAAGTCAGATTAATACCTTCTGCAGAAAAATACATTTGATGTTTTGTATATAACACAGTGCAATGAGAGGACATAAGATTTTTTCAAACCTGCCTCCTTTCACCAATGGGGTTCTGAAATCTGGACTATGAACAAGGACCAGATCCAAAAAAAGTACTTTGGTACCTAACCCTCAAGAGAAGTGGAATTTAAGTTTCCCAGTCCAAGAGCAAACAATCCACATGACTTTTATTTAACTCCTCACATCTGTCCATTTCCCTGACCTCTCAGATGAGCACATATACAAGTTATTACACACTTAATGGAAGTTACCTCTTCCCAGCTGAGGCGCAACAAGAGCTCCTTTTCTATTACAGTGTACAATAAACCCTGAAAAGTTTTCAAGGGAACTTGATTAGTCTGCAGAATGGAAGATCACACCAACCATCAGCTACTTTCTGCTGAGGAGACAGTAATTTCCATCTGAAGAAGGCAGTAACCTCTTACATTAAGCTAACATCATCACAAGCAGTCACTTATTTTTAATAGCAGTTATTTAGGTTCCTAATAATCTGTTTTGTATATGCCCAGTCATACCAGACTAAGCTGGACTAAGCTGAACTCAGCAGTTTGGTGTCTTCTTATGTCTGACTTTCATGTACATCCCTAAAATATTGATAGAAATCATATTAAATTTGACATCCCACCTGGGACAGCATGAAGCTCACTAAAATGCTGTTGAAGTTCTGTTAAGAAAAGCCAAGCTTAACAGCAGTAGGTTTAAACAAAAAGCTTTCATATTTGAAAGCTGTAACTGTAACTTTCATATTTGAGAAGAGGAAGGTCTTGTTCATATTGTTTTCGTGTTACTTGCTCATGCAAGCGAATCTAAGAAAGAGTGCGTAATTACTGTACAGGTCAAAGCCCAGTCATTTGGCATATTTGGATAGCAGTAGTAGTCCAGGCTCAGTCATTCCCTGCTTTTCAAGTCCTCCAGGATTGCCTCTCCATGGCTAGTTCAATATCACTTTAGGTACCAACAATTGCCTCCAGATGATACCTTTTATTTAGCCTTATGTTACGCAGTGCACCAATGGCACTGGCCTTGTTCCTCAGCAGAAAACACATTGTGTTTCACAGCCTCCTGAAAATCTCAGTGCCTTGCCTCCTTGTGCAAGGTATGACATTCCCAGCATATGACAGCTTTACGGGAGTGCTGTGACCACCCCAGGAAACTCGAGGCTGAGCTGAGGCACTGCTGCCACCACTCACAGTGAACCAGCCGCTGCACCTTGGGGTCAGTCTGCTGGCCTGAAGGCAGAAGAAGCATTCATGCAAGGGCCTTGAATACTGAGATGGATATTGCAACCTATATTCCAAAGTATTGAGGAAAATCAATACATTTTTTTAATGCCCACTCAAAGTTTTGGCTGATGTGTGGAGCTGAGGAATAGGAAAAAGTTAATTACCTATATCTATTGCAGGGAAAATCTCTAAAAGTTGATTACAACACCTTTTAGAATACTCTGAAGCTTGTAGCATAGTGAAGAAAGCCTTTCTGTACAGCCTGAAATAATGCTGGAGAATCGTGGCTCAAGATTTAGGCAAAGGAAAATGAAAGAGGATAGCACCTGTCAAGTAGCTATTGGCCTCGGAATTCCTGTGGAAATTGTTTAAGGGAGAAAGGGCTGAAACTGTTGAAGGAGTCATGTATTTTCTAGGCCTGGGACAACAATGTGTTCATTAACCTTTGGCAGCGAAACTGTAAACAGTAAAACTGTAAGTAGGGGGCAGGCACCCTGTCACTGTGCCTGAGGCAGCCAGGTGGGTGATGGAGTACAGGCTAAGCCATTCCCCAGAGGGAAACAAAACCTGGGAACATTTCTCTTTCTGCAAGCATGGCATTTAGCCAAAGGCTGGGGATTCTCGATCCAGAAAAAAAACAGCTGGGACAGAACTAATAGAAATGACACATCAAGCTTTTCTAAATGACACATAGAAAGACACAAAATATTATTCAAGATTTCTGTGAAGATCAGTGAACAGAATCCCTGCATAAAGCAAACCAAAAAAGCCCAATAAAGAGAGCCAGGAGCACCTTTCCAGAAATGCAGTTGGAAAGTGCTTATAGGTAAAGTTTCTTTGAGGGTCACAGAAAAAGGGATAGGAAAGGCAATACATCTGTGTAGCCAAGGAGCAAATCACAGTAAAAATTATCTATTGGAGCTGAAAGGCCAGTAGGGTAGAGCAGGATAAACAGCAAAGAGCCTGTGGGAAGAGCACAGGACTGAGGGGTGGAAAGCAGGGAGTAAGCAGCTTCATCTCAGAGGAGCTTTGGGCCAAATGGTTTTACACAGGGTTTGAAGCAACTCAGAAAACTACTGAGTGGATTGCGGAAAGGACCTGCCTGCAGAGTTCCTAACCGTGTTGCCATTGCTAGCTTTCTAAAGGCAAACTTCCATGTGTTTAAACTCTTTTTGGTGTTTATTGCGAAGTTCTCCAGAACGAACAGACATCAGCAAGTCTGCTAACAGGACCCAGAAGGTTCTAATAAAGCTGAATTGCTCTTACCATAATTATCTCACATAGGGTCACCACCCACACCTGCCCATAGGCCCTGTGGCTTCTATTTAAGTCAAACTGAGGGGGTTAGTTCTTTTGTAAACTATGCTGTAAGTGCACTTAAGGCTGGATCTCTTTCCCGCAGCCCTAGCTTACTGCCTGGGTCTTCTGTACGTACTGTAGACTTACACTGTGTGTATCACTGTTTCTGGGTTTGTATGGAGGTCTGGATCCTCAGTGGCAAGCTTTGCTATTATGGTCAGGCCACCACGAGCAGTGGGTGGTGGTCCCTGCGTACCACAGTTATACCTCCTCACGTGGAAACAGAGAAAGCTGTGCTAGTCTGAAGATGGAAGTTGCAAGTTGTGCTTGTACAGATGTGCTGGGCTTCCAAGGACAAAACCTGCAGGTTTGCACTTCAATACCTAGCCAGCTTTCGTGCTTTGTAGAACATGTTGTAGGAGAGCAGACTGCAGAGCTTTGGACAGTGAAGCATGTCACCCAATGGTAAGTGCACAAATGGGTGGAGGAGATGACTTTTGTAATAGCACTGGTGACCATGTAGTAGAAAAAATGGCTCTTTTAAAAACAAAATGCTTCCATCATATGTTTCGTATAAAGGCTTGAAGTCTGAGAACACTGTGAGAAAACACAAAACTTGTAGTTGCTCTTAAAATAAAATAGTGCCATATGATCTCAATAAACAGGAGTGCGATAGCAGAGTCAGTCTTTCAGAAAATGAACAGTATGCTGATAGTCAAAGTCAGCTCACTGGGGTTTAAGACCAGCCCCCCTCATTCAGCTGCTGTAACTCTGGGAAGGTGAGAGGCAAGTATGAGCAGTGCTGTTCAGATTGTAATGGAAAGGTTTATACTTATTGGTGATGTGACTCTAGTTTATGCAGAGCTGGAACTGTATAATGTTTCAAAAACAAAAAACAACAACAACAACAACAAACCAAACACAAACCAGCAGTCTGGAGTTCTGTGTGGTTTTCTGCAGGTGTATTTCCCAGCTAGCTTGTCATGCCTGCCCTTGCAAGTGTGCCTGGATGAACAGTCTCTGAAGCTGCATCGCTGTCCTGGATTTCTCTGTAGCACGGGTGAATGCAGGAAGGGGGAAAGTTTTCTGGAAGTGTTCCTCCTGTGGGAGTTCAGGTGCTGCCCCTCCAGATGCTGCAGTGTTTGCTCCCCTATGCTGAGTCCTCTTGGTGCTAACTCTACACTTCTCTTTTGCCCTTTGACAATTTGAGCAGCCACAGCATCGTGCACTTAATAGAGCAACAAGGAAAGTTTTGGTGCTACTTTTTGACTGTAACTAAAGCAGTTCAGGGTCCTTTTTCTGACTGTCTTTGCCTACATCCCTGAGGGAAAAATGTATTCCATATGAATATAAGGTAAATGAGTTGATGAACTCCCATGAAGCATGCAGGATCGCTGTTGTGATTAAATATTAGACAATGATGAGTGTAATGATGACTGTGCCAATTTCTGCAGTCAGAATGCACCTTTGTTGTCACCAGCATTACAATTCTTAAGCTTAAATACGCGTGAGGTGTCTTGACATCGTGACTAATTGACTCTGGAGAATAGCACTGGGCACATGATGTTGAAGGTTAATGTCATACTTACAGACTGATCCTGATAGTAGCACCTTTCACTGCATTTACACTCAATACATCCCATATTTCCATTTTTCTTATCTTCTCCTTGAGGGTTTTGATAATTCTGTTTCATCCAATTCCTTGTTTCTAAGGTGAGACAGGCAGCTGAAATTCTGCTGGTCTTGATGTTCATCTGTCCTTACACCTTTTCCAGGGGACCCATTAAGAGCTAATAAAATTTTCCTGACTGTGGACTTGTAAAAGGTACAGAGACAGCTCAAGATGTCTGAAAACAGGGTCTTGCTGGGCACAGTCACTGTCCTCTTCTTTGGAGTTGCTTTTCTTGGACAGGCAGATTGTCAGCTGTACAGACCTGCTGTCTTGCTGCCACTGATCACATCCCAACCTGCACTCAGTTCTTTGTCATTTAATGTCTCCAACTCTGACAAGACTAGACTGTCTTTTACAGCTGTAAAGTTTTATTTAGGGCAAAATTATGACTAGTGTAGCACATGTCCATAAAATCATTTTTCATTGAATCTTCTGAAAGAGTTGTAGAAACCTTTCCAGTTTCTAGGTTTGAATGCTTTAGGAATGTACAACTGGAAAACAAGCTTCAGGTGACAATATTCAGAAATGTGGCATAATCTGATGCATTGCCAGAGATTAGTTTTATGTCTTAAGTATACCTCTAAATTCAGGTGATCTCTGTAAGAATGCCTGTAATCATTTAATCCAAAGTCTCAAACAAATCCTATTAAGCATAAAGGAAAGTTCAAAAAGAACACAGCAGGAAAATATTAAGAAAGGCAGCATCCATTCAAAATTATTATGAATTTTGGTTAATCTCACTTGCCCTTCTCACTTGAATTTGTCACATTTGTAAACATAGCCTTTGTAGACTTTAGTCAGTTTTAATTGAAAGCCAATGACAGTAAAGTACATTTCATACATTTTTAAAGATGTTTCTTAAAGAAATTGCTTTTGCTTAATGACCTTTTTGTATTTCTTGTGATAATGTAGCAAATATGAATCTCTGGTTTAGAAAAAGCCATTGTAGGGAGTGGACTGAAAGAACAGTATGCCTTCAAAATGACCTATTTTCAGAAATCACTTGGCAATTTGTCAGAATGAGAGATTTAACTAACAGAGACCCAATTTTGAAATAACTATGTAAATGAAATAATTTCAATCTCTTTTGAAGACAGGTAAAGTAAACTTCAGAGCATGCTACAAGGATTTGATGTCCTCCCAAACACCTAAAATAAATTACCTTAGGTCTCAATGGTAAAATCATGTAAATCAGCACAGTTTGTACAGCAATCAATCAACAGTTCCCTATTGCCAAGTGAAGTGGTATATTTCTGGCACTGATGTATGGCTGATTGGAGGAAGACAGGCTTTAAAGCAAGGAGCAAGATTAGGATCAGTTGAGAAACTGTTACCTACTTTGACTCTGAAAGTAAGTTAAAATCCTTTTAAGGACTACAGGATCTCGATTGTCTGTACTGTCTAGCTTGGATAAAGGGAATCTTTTCACTTGGACTTGAGACTGACCAAGACTTCCCTGCAGTGTCTTCCCTTCTGCTGGTATGAGACATAGATGACTTATTTCAGGTGCTACCTCTTTGAAAGATTATGCTGAACACTGATCCAAAGTGAGATCATTCTCTAAGAATAAGTGAAGTTTGGGACTGTTCAGAGAAACAGACTTGATATCATATTGCGGAGCTTGGAACATGGGAAATAAAAGCTGCATATGTACAGCAGGTGAAATACATAGGATATTCAGTGGGTATTTGGAGGAGGACATAACTAGTTTTAACATCCACTAAAGCATGTAGAATATTTTTTCTTAAAGGTAAATCAAATAAATATAGGATGATGAAAATTTTGCATCCTATAAAATATCATACTGTGTAATATTTCACTCATTTTTACCTGAGCATCAGATTATGCAGCAAAAACACAAGTTTGCAAATGTAGGCCATAGTAGAGGAAATTTGCAAGGGATGATTAAGGTCAGTGATCCTCAAACCCATTATCATCACAGGGTTGGTTGCCATCAGGACTGACTTCAAGATCCCACAATGGTCTTGCATTTCCATGCACTGATCGTTTTGATGCTTTTGTACTAAACGTCTTTACATAAAACGCAAGTTTCAGTGTATGCCAAGCTTTATGCTGAGACTTGCACATTGCTTTTTCCACTGATCAAGGCATTTTGCTTGAAGATTTTTCAGTTCTTAAAAGGAAGAGTAAAAACCTAAACCAACAAGCACAAAATCTTGCCCCTTTTTGGTGGTGAGGAAGATGAACCAGAAATAACAGACAGGGCAGTAAATGATAGGTTTTTCTAGCTGCTGTTCTCTCTTCTAGTTGTGGTATGAGATGGTAGAAAAAGCACCTGCCCTGAGACCTAGGCCTTGTGTAAGACTATACGATGAAGACTTCCACACAGAGTGAGAGAGGCTTTGAGACTTGAATTTGAAACAGTAAATTGAGTGTTTTCCTTATGTACTGAGTGTGGCTGGGATGGAGTTCACTGCTGTTAGAACAGTTCCCACGGTGCTGTGTTTCAGATTTATGACCGAAACAACGCCAGTAACACTGTTCTAAGAATTGCTGAACGATGGTTGCACAGCATCAAGGCCTTCTCTGCTTTTCCCTCTGGCGTATCCCCACCCTTCCCAGTGCAAAGACTGGGAATGAGCAAGAGGCTGGGAGGAGATGCAACTAGACAGATAACCCAAACTGACCAAAACCCTAATCCATGCTGTGTAATGTCATGCTCAGCAATAAAATGGAGAGTAGAGTATTTAGGGAGTTTTGCTCATGATCTGAGAGAGCATTAGTCTGTCCATGTGACGTGGTGAGCGAGTACCTTTACATCTTGTCTTATGTTGTTTCTTTGTTCTTTTACTTCTTGTTTGCTTATTAAGCTATTTTTATTTTGACTCATGAGTTTTCTCTTACACTTCATTTTCTTCCCCTATTTCACTGAGGATAGGGGAGGGAAGAGAGCTAGGAGTGGTGTGGTGCTTAGTTGCTTACTGAAGCTAACCCCCAACACTTCTAGTTTCCTGTGTCTTTTTGACCCTTCATAAACGTGTTTTCTTTCTTTTTAAATTAGTACCTTAACCTAGCTAGAGATTAGCATGCTTATAAAATATCTGGCTAACTGAAAATTCATCTGTACATCTGTGACAGTTTGAAACAAAGATGATTCCTCAGACCTGCAGCCCCAAAACATTCTTTATTCAGAGTATAAAACATAATTTTACTGTAATACATAGGCTGATGTAGGAACTGGAAATTTTAAGAATGAGTAAAAGAGAAGCAACTTCTTGTGACTGCAGTTAGGTCACGTTCTAGAAAGAAGGGAGAACTCAGTTCCTCTATCAGCTTGCAATTGGTTCTTCTGTTTGTTTCTTTTTTTTAAATCTAGAAGAGAGTAACCAGCACTACGAGCAGCACATTGCAGTGTGGTTAATAATGCCTTTCATAAGTATTTATTGTATTTGTTTGACTTTCCTAGTTTGTTGCAATTTATTACAAAGTAGCTTCCTGTTTTCTAGGTTTTCTGTTGTTATTTAATGGGCAGCAGATTTTGGGAGAAGCATACTTCCTCTAACCATTAAACAATAGTACGTTACGAACCTTGCGTGACCCTATCTTTACTTTGAATTGGATGTTTGAGGGGTCTAGTGCTCTCAGTGTGAACATATTAGGGCTACAAATCTCCTGTGATTCCCTGTAAGAGTGAAAAACGCAGTGTGGCTTATGTGCAGTAACCCCTACAGGAGTCTATGCAAAGCTTATCTATTCAGCATGAAGCCATGCAGAACGTGCAAACTTCCCAGGAGTACAGGGAGGGTTTATGTCTGTTAAAAAATCCTATAAAACTTCTAGTGTCTGATAGGATTATAAAATGTGTTGAGGTCCTGTGGAGTATGAGGCTCTACCACAGGTTCCAGGCGTGGCAGATCTGATTGGAGAACTAGTTCTTATTAGTCCTTTTCTCAGCTACATCCCTATCACTGCTTTATTCCTGGACTTACTGGCTGTAGCATATTTTGCATTGTCTCACACAGAAATGGTTAAAAGACCTTATTACTAATAAAAAATAATGGACCTTGTATGTGCCAGAATCCATATGTATGTAGGTGAAAGCCTTTGAAAATAAATTTCAGAAGCCAGAGCTGCTGTTCATGGTACCCAAAGACAGCCTGAGTAACTTCAATAGGTAATTAGCTAGATTGAAACCCAGACTCTGGTAAAACAGTAAAAGGAAGGAATTTTGGACCTATTTATTCTTATTTATGCATTGTATTTATAAATTTGTAATGGAAATGGAGGAGGTCAGACATTATATTGCTGTAAGATGACACTAACCATATAAAATAGCTAGAGATTGGCAATTAGTATGTAAGAACAGTTATTGGAGAAACAATTAGATATAAAGCATGCTATGGCAGATCCTTAGTTCTAGAATGTCCTGCTTAATTGTTTTGTCTCAAATATTGAAAACTTTGCTGGTGCTATTTCTGAGGGGAAAAAAGCAGAACTTATATACCCTCATGCAGGTTTGCTTTTGAATGGTGTGAATGTACAGAAAGGATTGTACCTAAATTTTCCATGTTCAAGGAGATACTTACTTCTCAAGAAAAAGTGCACACTGCCTTAAATGACAAACTGCTTTTTAGCATGAAAAGTTAAAAGCTAATTCTGATGTTCTAAAAAGTATACTTTTGTGTGTGTAAAACAGCTGATTTCTAATTGGTGGCAAAAAGGAAGGGGTAGAACCCAATACTGTTTTGATCATTTATAGCTGGTGAGGTTTGCTGTATTTTTCCTTTGAAGTGTTTGCAATATGCTTTAGTCATGTTGAAGTACTGCAGTTTTGACCTGTTTCGATTTCTTATTTCATTGTAGCATCTTATTTTAAACCCCAGATTCTACACTGTAACAAGATTAGTCTTCTGCACTACAAGAGTGAGCTAAGAATGATTGAAGACAAACCTGGGATGGTGTTAAAGTGCTTTCTAGTTATGTCTTGGACAGCATTGCAAGCTGGAAGTATTTCTCCATAAGAGTAGGGCTACAGTAACATGACATTTCTTCAGAGTTAGTGCAGGTATCTCTACAGAGTGCAATACTATGCTGTGTTGACAGATCTATTTACAGCTTTGAACACATTTCATCTGAACTTGCACATGCCTCTTTTTATCTTCCCTTGCAAACTAATTTTTAATGCTCAGAGGAGCAGGAGGCAAAAATGCCAGCATTTGTGGCCAGATTATTCCTGTAAGCAGAGGCAAATAACAGCCTTAGTGTGCTGTGAGTACTGCAGCTGTGCTCCGCGTTTTTGATACCTGCAAGGGCAGTGTGACCTGTATGTGCACAGAAGTCATCACACACCTGCTACCATCTGCACCATGCCCTATATATCACTGACTATTGCTACACTCAAAGCCCTCTTAATTGAGATTAGGGGAACTACATGAGTTCTGAGAGGCTGCCTCATGCCCTGTGTTGGTGCACAGCAGAGAGATCTTCCCAAAAGTAACTTAACATACTCTGTTGGATTTTTTTTCTTTTTTTTTCTTCAGTTATTCAATTTGATCATGGACCAGCACAACTCTGTGTACAACTGTTTTTTTGCCAGGTTCTTGATTACAAACAGCCTTTTTGATGACTCTTGAAAAGTCATCCATCACAATATAACAGCAGCTTACTTGAGGGGTGATGGACATGAAGTAGTTGTTAATCTCTTTATACCTCGTAGACAGTTCTCCTAGTCTTCTTGCTGGGGTGCACTAGGAAAAATGAGATTTATGCCCATGTCACTCCTGTGTAATTAGAAGTCAAATCTTTAAGAGCTTTGGCCAATGCACATTGTAGCGAGGCTGTTCCACCTTCTGTTTGAAAAGCTCTGGTAGAGTGGGCTTGCATAGAATTTCCTGACAGGCGTAATTATGTATAATGTCACTCGTGCTGTTTACAGAACATAGCATGGGGTGATAGTTATTGCTTTTGAGAAGTGTGCAATCTTTTCTCATCATTTTTAAATATGATTCATGTGGAAAATTGGCATTTGCAGCTTTTGTAGCTAGACTTCGTATCCCTAGGAGCCCTTCATTTGGTTGTATTTTAGAAGTATATATTTTTAGGCAGTAATAGAAAAGGATGGTGAAGAGAAAATAAACAGAAACAAGTTTATTTCTGAGAATAACAATGAGCCCAGGGAATGCTGTTTTTCTGTATCTGGATCATTGGGGTTTTACACTGATGACTGTACTACTTCCTCTGATTACTTCCGTTTAACACAGAGGGAAATTCTAACCTTGCGGTGTCTCTCAGCTCTCTTGTGACACCACCAACAACCTGATCACTCTCCTGTGAATGTTTTGCTATCAGTTGTCTCTTGTCTGTTTTGCCTTTTATCTTTCCATGCTCAGAAAAGACATTGGATGAGATCTATTGAAATTCATAGGAGTCTTCTAGTGCAGATTTAGGGTCTGTAAGGATTTTTCTAGTGGCCAGACCTGCGAGTCCACTGGTTATGGGTCTGTGAGATGGGATCAGAAGATTCTCATATGAATCTGTCTCAGATAGCATAAATTAACATTATCTTGTTATTTCAATAAATCTATGCTTTTTTCAGAACAAAAACATGTTCTTCAACAGAATCTAATACTTCACAAAAACTCCCATCCCAAACCCCATCCATATTTCATTCTTCTAATTAATTCCAGGTATATGAAGTCCACAGCATTTGGCTAAGAAATATAAATACACTTGGAAAGTGTAATAAGAGACAAAATGAGATAATATGAATGGATAATAAAAAACATAAAGTCAAGGTTGAAGGATGTCTATTTTGGCAGTTCAGCCCTCTTAAAAATCAAGATCTTAGATTCTTTATTCAGAGTGCCATCAGTCTGTGTCCTAAGTATCTTCAGTGAAGGAAAGTCCACTTAACTGGTCAACCTGTTCCCCCGTGTAACTAGGTTCAGTGAAGAACTTTCTTCAGATCTGCCTCTGAGGCAAAATACAATATTGGCTTACAATATCTGTAAGTGAACTGATTTTGCACACTCATTTTCTCATAGACTTCATTGATTCACATTGCTATAATGAAATACTAAATCACCAAAAGGTGTGTAGTAAATGTTATAGATAAGATAATTAATGTTTCATAGAGGACAAGGGATGCCAACTGTTCGGTCTCGACTCATTGCTGTGGTTCTTTGTATAAAACCAAGATACTTTGGTTCTTGCTATTTGAACCAAGCTTTCATATATTTAGGAGGCAGGAGTTAATAGAGGATGATCCTTTGGTTAACAGATCTTGCTAGCTTGGACCTTCATGAATCTTGGACAATGGGGAGTAAGTAACCTTTCCTGATTTTTCCCTTGGCTGGTAGGAATATCTCTGTTCCTGAGGGACTAGCAGAAAAAGAAACGGCATATGAGGGGCTGCAGCCTTGTTGCTGTCCTCCTGCTATTGTGATACAGGATCTTTTGCTGATGACACATCATTGCTGTGGTCTTACAGGGTACAGATCTTCTGGTTGTCATATTAATTAATGAATATGAATCTTATGAATCTAACAAATATCAGTCTTACTTCTGAGAGCAATACCTTGGGAATTGTGTTTTCTGTATCAAAACAGACCATTAACCTTTATTATGTTGTTTCTTCTGGTAAATACACATGTAAATACACATGCTCTGCTATTAATATTTCATTTGTACAAATTTTAATATTTCTATGGCAAATCTCTACAATTCAAACTTGACCGAAGTATGTGCCATGAGCATATTACACAGCCAAGTTTCTTTAACTCATACATTTATATATTAATAATAATGTTCAGCAGTAAAAGCATTACCAGTTATTTACTGCTACTCCTGCTTGTTTGAAACTCTCCACAATCCTCGAGGAAAAAGTATTCAAATATCCCTGTTTATTTTAGAGGAAATCAATTATACAGGACTTGAGGGAGGAGTGTTTTAATTCATACCTGCAGTTGCTCTCCATTTTGGAGGAGACTTCTCCACACTGAACTATTTATAACATAAGAAGCTATTGTAGAATTAGTCATGTTAAGATATTTTTTATTTATCTTCCTTAATCCTCCAGTTCTATGAAACTGCTGCTCTGACACTTTGACATATCACCCCTTTCAAAAATTTGCCTAAACACAGTAATTGTTTCAGACTCCTTTACTGACAATTGATTAGAACATGTTCTGAGGATAAAACAATGCTTTTAATTAGGTTAAACATTAGTTTGAATCCATAATGCTTGAAAATAGGAAGTGCTACTTGCTGTTATTAAACTAAGGAACCCTTCATCAAAGTCATCAAAAATGTCATTGGCTCAAAGTGAGGAAATTAGCAAAGTGTAGGAGGAAGGTCACTGCTTGCCTTGAAGAACAGACCCAGCAAGAAGAGTGCATTCTTATGGCTCTCCTCAAAAATGTAGTATGCGGCCTTTCAGCACAGCTAAATAAAAGACGAGATTATTATCTCTCACACTGGGAAATAGAATTTGTTTATTATTTTCTTTTTTATAGAAAACATTATTATCAAGCCAATTATATTAATCTACTGAAGTATGACACTAAAAATCCTTTTTAACTATTTTATACAAAGGAACATATTCTGCTGAAAATTATTGTTCTCATCTAAACCAACCTTCCATGGAAACCAGTGTGTGTCTGTTAGCTGGATAAGTACTTTAATATGTAGGCTAGGGTATTCTGAATTGAAGCGTAAAGACACTTCAGATCTAACACTACTTAGCAATCTGAATGGCTTTTAAATATCCTCATTGGAGAGGGAGGAAAATACAGGCATGAATGCTTCTCTAATAAATTATTGTATGTCATCTCTCTTCTGTATCTACCTTGTGAAAATTCCAGCTGTAAAATACTTGCTTACACAGCTCACTCAGCTCTATATACATGCTGAAGTGTTTCTCTTTGCTTCTACTGTTTCTGATGAAGGTTGGAATCCTTGACCTTCTACACATGTAAAATCTGCAGTGTTGAGACACTGAATTACTTCCTCCCTGTTTTTAAGACTCTGAAAAAGGGCGTAAGTGGAGTTCACATTTTGCTGTGCCTTGCCTAAAGAAAATGTCAGGCTGCTTCTTTAAATTAGCAAGTTAATGTAGGGGGAAGCACTCTGGTTCCAGCCAGGACAGGATTAATTTTTGCAGTAGCCAGGAGGGGGCATGGCCAGGACCCAGATATTATTCCATACCACCGCACATCATTTTCCCCTGACAGGGGTAGCTTGGAGGTGGTTTGTGTATTGCCAGTTTCTGCGTGGTGAGAATTTGCATATGAATTGTTTGCCTCTCTTGTACCCTCTGTTATTAATATTGTTACTGTTACGGTTTATTTTCTTATTTCATTGCTGTTTCCAGTGAATTGTTCTTATCTCAACCCGTGATCTTTACCTTTTGTGCCTTCAGTTCTCTCTAGCCCACTGCAGGGGGAAGAGAAAGGAGGAGTGAGTGAGCAGTGCATGGTTTAGTGTGTTTCAATGGGAATACCATTCCTAAACCATGACAGGAAGGAATCCAGCATTTTTCTGGGCTGGATGCTTCTCTGTTCATCCCTCAATATGGATTACAGCTACCTGAGTCTGCACAGCCAAATTCATCTCCTCTTCATATAAACTGATATTGCTTCAAAGCTGTTTTGCCTTCATATTTAGTCAGGCGAGGGAATTCATACTGAAACTCTGGTTTTGGAGAAGAATTCATGCTGCCCATGATATCTCAGTGTAGGTGGCACTGTTGACCAGTGAGTCAACAAAAATTTAAGAGCTAATTATTCCTGCTGGAGCTTATCTTCAAAAAACTAGTGTGAAGTTCCTGGCATACCTGAAGCTTCCAGTAAAAACCTTAAAAGAAAGCAGGAACATCTCCTCCATCCTCATACTTCCCACCTCCCACCGTACTGCCTATAGAGTTTGAAGTGGATTTTGTTAAATCAGTAGGTTACTGGGTTTTTTTTTCCCCGTGTTTTTCCAAGGCTTCTATGTCTGAATTGGCTTCTACAGGGAAGTAGAAGAAAGTTGGGTGTTTTTTTTTGTTGTTTTTGTTGTTTTTTTTTTTTTGTCTGAGCAGAACAATCACAAGGTCCTGCAGACCAGCATTAAAAAGCTGGGGAAGGTTGGCTAACCCAGCCTTGTTCTATCCTCATCCTTGTTCTAACCTCATCTCTGCAGCAAGAATAGTTCGTATAAGGAGCACATGAGCTCCTGGGGAGTTCATTTGCAGGTTGTCTTTTCTCTCCCTTCACCTTCAGCACAGGTTTTGAGGACCATGATAGTGACCTCAAGTTATGACTGCTCACGTCCATCTACTATGAGAAAACAATACCTATGACGGGTATTGTCTTGTAGCAGAGCTATAATAAACCTTACCTTGAATAACTACCACAGTACTTGACTTGCTTCTGTTTATTGAAGATTTGCAAGCAGGCTGTCTCAGCACTCCCATTATCTGCGCTCCTGGTTGTCTAGAGCCGCGTGGTATCTTTGCATACCTTTGTATAATCAAGGTTGTATGGCATTTACTATTTTTGTTTTGTCAACAAACTAAGACCAACCTTCACCTCCTCTCTGTACATCCTGGGTCTCTATTGCATATTCTGTGCTTGTTCAGTCCCTGTGGATAAAACAACTGCAGCAGGCACAGAAAAGGTGAAATTTCCTCTTATCTAAATTGTTTGCATGCATTAGTTAAAAGCTACCTGACCTCTGAGGTACCTCAGTAGTAAACTCTTTTCTTTCACACCTCTTATTACCTCTTCACTGTTTCCTATTTTTGAGCTAATTTTCTATCCTAAAGCTATTATTTTAACCTATGTACCATAACTCTCTGCCTTATTCAATTATCTTCAGCGTGGAACCTTATTACTCTTTGAAAATGTAAGTGTATGAAACACTGCAGTTCCCTTGCTCCTGCTGCAGCAATATTATCTCTTCAGAATGAAAACGAGTTAGTTTAAGCAGGACTCCTACGGGTCCACAATGGATATTTAGAATCAAATTATTCATGTGAAGGTCTTCATAACGTGTCCTTCAAACCATTTCTTCACCTGTACCCTTTCTCCCTTAACTATGCTAACCAGGCTATAATCTGTTTGCCACAATAGACTTTGTGACTTTTGTCGTTAAGTAGCAGCTGTAGGTTTTCTGTTTTCCAGTCCTCTGGAGTATGTCCTGTGACTATAAAACAAAGTTCTGTCTCCTTTGTCCTTTGGAAAGTTTGGAGCAAAATAACTGTTTAACAAATCTGCCGTCTTCATTCTTGTTGACCGTTCCCTACAACCACATTTTTGTGGACCAATTTTCTCTTTTATGATTTGTCAAGTGAGAATATATGTCAGAAGTTCCTCATTTTAGTTGAACACTGGCTGGCAATTTGGATGTTTGTTTTATTTTGATTTGTTTTATTTTACACATCTAACCAGAAGGAAACATACTGTCATTTACCTTGATAACAGAAGTTAGTAACTATTAAACTCATCAGATATTTTATTGATTGCTATTTCAATGAACGTTCTTTTTTGTAAGAGTGTAGCCTCAATCCTTCAAAAAGAGGACCACATGCTTCCTTTTTTTGGGATATGCAAATTCACATCTGAAACTTGTGACAGACCCCTGTTATAATAAAGTGCTGACACATGTCCCAGCCTTCTTATCAAAAAGCTCCATTCTGTACAAGGCTGATAAAAATGGTTGTTCTTCTGGGGCCCCTTTTCTGCCTTGGTAACATATGAAGGGCTTTAGAGAGCTACGGAAGTGGGTAGCACTCTATTTGGAGAGTACAGAAGCTTGAAAAAATGGGTAATGCCCACAAGCATTTGTATCCACCAAACTAAATGGAGAAATCAATTTACATTTAATAACACAATTCTTTCCACTGCTGTGATAATCAGTACACACCCCATCTTAGCTACTGTGGCACATGTTTAGCTGCAGCTCATTTATGGGAAAGTAATAGTACTTCTGAGATCAACATATGTTAAATCCCACTGAACTTACCATGAGGGAAAGCTTATTTCATCTAGGTCATACCTGTATAATTGAATGCTTTAGAAATAGAAAATTGGAAATCTCTAATTCATTTGCAGTTTCCACATAAAATGGAAGATGGTTGCTTAAACCTAATAAGCCTATCAAAATCAAATTTATCTTATGTTCTTTGGTATGGTAAAATAAAGCTATGAAAGACACTCACTTTCAAGACCTTGAGAAATATGGAACATATTATTATGCATATCTTGGAGGGGGCTTGTTCTCTTTAGGATGATAGCTTGTTTTGCTCTGTCCTATTTCAGCAATTTTAGGGGAGCTTGTAATACATTCCCTAGTCCTACTGATGGAGCTGGGGGGGGGGGAAGGGTGAAGGGGGAGAGAGAGGAATCTGCAATTCATACAGGGAAAAGTAAGTACTAGGACCTCAAGTAAAGATTCTTTGGAAATTTCTCTAACTTTCACAGTTGCCCTTCTGACACATATCAGCTTCCTGACAGGTGCTTGTCTCCAAATGCCAAATACTGCCGAAAATAGGACTTAGACTATTGCTTGACCACACCAGGGCATAACTCCCTATGCATGTATTAAGTGTTGACTCAACCCAAAGAAGAGATGATGGTTTTCTTTCAGATTATTTTTGTCAAAGAACGTTGATTTTTCAGTAATATTAAAAACATTCTTAATAGCTTTGTCAAGATGATTAATAACAAAGCCAGGTTTCTTAGGTATGGAAAAATAGTTTTGTTCTGACTTCTGTACAAAGTTATAATGCAGAATAATCATACTAAATTCAAAAATGTCTCAAATGATTAATGGATAGCAGAGCATAATGTATCCTCATGAGACTTGCACAGAGCTGCCACCCAGGGGGACCTTAAAAGGCTAGAGCGGATTGGCAGAAACCTTGTAAGTCCAGCAAAAACAAGTGGGAAGTCCTGCACTTGACTGGGAGGAAATAAATCTATATGTACAACAGTGCAGGTGCTTGTGCAAAGGGATCTGACAGGGAAGTTGCTGCATGCTCATGCTAGAGTCAATGTTAACCATGCAGGGGGGTGCAATAGCCAGGATGCCTCTGTGGGGTTCAGGGAAGGGACTGTTCCCTATTTTCCAGCACTTGCGTGTTGAAAGTACCATTCCTGGTTTTACCCCTCCCCATCAGAAGAGACTAACAACCTGGAGCCAGTCCAGTCCAGTGGAGGGCTGCCAAGTTTGTGAAGGGGCTGGAGAATGTGGCATATCGAGAGACTGATGGCCCTGGGACTGTGTATCCTGGAGAAGGCATTTGAGGGGATCTTCAGGTACCTGTAGGAGTCTTGTTAGAGAAGATGGAAGATAGGGTTTTCTCTGAGAGTGCATAGTGAGAGTGGTCAGTCACTGCAAATTACTGTAAGAAAAATCGTGGGTTATAAAGAAGAACTTTCACTATGACAGCAGTCAAACACTGGAACAAGTCAACTGGAGAGGCTTTGGAACTCTTCAGAGATTGCCTGGACAAGGCCCTGAGTAGCTTTACCTGACACTGAAGTCAGCCTTGCTTTGAGCACTTAGTTTGACTTAGATGGCACTTGGAATTTCTTTTCAATATAAATTATTCTGTACAAAATTGTGGTAAATTTTGATACCAAACTTGTTCAAAACTTTGGTACTATGGATTTTATGTTCTTCCAGAATAGAATGAGAAGAATTTTATGATGTTCTTCCAGAATAGAATGCGAAGAAATAGTCATAATTTGACAAGTGAAGAGAACTGTTGCAAAAGTGTTCCCATCCAAATTGTATTGAGATCGCTGATGATTAAGTTGCTTAAGGAAATCCAAATGGATTTTAATTAATTTTAATTCATTTTGCCAAGAAAATGTTCTACTAGTGTTACTTATAAATCTTACTGATGTGGAAGCCAATGTTTTTAAAAAAAAAGAACAAAACACCCACAAAGAAACCAACAACTTCAAGAAAAGGAATGTGAAGGAACAGGGCTGGTGTTGAAAGTGCTGATAAAAGGTGGAATAAGAAAGATTACACCCTTGCATCTTAGGTTTAATGGAAGTCCTTGCCAAAGACTGTTTCAATGGAGTTCAAGAAACAGAGACTTCAGAGAGCCTAACCTGCAGCTGGGGGGGAGGGATTGTAAAGTATGTATTTGATAAAAATGACCAAGGTGATACAAAGTAATTGGGAGAGATGGGCAGAGTCACAGGAGAGATGGTAGTCAGGAACCATAAATGAGTTATTAAATCCTGCTCACTGTGTGATATGGGGGGAAGTGGGGTGGGGGAGGGGAGGGCGTGGCGTGTGTAAACCAGAAGAGAATGACAGATTAAACAGGGAAAGAAAGGGATGGAAGTGAGTAAGAGGCATCTTAAAAACTGGAACAAATGGGAGAGAGAGAGGGAAAAGAGAACAAAGAAATACTTTTTCCAGGGAAAATTGTTATAGGAGAAAAATAGGAAAGGGAAGTAAATGAAGGTAAAGACTAAGAGAATTTTGTCAGTTTTCTGTGTAGGGAGGGAAATTAACAGAAAAATGAAACAGAAAAAAGACTTAGCATCCAGGATTTGGTTAAGTTAAACAAATTATAGATACTTGCTCAGAAAGACATTTTTTTTTATAACAAAGCAAGCATATTTATGGGATTTCCTCAAATAATGCAACAAACCATGAACCCAGAAAGTTGATTTTGGAACAGAGGGTGTTGCCAAAAACCTGAACTGGTTCTCCCTTTTGTTATCAGCCAATGCTGAAGCCTGGGGAGATTGAACAGCTCTCTCTTCAAAAGAGAAAGAGCACTGAAAGCAGATGCCAGCTCATCAGCACAGCTGAGCTAGTCAGCAGGGTTAGACTGAAGAGTAGGGGCAGGGGGGCATAAAGAGGGGCTGGCTAAATAATACTGGAAGAATGTGGTCAGTGAGAAAATTTGGCAACAGGGAAGGCCAACAGATGAACTTTGGAAAACTTGCAAAAGCAACTGCAGTGGAACTGCCATTAAATGGCAGAACATAAATTCTTTTCCTTCCCTTGTGAGCCTCCATTTTACTGTTGTGTTTACTGTTGCCTGTACATACTATGCTGGTTAGAAGGTTGTATGAGAGCTTCACTGCTCACATCGTTAGACATTTAATTCCCAAACAAAACTAGCTCATAGCCATTTGTTCTTTGGCCATTTCCAGCCTTTGGTTTCAAGTAGCTCTGGCTTAAATACTTCTCATTCTCTTCTATAAAGTAAAATATCTGTACCTCTAGTAGATGGTTTTGCTTCCTCTCACCCTCTCAAATGCAGCTGACCAGAACTGTCTATCCCATAAGGTATTTCTATTGCCTTTTCCAGAGTGCTAAGAACTGCTTCTGGTGGCTATTGCCTTTTCCACAGGTGCCTGATGAGGGTTTATTCTCATCCTAATGTTAAACCACATACCCTGAACGAAGGAGAGTATAAGGCTGAATGAAGATGGGAAAACAAGGACACAGCTAACACAGATGGAAGGCTTATCATCAAGGATTCACTATAAAGTGTTATTCTAGAGGTGCTGATCCTTTACTGCAGAGCTGCTCTAATTACCTTGGTGACAAAAAAGCCCTGCACCCTAAGTCTTGATGCAGAGGCCTCCAAGACTAGCAGAGTGCTCTTTGAAAGAGCCTGATTTGTTGTGAAACACGTAAGACGCTCTTAGCATCAGTCTGAAACAGGCCACATCCAGCCTGGGCATCTGTTGTTCTGGACAGCATCACATGAAGGCTTGGTCTGCTCCTTCCTCGTAACTGAAGATGTTGCTGAGTTGATGCACTGCTCTCCCATTAGACCTGAGTAACACAGGCAGAGTCACCTGGGATATGTTTATGCTTGTTGACATGAAGATGCCCAGTAAAATTTCTTATGACATTAGAAAACTGGAGGCTGTTTTCCTTCCAGGATATCAGGGCTTGTCTTTTGGTTCCAACTTATACAGCACAAAAAAAGCTAACAAAGAAACACAATACTGAATTTCTAGCTCTGGTTTATTTTATTTTTATTTTAGTATTTGAAGTTGTTATCAATTGTACATATATTTTGTTACAGATTATGTCCTTAAATTTGTTTAAATTCAGATTGCCTTACCTGATTTTTCAACTTGTTTACCTAGCGGCACCATGAAGTCTGTGTGTAAGTAATGGCTGCTTTTTGGTCCAGAATTAATCTTAGCAAAGGAAAAATTTCAGCAGAACTTTCCAGTCACTGAGATCTTTCATCCATTTATTCCCCTCATGGCACAGATTTGTTCTCTCTCAGCTGCATGTGGAAAGGCAATTGAAACACACTGAGCACTGAGAATCTAAAAAAGAGATCCTGTTAAAAACAATGACAGAAGGGCCTGCCCTCAAAGGTTTATGTTGGGGCAAGATTGTAGGAGTTCAGTTATTGGCAGGTGCTGTGTGTTCACCAAGCAGATGGGATCAATAAAGCCTTCTAAATCTATACCTAGCTTACTCTTAAAACTGTACTTCTAGATTTAGGGGATTGTGTGTGTGTATATATATCTATATACGTATATTCAAGTACCAACAACAATCTTGAATTTGTTGCCACTAGTTTGATTTAGAAAAGGTACTATTTGGACACTGGGAGAAGTGAACTTTTAAAACAATATAAATCCTAGAATCTATATAAAAGCTTAGACAGGTAGTAACCCCTGACAAAATACCTGATGCACTTATTCTTTGTGTGTTGCAATAAATCCAATTCAGGATTGAAAATATGTATTTTCCCAAATCAGCTGTTTATGCCAAGGCTTGCACCATCAGTCCATAAGTGAAATAACTGTGGACTTCTGTGTCTTGAAGATGCTGTTCACCTGGAATTCAATGGCAGCCAGGAACTCAGTAATACAGCCCCAAGAGGCAGGGAATATCAATAGAATATGGAAGAACATGAAGAAAATGAAAAGAAGAGGATTAAAGAAAACAAGGTGAGGAATAGAAAAGACAACAGGTTGTGTGACAGACTGAGAAGACAGAAAAAAAAAAGGAAATCCAGGGAGGTGAAAAGAGAGCAACTGTTACTTTGGGGAATAAACAGTTATTCCCCTTCATTATTGGGGAATAAACAGTGGTGGTAGAGGGGGCATGAGTTTGCAGTCAGGCTGGGTAGTGGTTCAGTCTCTTAGGAGCTAATGAGAAATTAATGTCTGTCCCAGGGGAATTTCTCAAATACTTGTTTTTCTTCCTGTGTTGGGATAGTAATTCAAGTTAACACAACTTTTCAGTGTCACGAAAAGCTTAGTTGTGAACATGCCAGTGAATCAGGTTGAAGCAAGAAACTTGTCCTAAGGCCAGTGTGATAATAACTTGTGGTCCACTGCATTGCTGCGGTCTTGTTGGTACTGCAGCTCAGCCATGCTCCCTCCCTGTGTGGTGTGCTGAAGTCCCCAACAGAGCCCACATGGCTGCACGTGGCCCACCTTGAGAAAGAACCTCAGGGCATCAGAGGAAATGCAGTCTGGGCTTCTGTGTCTACGCTGAGATCCATAAAAACACATGCTGGTCAGCTCATCTTAATGAAATGTAGGCAACTACGTACATACCTTGAAAATGCATGGCTTTGTAGCTGGGCTTGTTGGATTTACTGGTTTGTGTTTGGGAATTTGCAGACATGCTTTATCTGAATTTTCCTGTGGACTCTACCTAGATTTTTGGTTTTGCTACTTTTTTTTGTACTATTCTTCCTTGATTATTAATAGTATTTATCTTTTTTATTTCTCTGTACCTTTCACATCTTTCTACTTCTTGTGCTGAGTTTAATTTGTACTTTCTCTCCTATGTTTTCCTTCATAATCCTTTTTTATTGAATTCCAGAATGCTCCTTCACAATTTGTTTTCTCCCCATCACAGTCCATCTCTGGTTCCTTTCCCTCCCATGTGTGTACCAAAGCATTCCAATACAGAAAGCTTTATTGAAGCAAAATAATAAAAAACAGGAACTGTCTAGCCTGCAAGTTACTCTTCTTAATGTTTGCTATGTCTGTCTACATGGGAAGCCGGTGCATTGTGAGTTCACATACTAATTTACAATAAATTTATGACATAGCAAATAAGCATTGGGCTTCTAAATGTGCAAGTAGTTTTTATAATGTTATCCACAGTGCTTTCTGGTTTGTAGCCTTACAGATTCTAAAAATGCACATGTAGTAAAATATCCTTTTAGTTTTCGAATATTCAAAGTTTAAAAGTTCTGTGAAATTAGAGCATTTCTCAACTTTTGATTTATTTTTAAAGATTTTTTTTTATGAAAAAAATGTTGTCTTGAAGATCAATGCAAAATATGCCTGTTGAATGTTTCCATCCTTTCACGAAATTAATTGTAATTCTGAACACCTGCTAGTATTCTTCAACTAGATGAGAATGTGTAATGTTGGACTAGAATATCCTTAAAATTACAGGAGACAAATTGCTTCTTAAAAAATGTGGTATGCAGTGAGACTCAGACATGTACAGCTTCCCACTTGCAATATAATGTACTGTGCCCACTGCAGAAGTCTGCAGTAAGGGAGGTTTCATGAAACAGCCTTCTTCCACATCTGCCTGTGGGACTGGACTTCTGTGGCAAACTGAGTCCCAAAGCTTTAGCTAGCCTTTGAACTTCGAAGTTTAGGTCAATGTCTAAAATTGAGACTAGTGACCTGTCTCAGACCTTGAGTTCTGGAGGATAAAAAGTTATTAGATAACACTTTCTCTGGCAAAGGGCTTCAGCAAAAATAGGAATAAGGCCTAGACACATTTTTTACCCTTACCATAAACTGGTCCTTCTTCCCTGCTGTCTGCATTGGCCCCTTCACACTGTTCCCATTTAAATGCACATCCCTGCCTGGATGCCTCCTTAATCTTCTTTGTGGTAGTTAGTTACAGATCAGGATAAAGTAGGCAGTCCTTGGAACATCACTGCCTTTAAATTTTTTGTAATTACAAGTGTACAAATTGGCTTAGATTTATGCTCTATTTCTCCATTTGTTTGCTTTTATAGAGGGTTTTTTTCTGTCAGTGTGCACTGTTCTTGGCAAACGTGCTTTGCTCCTGGACTTACAATGTGATTTAGTCATGGTTAGCAAATTATAATTTCAGTGAGACTTCAAGTAGTCTAAATCTCAATAAACACAATACTAGGGTTGATGTGTTGATACTCATTTTCGTCCAGTTTAACTCTAAACATTCTTGGCTTTCGGTTGTCAGTGAGTTCATTTTCCTCTTCATTTCTTGAGTGAGGATATACCCTCGTGGGCCTGAATCTCCAGGATAACGTTTTTTTAAATGTTTTTTCACACATTTATTTTCATTACGTGGTTGGAAAAGAGACACTGTGATCCGTCTGGTTATGTCAATAAATGTGGATCAATGTTTTTAGACCCAAGGGCTTAAAATGAGACTCTGAGCTCTTAAAGCCTTGGGCATCTTGTGAAATTCAAGTGCTAGTATGTTTAAATGAAATCTTAAAAGACAAGGTAAAAATTATTTTGTTCTATTTGTTCAATGTTTTACTCTTTACCAGTTTTATATCACTATTAGGATGATCAGTTACCTATTCCACAGTAGAGACTGAGTTAACTTTTATGTATATATAGGAAGACACATAAAGTAATCCATGTAACTATAATAAAATATTATATAAATGTAGTATACTGCCACATTCATAATTCTGGTTACTTATATTAGGTATCATGCAGAACTTCAAAAGCAACTTACTGCTGAACATCAAATCATGAATCTATGGGCCTAAATATCCATATAAAGTCATTTAACTACAGCTTACAATAGTTTACAGGACTTAGCTGACAGCATACAACAGTGGTAAATTCAGTGCTGGGGTGTACATTTCCTTATACTTCGCTTTTGTCTGTGACCAAGCCTTAAAAATAACAAAATCCAGCTTGGCAGGAGCCCTGAGAGGTCATCTCACCCAACTTTCCACTCAAAGCAGGGTCAGTGCTCATTTCAGACTGGCTTTGTCAGGACTTTGTGCAGCTGGGTCTTGAGAAACTTCAAGGAAGACTGTGCAGCCTGTTTCAATGTTCAACTGTCTTTCAGAGATTTCTTTTTTCCTTTTATGAAGTTGAAATCTTATTTTTTCAATTCAGGATCATTCTTTCCTGGTGTCCCATAGTGCACCTCTGTAAAGATCCTGGCTCTGCCATCTTAATTTCCCTGCAAACAGCAGGAGGCTCCTGTCAGGTTTCCCCAGAAAAGCCTCACTTCCTCAGCGTCTGTTCATAAGGCATGTGATTGAGCCTCCTGGCTTGACTGTCTTTGCAGTCAGCATTTGCCTCAGTTTATCAGTGTCTCTCTGGTACTGGGAGGCACATATGGATCAAGATTTTCTGGAAGAGATTCCAGACTTGATCAGTTTTCACTCGCTCCCTTTCTCGAACACTGTCTCTGGGCAGAGTCCTGAGATTCTGTTGAAGACTGATACAAAAAGAAGGGGTTGAGTACTTCAGCTTTAAATGTACCTACTGTCACAAAATCACCTGCCCCACTAAGCAATAGTTTGTTCTGTCGTTAATATAGAGGTACAAAGGCTTCTTATTGCCCTTGTTCCTCACTGGTTTCAATTGCAGCTGAGCTTTGGCTCTTCTAATGCCATCCCAGCATGGCCAGGAGATTCCTCTATATTTCTTTGTTTCCTGCCTTGACTACAGCTCCTGTACACAGTTGGTTTGTGCTGAAGCTCAATCCCTGTTTGAGAAAGAAGATAGTATCCTAAGTTTGCTACTTTTTCTGAACATCAGTGAACTGCTGTTTATGTCCTAAAAGATGAGCCAGTTTGCTGAAGGCCTTCTTGCCTAATGACTTGTCCTCCACATGATCCTGCCTAGAAAGATTCTTTGCAAATGTTACTGGGTTTTACCCTTAAATTAGTCTGTGGGTTTTTTAAACCCAGTAGTTAGTAATCTGTCTTGCCTGATTCCCCTTGAGACTATTCAGGTTGATATCTTTTTTTTCCCCAATTGTTTCTTGTGCACCTCAGTGCATGACACTATCTGTTAAGTATACATCAGGTCTTACAAACCTTGTCACTTCTTCCATCAGATCAGGGAGTGGTTTTTCCTAGGGTTCTCATTCAGGTTTGTTTTTTCTTTTTTAATAGTATTTCTCTTTCATTGTATGGCTTAATAATGGAAGATGGCAAGCGCTCTGTTGTAATCTCTCCCTTTCTCTTGTAATATCTCTCTTTCTCTGAAGAAACTCATTGCAGTCACAGCTGAAGATTCAGGGAGAGAAAATCTATCTCTAAAAAAAAGAAAAACTAATCTAGCCCAGCTGATTATAATGCATATTTTTCATGCTTAAAAAAAAAAAAAAAAAAAGGATTTCTTCTTGGTGAAGGATTATAAAGGTATTGCTAAAAGAAATAAATTAGCTCTGGCAATATGTATGTTTTATTCTAGCCTGCTGTTAGTCCACAATATTTCAGCATGATGATTTTCTTATATGCCTTTTGTTTATACAAATTGTTGACTTCTTTCTCCCCCTCTTGGTGCCTGCTGAGAATATGCAACACAATTTTTGAAAATTTATACTTTGCTTGCAACTCTCTTTAATCTCAAGTTTTACTTCATTTCATGCTTGCAGCTGCACAACACAGGAAACTCAATAAAAATTAGTGAGAGACAAGTTGACCAAGAGAGTTGAATAAAGGGTAACTCCATGAGAAAAATAGATTGACCTTTATGAAATTGTTTGGTGGAATTAAAGAGCAACTAATGTCTCCGTGGCCAAGACAGTGGCAGCATGCAAGTTACTTTCTTCTTGGGTAGACCCAAGCATGTTTTCTACTGTTTTCTTTATGTTGGATTGCTTTGTTCGAAATTCCTTTAATTCTTGTTGGTCTGGCTACTCAGGTGAAGTTCTTATAAACATAGCAACTGTCAAGCAATGGGTGACACGAAAACTATAACTAATGCAGGAGGTAGGGTGGGATGGGTAAAGAGAACACCAAACAGACTGGATTATTATGATGCAGTTCTTTCCAATTTAAAGTGGATACAAAAACGTGCAGAAAACCACATATGAAATTCAGTTGACAGAAAGTATGCAAAGCATAGTGGAAAATACACTAATCCATTTTGGTCTGTTGTTGTGGTTTTGCCTTGGGTCAATTTGCTTTTACACCCCCCACACAATTACTATTAGTTGAGAGAAGGTTTATGCAGACA
>JAYRBT010000082.1:53153392-53221674 GCA_036023395.1 Myiotriccus ornatus | reverse complement strand
GGGTTTTGTCCGGAAATCTACTTGGACAAAACCATTCACAGCCCCAGGGACGGGCTGGTGGGCAAAACCACGACATCTGTACAGAAGAAAACTGTTCTATAACTCAGACTTGAGATGCAGTCAATTAGCGTTCTTATTTTTATGAACAGCATGTGAAGTCTTTTTAGATGGCCTTTACTTGTTTATTTCTTTCTCTGTAACTGTCCCTTTTATTTTCATATCTGATCAGAAAACCTGGTTTTACTCCATATGTTCTTCCACACTTTCACAGTTAAGTGGACAAGATTTTTTGTTCATGAGATGACATTAAAATAATGACTTTTTAAATGCACTTACAGTAAGAAAGGGTGTTGAAAGTGCTCACCCAGAAGTCATATGTAGTCCCTGTTCCATCAAAGCAGAGCTGGATGGCCATTTTGTTAAACGTGAATAGCTCCATTTTTCCTCTTCTGAGAGTCTCGCTATTAGGGAATTACACTATCACTTAATATTATGCATCTTTTTTTTTTTTACATCAGATTAGAAATCATAGTTAATAGCAAACACACATGCTTAGTCCAAACTGCTTTGCCTATTGACAGTGAGAACAAACATACTGTTTTCCTGGAAATAAACCATAAACTCCTAAAATGCGACTGTGGTAAGTAAAAAACCTTCAGAAAGCAACCCAGCAGGATAAAGGTCTTACAGAGTTTTCTACTGATATTGCTGTTTAGTTGTGTCCATCCAATTTTATTGTGTAAAAACTTGATTCTGTTGTCTAGAACCAGCTGTTTCAAAATGAACACCATACCAGGCTGTCCTATGAATTACACATTTATAAATGGCTCTGTGTCCTAGTCATACTGCTTTCAACCCACCATGCCGGTACTGAAATTTTTACACCATAACTGAATTTCTATCAGAACCATGAACAAGGTGGCACTAACAGCAGTCCTACTGCTTGGCCACCTATTTGCTCAAGGAAAACAACATACAGATTCTGTATCCCTTAGGATGCCAGCCCTTTATGTGCTTGCTGAGTGCAGCTGCCCTGCACCTAGATCTCTGTGGTGCAGAGGCAACAGACTGCATGGCTCACAAACAGGCGCCTAGCGAGCCCAAAACATCACAGGCCCTAAACACTAATGGAGTTTCTCAAAACTCGTTGTTACTAAACTGTTTAGATGCACCTGAAAAATGTGTTGCATTACAATGAAGAAGGAGCTTGGGGTTTTTCATTCAGTGTTATTTTTCTTTTTAATCAGTTAACTGAGACCACTCTACCCTACTGGCAGCTGCAGATGTTTGCCTTTCAGGCTAGAGCTCTGTAGTTTTCTCCCTGCCTAAAAGCATCATGCTCCTGAGCTCTGCTTCTTGAGGGATGAGTGGAAAATGTATGTTCTCTAGCAAACCTGTTGGCGACTGATGCTAATAAGTACCAGTGGGAAATGTGCTCAGTCTTTCCTTTATAGGGAAATTCCCCAGAGTGAGGATCTGGATAGTCTTTTGGAAGCAGAGCCAAGCAGCCCTGCAGAACTCTTGCCTGATGTTATATACACCTGCAGAGTTCAGGACCCATGTTAGGATTTGGCAGAGTGAACCAGTTTCATATACATCTACAGATTTTTTGAGTTAAAAGGGTTGAGCAAGCGTATTATTGATCTAATATATTATAATATTATTAAGGTAGGTAAAGATTGAACAACATGGTGACAAAATTGCAATCTATTTTTTTTTATTTGCTTGCAGTATCAGGTTTTAATTCTTTGCCAAGGTAATCAACATGATATAGGCAAAATGCCTGTTCACGCACAGTTAGCAAAAGAGCTTTTCCAAAGCTTTAATCTGGACTTAAGGGTGGATTTTACTGTAAATCAGGTTTTGAACCTAATGACACTTTATTGAAAGAGACTTTGTGGAAGGAGACTTCAACAAACACACATGAGAATATGTTGACTAATAAGATAAGGTAACAAAAGCTAAAGTTGTCACTTCAGTGAAACAGGTAAAAATAGTTTAAAGCACTTCTACTTGATTACTCAAGATCTTTAATTTAGGTAGTTGTTGGCAGGCCTTTAAGTCATGAGTCAGCACCTCTAAATTCAAAGATGCAGATCCATCACAGTATTCTTGGTGATAATTCTAAATTTTCTTCTTGTGTGTAGAAAGACTAGGCAGCAAAATGCAAAAGGTTCTTTTTTGGACATTGTGTAGTAAGATAATTTGAATAGTAGGAAAGAGAAACTCTATTTTCTTCTATATTACTGTGTTCTTGTGGGAATTACTTCTCATATTCTCCAGCTCTTGAGCAGTTGTGGCTTCTGGGCTAACGATGAACCCAAGAGTCCAGAATAGTTGCTGCAGTCAAATCCCATTTGGAGAACTGTTACTGTCAATGTGGGAAGCCTCATCACTGAACAAACCTCCATTTTGGCAAATAGATTATAGGTAAGAGGACCTTTTAAAAGAAGATGGGGGGGGGGTTACATTGGCTGGATGTCAGGTGTCCACTAAACTCCTCTATTACTCTCCCTCTTCAGCTGGGCAGGGGAGAGAAAATAAAATGAAAGGTTCATGAGTTAAGGGCAGGTATAGATCACTCAGTAATTGCTGTCATGGGCAAAATAGACTTGATGAAATTAATTTATTACCAATCAAATAGGAGTAGTGTAGTAAGAAAATAGGAACAAATCTTAAAACACCCTTTTCCCACCTCTGCTTCCCTCCTGGTTTTAGCTTTACTCTGAATTTCTCTATCTCTACTCACTCTCCCAAGCAGTGCAGGAGGATAAGAATTGGGGGTTGGGGTCAGTTCATCACCTGCTGTCTGTGCTGCTCCTTCCTCCTAACACTCTTCCCCTATTCCTGCAACTAATATGAAGTTTTAAGCATTGATAGAAAAATATGACCTTGTAAGTTTTGATAATGTAAAACCATAAACTGCATTTATATCAAATAAAATCTCCTTTGAATTAATTTTTGCAGAACTGGCTTCAGATTGAAGTCAACGTAAGACTTCTCATCAACCTGACTTTCTTTAAAGTGGCTCGGTTCTGCAATACATGGCTCATAAATCAAAGGTAATTTTCAGAATGGAAATGTTTTACTTCTGTAAGACTTAGTGTGAGTAATGTCACTGAGTGATATTTAGAATAGTGTTTTGAAAAGTCATTCAATAATTCCATCTAAATTATTTACTGAGTGGAGAATGTGATGGGTAAGAAATGGATGACCTTGGAAAAGAAAGGTGCACAACTTCTGGAGTGCAATTTGTAATCCCAGAACCACAACTTTCTCATGCTGCAGTTGAGGGTTAGTGAAAGTGAAAACCAGAGGAGAATCAGACATGTATGTAGTACAGCAAGATCACTCAGTAGATGCGATGTCTGTACAGGAATTCAGCCTGAAATCTTTGCCTGTCTCAGGAGCAGATACACGTGATACAGAAACCTTGCAAGAAGGGGATGATGTGAAAGAGAGAGAAGGTTTGAGGTTTAGCTCTGCACTACACAAACCTCTAAAGTTTTGTGCTCTGCTTCACTCCAGTTCCACTCTGCCTGTGGTGTATTTACAGTGAGTGCTCTGGCCTCTCCTCTGCAAGCAGCTCTGCCAGGGACTGCTGAACTTCTGTGGCACGCTAATATATTTGGTAGCTGCATGGTTCTTCCTGTACAGCTCTACAGATGGCACACAGTGCCAAAAACACTGTTTGCAATTATTGCCTATTCTGCAGATTTGATATGCATATGGAAGAGAGAAATTCTCACACAACTGCTCTATTCCTTAATGCAGTCCTCTTTGCAAAGTGCAGAAGTATTTCTTTCTGTATACAAACAGCTTGCTGGAAAACATTTTTATTTTCTGATTTAAATTGTGAAAACATCCATTAGTACTGGCACAGTAAAACAAGGGCACACAGGCTATTTATTTTTCTATTTTCAACTCTGAGTAGATCATAATAAAACAGATCTGAAGGCGGTAAGCTGGTTAACAGGTAAAATGTGACAAAACCCCATTGTGTGATGGAATAGAAACTTACAAATACCAAAGGTCAATCTTTTGTATTGCTTTAGAAAATACATGATGACACAGTGCTTCAGTCTTTCACCACTCTCTTGGCAATTTCATATGAGGGATGTGCCAGGAGTATGGCCTAAACAATACCAACTGGAAAAAGCAGATTCCAGGTTTTTGGACCACATGGAGTCCGGAGCTCCCATAAAAAGGCACACATTTGAAACTGTTCTGGGAACACAGATAGAAAACTAAATAAGCATATGTCCATTTATGCCTCAAAATGTTGTTAATTAGCTTTAGTGAGGTGATTCCTTGCTTGTGGAATGTTTATGTTTTAAGTCTGCATTGCTATCTTATACAAATAATGCTTGCTTTACATTTCAATTAAAAAAAGGTTAGTTTGTGTATATTTCTCTGCAAACACACATGCATACATATAGTAAGAGATGAAGACACACAGTGCCAAATGCTATTAGAAGGAATTTGTTGAATGAAATTAAGTAAATTTCAAATACTCAAACTGCTGGAATTTGCCTTGACTCAGAGTTTTTAGGTCTTCTGAGATGCCTAGATTTCTTACCGGTAATATTAACCAGTATTACTTATGTATACATGTATTTTCAGATTGATTTATTCTACAACTGCAGTGAATTGTATTTGCAAACTACAAAGTGCATGTAATGTAGTTTGAGTTTACAGGAAATCAAAAATCAGCCTGGTTCCAGTTATAATGGTTGGAGTTAGGTCCCTGGTGTTCTAGTTTCAAGAGCAGATTTCATTGTAGGTATTCACTTATGAATATCCATCCATGAGAGTAATGTGTAGAGTTTAAGTTTTTTACTTAATTTGGTTTTAAAACCCCCCTAAACCCAACCTGACAATCTTGAGCTCACTAGGCTTAAATTCTCTTTGATTTGAAATGGGAAAATACCTTTTGTATCCAATGCTACTTTCCCCATGTATGAGGAGTCAGTTTCTATGCAAGGAAAAAACAATGGGGATAAAGCAATAACATTGAGAAAGCGTAGATGAAAACAAAGTGTGGAGTTTGGGGGGGTTTGTTAATTTGTTTCGTTGTGGGGATAACCCCTTTCCTCAAATTTTATGGGTAATTATAAGGATTCCCATGATTTCCAGTCTTGGAAATGAGAATCTACTGTCTCCGCTGGTGCATGGAACTGTTCACCCACATTATTATTATTGAGATAGCAACCTTGAATCATATGCCTTAATAATAAAGGTGTAAATGTGTTTTAAAAAGGAAAGGGACAAGTAGACCAATTTGATAATGCAAGATTATTTGGTCAGAAATGCCAATAAATTCTTGATTGTCGCAGAGTTGTTTGTTGCTCTGGATGTAATCCCCTCCCCCTTCCTTTTTCTTAGAAGCAAAATATATGAAGTTAGGGAAAAGGCATGATCTGGGAAGGATGCTTACAGGACAGGGTGGGAGAACAAAATTTGTTATAAGAGAGATTAGTATAGGCCAGCTAAGGGTCTTTCTTAGCTATGTTGTATTCTTTGCTGCAAACGTGTTTTTAATTCCACTGTGATTTAGTTAAGGGCTTTGAAAATGCCTAACTTGTTTAAGCTCAGTACAGAAGGCAACAGGGAATCATTACAATGACTCATGAGGCATTGGATACCAATATTGAAACAAAAATGAGTTGTTCCAAATTCTATGTTTCAAGCAATAATTCTGCAACATCCAGGACTGCTTTATGAAGTACAATCTTCTTCTTTAATAATGAGATAATCGAAAACAAGTTAGCTGGGCTTGAGAGAAAAAACAGTGTTTCTCCTGGCTGGCAGAGGATCATAAACATGTTTTTGACAAGGATTTAGAGAAAGCTCTGGCTGGATGAGGTCATATAACAGAAGCTGGTCCTCCTGACCCTGAATATATATCCGATGTGATGATTCTAGACTTCAGGAGGTGTCAGAAAAAAATCTCTTGGGTTCCTTTTGTTACGGCTTTGACAGCAACTAGTGTCTTGAGGCGCTACGAAGGAAAAAGTGAGCCTGACAGGATAGGAATGAATTGCCTCCATGACAGAAAGGAACTGCTGTATGTAAGGAAGTAATACACTGACTGCAGGAGGGTGAGGAAAAATAAGAATGTATATGAGGACAATATCTTTCCTATATTGAGTGTTCAAGGGCATCAGTCTTTCTTATATTTTTTGCTCTTGTCTCCTACTTTATCCGTGTCATGACGTGCACTTTTTTCAAGTTTACATCTTTGTTGTTTCAGTAGGTTTTATTATGCATATATTCATTGTACTATGTCTTTTCCACCACTTTGCATATAAAATCCTTACACATCTTTCGATGCCCCTGAGAGGTTTTTTAAATGGATGACATGGATATAAATCCTTCACTTATGCAACCTACCAGAGGTCTCGAAAAGCCTGAGCTCCTCTGTGTCTGCTCTAAACCCTACAAGAAGCAATATTAAATAATTAGCAGTTGGCTTGCGAGAATCTCTTATCACCTTGTACTTGTGGGCTTGGATTTTTTTTCCTTGGATTGAAGGCTCCTTTTCTGATACTGCTTCGTTTCTTTAGCTCTGCAGGTGATGTGTAGAAAAAGGTAAAATGTCAATATCATTGAAGTCTGCTGGTATTTTGAAGGTATTGAGTTGTTAGCTGGGGAGCAAGTGTTTAACAAACTACTGTTCAAGTAATTAACAACTGTGGTTAAAATTATTTCCATGCTTTTTTGGTACATTTGTTGTAACTTTCATTTTCTTGTTTGCTTAGTCCTTCACCATGGCTTCTGCTTTGACACTCCCAAACCTTAAGTCTTAAAACCAGATTAACTTTAAATTAGCCATTTAGCTTTGACTTGTAAATAAGATTATTTCACTGTTTTGAGATTTAGTCATAAAGTAAAAAAATGGAGATGAGACTAGATAGAATAAAAACTTTCAAATACAGACTTGTATTTGAAAGACAGTTTATGTACAAAAATAGGGGACCTTGATGTGAAAGATAAATGTGAAATACGGGGTGAAAGAAAAATAAAATCTGATGGTAGGGCGGGGATAACCTGGGGGGAAAAAAAAAAAAAGAAAATATCTTTGCTCCTATTATCCACACTTATACAGTATCACCTCTCAAAACCAACTTGTTTAAGGCTCCTTAGACTCTTTGCTGGCAACAGATTTCATAAAAACATAAGCATAGAATTGAATTAAAGGTTGATTCTTGCCATTGTGTAGAGGAAAACAGGTCTCAGTTGTAAATAAGGACAACGTATTTCTCACTGCTGCAGCTAACATTTTGATTTTATTTTTCTTCTAGATGAAAAAACACCACATGGGAAAACTTTTTGACTTTTTATGCTGTTGATCAAAAACAATGCATGATGTTAGAGAATGAAAGAAAGGCAAAACAAATAGGTTCTATGCATGTGTGCATGCTCAAACTGGCTCTGTCAGTAGCAATTGGCCTGCTTTAGATATGGACATCAGATTGAACTAATAATCTGAAGAAAGTAAACCCATTAAACTCAGTGGATGAATAACTTTTTGATCCATAGGTGAATAGCAAATACTTATTTAACAGGGAAGCTGGTCAGTGTCTTACAACAAGGGCATCAAGCTTGCACAAGACAGAAATCCAAAATGGTTCCCCTCTGGAGTTCAGAGGCATTTCTCTGACATGTATCCCTGAGCTAGAAATTATTCAGACATTAAATGTGCAGAAGGAAATGAACTTATCATATTTTGAAGTCTTTTGGGCCCCTCTTCTCCTTTCTGTCAGGAATCAATGACATCCTACCATATTTCACCTATGCCTGCCTAATCAACAAGTGACTTTCTTTTCAAGATAGGGCTATCGTCATGCCATATCAATGTCCCTCTTTCTTTCTTTCTCTAGTTTTTTCCCTCTGCTTTTTTTATGGGGAGATTATGGTTTTGTATTAATACTAGTTCAGATAAGCAGAAAGAAGCACATATCATTAATGACTGGCTTCACTTGAATACCACTGCACTGGTTGGCATAGTTATTACAATCTGAAAATTACCTTCACTTGTTTAAGTGTATTCATCAAAGTCATAGCATCTAAGCTAATAACTTGGCAAAAGCCTACAGAACAGATTAGTCTTACATTCTCTTCACCCCTCAGACAAATAGCCTCTATAAGCAACATCTAGTGCTAAATGTGCCACTTAAGATCTTTGTACATTTTCCTTGTTCCTTTTCTGCCTGTGTTTTTCTTGTCTTTTTCTGTTTGAACTCTGTCAATGCTGAAGAAAAAGAATGTCTCAATCTGTAGTACCAAAGCTGTGGAGGGCATTGAAGCAAGACCTCGTCACCTATGAACTGGCAGTGAGGGATGTACACTGCACACTTAATAGCACCTGCAAAGCATCAGATTGATCACCTTCATGACAAGTGCTGCACAAACATGTTATAAAGGAAGACAGTCCCATCTACACAGAAGATACAACTGAAAGTCTCTCCTGTCTACCTTCTGTTGGCTTTCCTATGCCCACTCCAATTACTACTTCTACTCTTATTTGCTATTGTCCTTCCACTCTTCTCAGGCTCCTTATGAAAAGGAAATTACCCCCTCAAACAGCTTTGTTCTACTTCTTGCTCCATTTCAAGTGCCTCAGTTAGCATGTTTTGTTCAGGCATCACCATGGCAGACCTAAGCTGGAGAAGGGAGGGCACGGTGTGAGGAAATGTCTCTGAGTGATCTGGTGTAGTTTGTCTCATCCTCTGAAAGTTAAATATAAGTAAATGAAGAATAAAGAATTTATATGTAAGCATGTAATGAGCTTAAAAAGTCAAACAAATCAAGACACAGGATACAGAGTAGACAAACGGGGAAGAGACTGCATGTGGGTTACACCTAGGCTGCAAGTTTAATCATATTGTGGTTAAATAAAATAGAAAAAGAAAAAAAAAAACAAAAACAAAACGGAGAGAAAGTCTGTTAAACAGAAACAAGAAACAAAATTAAAGTCTATCCATGAGTAATATGAGATGCAATTGCTACAGCAATGAAAATGGACTTCTTTTTTTTTTTTCTCAGAAAGGATGTAATTGTTAATGAGTCTTTGATGAATTTGCTTTTAGGAATGAAACCTCCTTTGGTCTGCCTGAGTATAATTGCACTGGAATTACAACTTTGCATCTTGTAAAAAACAGCAAAGGAACAAATTTTGGCAAACTTACTCAGTTCCTCAGCAGGGAGATTTTAGAGGATAAGACACATAGATATTTTTAGTGATAAAACTTCTAATCAGTTCTTTAATCCCAAAGCTAGCAGCCAAAACTTTCAGCTTTCAGGAAATGAAGGAAAGAGCTGGAGGCTCAGCTTTTGGCTTACAAATGCTTTCCCATTGAGATTACTGAGGAGAAAGTAAAGAAGTATTTTAAGGATTTGAGCCTTTACTGGTTTGCCGTTTTCATGCTAAATTCTGGAAACTACATTAAAAAGCATCATAAGTTTACTGATTGCAGGAAATACTGCACATTAACATGTGAGTGAACAAATATATCACCTCATATGGTTCATTTGTATTGTCAAGAGCTGTACATCTTTAGTCTTTATTCTTCATCTCCTTGATCCTTGAGATGGGCCATTAGCAATAGTTTCCATGTCAGAGTAAAATCTCTACTGAGAACAGACTTGGAAGTAAAAGACAGCATGATTTAGCACACAGAATGATCCAGGTGATGGATACAGCAGGAACATTTGGAAGGAAGGAACAAGAATGCAGAATAGGTCATTTTGAAATACTGTGCAAAAAGCAAATAGGTAGTGGGGCAAGAGGAAATTAAAGAGATGCTTCTTTACTCCCTTTACATTAGCCAACTTCAGAACTCTTTAGGATGAAGGTTTGCAGGGTAATGTAGCTGTATGCCTACTCTAACTTCGGAAAAAGTGTTTCTTGGAGATTTTTAGTGCATTCAATTGTCTCCTTTTTCTTCCTGCATCAAACAAAGCTGATAAGGAACATTTTTGTTCAGGAATAAATGACACTTGAAGGCGTAAGAAAAATATATGAATTAAAAATTGAGAACATTTTATTTAAAAAAAACCCCAACATATATTTTAGCTAATCTTTCTATTTTATTGTTCACAGTTCATTTCCCCAGAACTAAGAGCTAGTACATTCATGAGTAACTTTTTTGTTTCCCTAAAGATCACAAATATTTTTTTAGAGAAGTTGTGTTCCTACTGCTAGATTCAGAGTCATCCACATATTCACACTGTTCAGGTACTTGTAAATATGGTTGTCTAGGCATGTTTATTGTGTAGGACTGAATATATCATCAAGTGTCTCTTTCAGTAAAATGACAATTTTGACTGTGCCTGCATTTTCCTCTGTTTATTCTTGCTCAATCTACTGCACTATAGTGCCTGTTCTTATAAGCACAGGATGTACCACTAAGGCAGCACACTTTGAAAAAAAAAGAAAAAGAAAAGAAAAAAATTGTAACTTCAGTCAGTGGTTTCAACTGGATGAAATAAACAGGGTACCTTTGGCACCAGTGCATGTCTATAAGAACACAACCTGGCTCATGTAACAAGGATATTGTAGGTTATCTATTGGCCTGTTCTACGTAAAATTATCTTGAAATATCATTCTGAATATCGAATTTTGAAGAGATGTCAAAAGAAATACATTTAACTTCTGTCTAATTATTTCATGTGCAACTAGAAATTTTAAGAAAGTACTTTTAAAACTATTTCCATCCTGTGTTGCCATGCTAGAACTGAAAGTAAATTTTGGAAGTGATTCTTACCTGCCCTTAAATAAAGGGAATTTTATTGTGACTTACAATATACCGTCCCAAACTTGGTATTGTGACTTTTGTGCTAAGAAAAGTAGTATCTTGCTGGCAGCATCTTTCACCTGTCAAAACAAAGACTCATTTCTTCACTGTATAGAAATCAAACCTTGAGGAAAAGTTCCAGCCTTACTGGCTTTGGGATAAACTCTCAAGTAAAGCTCATAGTACCGCTTTAACCTTTACAAAATGCTTTGAACCTTTCAAAATCAGATTGAGTCAAGTACTTCAAGTAGTTCTCTAAAATATATTTTAGAGAAAAATATTACTTAGGCAAAGGAACGAACAAGATGAAATTAGGTTAACAGTAAGTCTTCTATCTGGAACTTCATTTTTTGGGGGGCAGAAGGGAACTGTAGAGAAGTTGACTTCAGCAAGTCTTATACTTTCCAGCTCTCATGTAAAATTAGAAATAAAATATATAATATGCCAGTCCCTGCTTCTGATAAGGTAAGGAAATATAGAATTTAATGTAAAGACAGAGACAGATTTTGACTTTGAAGGTAACAGCAATCCTTCTGCTATTATGGGAGCAACTTGTCTCAGGGTCTTAATGCTGTAGTATTTCTTGCCCTTTACTATCAGTGGGGGAAATAGCAGAGTCCTTTATTACAAACTCAGTTCTAGCTGTAGCTCTTTCTCAAGGGGGGAACCACAGTTGTGACTTTTCTGACTATGCAGAGAGTGTGACAGAGGGTGAGTTTCACAGCTACTGCTGCACTACAAATATGCTGTATTACTCAGTTGATGGGATACTTTTCCAGTAAGGTAAGAACTTGTCTTGGTGTTCAAATACTACTGTCACCTGAATAGGATATAATAGTCTGGATAATGGATATAGCTTAGAACCTAACAGAATATTGTATGCAACCAGGGGTCATTATTTATTGGGTATGGAAGAAGATATTTTATTAATTGTATTAAAAGTTACAGCTTTTGCAGTCTTCTCTGAAGTAAGAAACATGGCCTTAAGCTAAACCAAGAGGTCTTCTGAACACTCTGGCGGTACTTTTCTCCTGGAACAGCTAAATGCAATTAATTGGCAAACACATGTTGCCATAGCAAGAAAATTTGTAATCACTCTGATGCTTGGAGGATGAACTGCTGCTGTAAGACAGGCCCCAAAGCAACTCATCACAGAGTACTGACTTGAAAGTATCCTTTTTTTTCACTTGCGCCTTTGCATAGTTGTGCTTTTGGGAGTAGGTGAACCTGTACAAGCAGACTGTGCTTTGTCTTAATTATAATTTTATATTCTCTTCATGGGATAGAATATGGGATAAAGCTAAGAATTCTGTGCAGTAGTGCAGTAGCTTTCTTGAAAAACAGAAGCTGTGAAAGAATCAGTAGATCCTTTATCTAACTTACTTGTACAGAATCACTTGAAATGTTGAATCATCACTCTGACAGCAAGTAAAGTACCCCATGCTCCTCAGCAGCAGACTAACACAGAAACTTATTTCTCTGTACCAACTGAAACTTTTATTACCACGATATATATGTTAATGATCTTTGTAAGAAAGTGATCTATGAACAATACTTGACTTCCACTGATTTCAGCATTTTTCCCTATCTTTATTAGGAAGTGACAAGCATCTTAAATTTGTACAATTGACTTTATTCAGAAAAATAATGCAGTTTGCCTTAAACTTCGCTTTAAAATGTTATATTTTCTGCGTTAAATTTCTATTTCATCTTCTCTTTATTCTCTGGCTTACGTTCTTAAAACTGATGCGTTTTTATATATAAAATGTCTCTATACTTAAATATTCTTATTTATGTCATTAGAAAAAATAATGGCAGATTGAACCCTCTTGGCGTTTGCAAACAACAATAAAGTTTGACCACAAATGCACACCGTTGTCCTCCGAAAGTGCTGTTTATGGTGAAATGCAGCCTTTAATAAGAACTTACTGTATATGTTGAACAGTATCATGGGTTTCTGTAAATGCTTTAATAAACTTGTCACGCAGATTTCTTTCCCTCCTGGAAAAGACAACTTAATGCCTCCTCTATGTTTACCTCTGTTTTGGATTTATCAGTGAAGGCATGCATGTGTACAGACACGCTAGAAGGTTTTTATGAATTGTACAGTTACTGTTATTTCCCCTCATACACAGAGTAAAAAGCTCCTTTCAGCCTGACTGAATTTTAATTCTGTTTCAGAGAATAACAGAACATGAAAGCATCAGTCAGACTCTGAGAGAGCACATGTTGTGGGTGTCCTGTATAATCTGAGTGGCTGTGGGTGGCACAGTCTAGCCTTAGCTAACTGTTAGAACAACCTGATTTGTCTCCTGTAACCTTGCTTTCAGTGTTTGAAGAATTTATCAACTGTAAACTCCTCGGGTTAGAGTTTTCCATGGTGTACATGTGCTTCCAGCTGTTTGTATCCAGCAATTCATTGTGAAAGCTTCAGACCAATGTGACACAGTTATTTACTAGATGATGATTAGGGAAAAAAAAGGTTTAGTACACTTGAAAGAATAAATCTGAAAATATTTTTGATAATAATCAAAGTATGGGGGTTTTTTTCTCAACCCATCAAACCCTGTGTGCCAGCCCTTGAGGTGGAGAGTCGCTACCTGCAAATGTTTTATTTCCATAAAAAGCAACCCACTTTTAGCCATGTCAAAAGCCTCTGAAAAAGACTTTCTGAACATGATCCAGCAGCTTTTTTCAACAGGGCACCAGATTTTTCCAGAAATGACCTCCATTCATTACACCCTGGTCCACTTGACAGTATTTGTCTATATGATCATACTGCTCTAAACTATCCAGTCTTGTGTGACTAACCATGGTCCAGATTTTTGCGTCCTGGTGAACGAAATGGATTTTCTCCTGAAATTACGCCTGAGGTGAGGTGGAAGCAGCTTTGGAAATTGTGGGTTAGGATGTCACCTCTTCCATACTTTCCACCCCTTAGCCCTAAGGAGGAAGAGATACAGAAGAGCTGTGAGCTCACCCTACAAGGTGGTGCTGGAGATGGGTGTGGTAGAAAAGGGTACTAGGACAGAGATGTGAAAATACTGGGAACTAGACATGAAAAGCGAAGAGTGGGGTGGTTATAGAGATAAGACAACATGAATTGGATCCCCACTGCATAGGAAAGGAAAGGTCAAACTGAGATTTTTGAAGTAATTTCAATTATTTGTTTCTATTTTTTCTTTTCAGTGTAAATGATCATTGAAACATGATGGTATCCTGAACACTTGTTTTGCAGAATAGCAGTCTTTTATTTCTCACCCCAAAAAGTATAGGAGGCAGTTTTAACCTCTTGAGAACATCTCTACTGTTTTCCTTTTCGCAAAACCAGAACAACACTTCCCTCATGTCACCTAACAGCCTTGTTCCTTGGAGCCAGCACTGCACTACTTGGTAGCATATTTTGAGCCCTGATGCTCTATCCAGGACAGCTGGAAGAAAATGTTCTGAACGTGAGAATCAACATGCAGGTTTAGCTTCCTTCATAACATGGAGTCATCTAGGAATTTTTTTTCATTGAAACTACTGCAAGTACATTTCTAATTTCATGCCAAAAGCACTGTTTCCTTTTTTGCTTAAAAGGACATACTTTTTTCTACTTCCCTACAATATCATTTTTCACATGCCTTTCCGCTAACTTTGTGAGGTTGTTCTTTCCATTGAATCCAAGTTTGCATGTGCATTCGTGCTGTATTAGGCAGGGAAGATGAGAAGATGTGATGCCCTCTACACTGGAGCTCTTCAAGGACGTGGATGATGAACTAACCAAGAGCTTATTGTTCAGGAATAAAGGGAAGGCAGGGACAGTTGACTTTATAGTGAGGCTCTACTACAGACCACTTGCCAAGGAAGAGAGAGTCAATGAGCCATTTTGTAGACAAATAGGAGCAGGCTCACACTCACAAGCCCTGGTCCTCATGGGAGACTTCAATCAGCCCAGTATCTGTCAGAGAGACAACACAGCAGGGCATAAGCAAACCAGGAGGAGGTTTCTGGAATGTGTTGATGACAACTTCCTTCTCCAAGTGACAGAGGAGCAAACAAGGAGGACTGCTATGCCTGACTTTTTTCTCAAGAAGAAGGGGCTGGTGAGAAATGTGAAGCTCGAAAGCAACCTTGACTGCAGTAACCATGAAACCATGGAGTTAGAGATCCTTAGGACAGCAAGAACACCACAGAGCAAGCTCACTACCCTGGCCTTCAGAAGAGTGGTCTTTGGCCTTCTTACAGATTTTCTTGGTAAAGTACCATGGGATAGAGCCCTAGAGAGAAGAGGGGCCAAAGACAGCTGGTTGGTATTCAAGGATCACCTCCTCTGAGCTCTGGAGCGATGCACCCCAAGAAAGATAAAAAAAAGGAAGTTTACAGAGGGTGAAAACAAGGAGAGGTAGCCTGGGAGAAATACAGGGAGATTATCCAAACAGCCAGGGATCTGGTTAGGAATGCTAAAGATCTGATAGAATTAAATCTGTCCAGGGATGTCAAGGGCAACAACAAAAGCTTCTAGAGGCATGCTGTGATAAAAACAAGACCAGGGGAAACGTAGGTCCTCTCTGGAAGAAAACGAGAGACCTGGTAACCCAGGATATAGAGAAAGTTGAGTTACTCAATGACTTTTTTGCTTTGGTCTTCACCAGCAAATACTCCAGCCACACCACCCAAGAGGAAGAAGGCAGACGGAGGAACTGGAAGAACGAAGAATCACTCACTGTGGATTAGATCTGAGGACATCTAAGGACTCCGAAGCTGCATGACTCCATGAACCCTGATGAGATGCATATGTGGGTCCTGAGGGAATTGGCAGATTAAGTGTTTAAACAACTATCCATCATATTTCAGAAGCTGTGGCAGTCTGGTGAATTTCCTACTGACTGGAAAAGGAGAAACACAACTCCTATTTTAAGAAGGAAAAAAACGAAGACCCAGAGAACTATAGGCCAGCCGATCTCACCTCTGTGCCTGACAAGATCATGCAGCAGGTCTTCCTGGAATGCATGTGAAGACAGATGGAAAACAAAGAGTTTATTTATGACAGCCAACATGACTTCTGTAAGGGCAAACTGTGCTTGATAAGTTTGTTATCCTTCTATGATGGAGCTACAGCATTAGTGGATAAAGGAAGAGCACTAATGACATCGGAGGCAGAGAGGGACTTTTACCAAGGCCTGGAGTGATGGGTCAAAGAGTAATTGCTTTAAACTAAAATACTGGTTTTGATTAGATATAAGGAAGAAATTCTTCCCTCTGAGGGTGTTGAGGCACTGGAACAGGTTGTCCAGAGAAGTTTTGGACTGCTGTGTCTGGCTCTGGCAGTGTTCAAGACAAGGCTGGCTGGGGCTTTGTGCAACAATGGCCTACTGGAAATCCCTGTCCACGTCAGAGGGTTTGAACCAGATAAGCTTTAAGGTCCCTTCCAACTCAAGCCACTCTATGAGTCAATGATTCTATGTTAGCAATCATCAGCTTTATTTTTGCATATGTTACTCTTCTGTCAACTTCTTTAATTGCTTATTAGGGCCCCTCTAAGTGTTGTTTGGCTTTAAGTGTTTCTTTTTCACCTTGTTCCTTGGTTCTTTATGAAGGAAAGGATTAATCTATCTGTATTTTGTTCGAGTGCCTGCAGCCAAGCAAAATCTCCTGCTGTCTTGATTCTTTCATACTGCACTTTTGAGCCTGTAGTTAGTTCCAGTCTGAGTCTGCTTATGTACCATTTCATTTAACTTGAGCTTTTTCACTAGTCTTATTTGTACTTCTTTGTCACCTAAGATTACCAGTGCATGTATTTTGACAAAAGCAAACTATACTTTTTTTCAAGTTTGCTTGATTCTTTTGGCTAGTTCTGTGCAATGTGTGTCCCATTTTCAAGCATGCATTGTTTGGGAAATGGTCTTCCTATAGTCTCCATTGGCAGCATTTAGTATCGTATTTAGTCTTAAACACTGAACTTAAATAGCCAACAAAACATTATTTTGCCTCCAGATGAAACTGGGAAATTGTTCTGGAAACAGTAAACCAACCTATTTTGATGTTTGCATATTGAACTAAAAATTTGATATCCTAATTTCATCCCTTCCCATGCAATTGCTCTCCAGATACGTCTTATGCCCAGTTGTTTATGTATAAATGGCCAAAGTGGAAAGACACATTTTTTCTGGAAAATTCTACTGAAAGAAAATTTATTTTTTCCTTAAGTTTACACTTATTATTTATATGAAAGGTGTTCTCTGCTGTATTAGCTTTTCTTTGGAACTCCTTACCTATCTAGTAAGGGGAAACTTTAGCAGTTCTAGGATATACTTTGATAAAATTCTCTAAGGGATATTGCTGAAGATTTTGTTTGACCGATATACATATAGTTGTTAGCAATGTTACAACACCCTTGTGAGGTTTTATTTTTTCCATTTATGAATACATCCTTAATACTGTGAATGTTCTTCCTAGCCTCAAAGTAATTGAAATACTGATCAATTTGTTTGTGAAAAATGTGCAAATTCTTAAAAAAATATGTTGAATTGCCTTCTTTCCATAGGATCATAGAATGGCTTGTGTTGGAAGGGATGTTTAAAGGTCATTTTGTCCAAATACCCTGTCATGAGATACCTTCCACCACATCAAGTTGGTCAGAGCTCTCTCCAAGCTGAGATTGAATGTTTCAGGGATGGAGCATCTACCATCTCTTTGGGCAATCTGTTGTGCTTTAGTTAAATTGGAAATGCATGTTCCTAGGACACTAAGCAACCATCGAAACAAAAGCAGCAGTAGGTAGTGCAGAAGGATAGTATGTGACTGTTCTGTCATTCTCCTCTTTAACTTTTGTCCTTCATACCAATATAGTCTGCAACATGTCAGCTTCCTGTAGCTGTCCAATAAGGACATTATTGTCACTACCACACCCAGTTAAGTTCTTTGTCACGACATAGGAGCAGAGAATCATAAGAAAGAAATCTAATCACCTATAAAATATGGGCTGGATAACATATTAAAGGGGATTAAATTCATATCCCCGCACTGACTGAATGGAGTTGGATTTGAGGACGGAGGCAGCACCTTCTCATCTGTTGCCTAGATCATCTATCTCTCAGGTAAGAAATCCTGAAATTAGAACAGCATTAGAGCCCAAAAGTGGGAATATGTTGCCAGACTTCCTTCTTGCTTCGCAAATTCTGAGGATGTTGAGGTCATCCAGTGATGTGGTCTGGCTAGGGTGTGACAAGGCAAACTGGATGTCCCATGCAAGAACCTTCTTGCCCCTAGAGTCAGAGCATACAAATACAACCTGCTATCGAACCCATTTTTGGCACAAGTGTTTGAGCGTATGTTTGCACTGCAGCTACTGAAATGGATAGTGTTGAGGCTTTGAGAAGCTTATAGGTAAAAAAGTATTGACCTGGCTTTTGTTCTGGAAACCTCTTATTGCCACAGTCAACTGGGCTGGGTATGAAATGCACTGATGAAGACTACAAACAAAACAAGGGAAGGTATGCAATGAACAGGCCAATGTGACCCCAGGAATTCCACAAGTAACAGCCCTATTTGTGGCACAGGCCTGTTTTATTATTTCTAACACCCATCCTCTAAGCTTCCAGTTAAAACCTAGTTTAAACATGCATATGGATCCCAGTGGCTGCATTAGGATTGTAAAAGCACTGTGCACATATGCATTTCCTGATCTTAGGTGCTTAAATATCCAACCTAGCCCTTAAATTTGATTATTCTTTATGTGAAATTATGTGCTAAATTCTTCTGCTTACTTTCTTTCAGCACCTACTGACCAAATTTTATTAAAAAGAAAAAAAAAAAAGACAAAAAAGAAAAAGACTGAGCTTAAACTTTAGGGCTGATGTGGTATCTTTATAGTTAATAAAAATTTCCTGCCTAGGTTTCGAGAACGCTAAGTTTCATTCGTGCTCTATAATTATACGTGTTTATAAAAAGATGTGCAGCAGTAAAATAGTTTAACCTTTAGTTTGAATTTTAAAATGACTTGATTTAAAGAAATGTTAGTATCTTGATAATGAGATTAGGGTGTGGGGGAGGGGTTGTTTGTTTCTGGGTTTTTGGGGATCTTCGTGAGGTTTTTGGGGGATTTTTTTTTGGCTGTTGTTTGGTGAGAGGAGATTGGGGTCTTTTGGTTAGTTTGGGGTTTTTTTATGTTAGCTCCTGCCAAATATTAATGTCATTGCTTTAGTTTCAAAAAAAGAGCAAACTTGAGGCAATTTTAACTTTGTATAGCAGGAATATTTTCACTTGGAGGGCATATCTCTATCATTTGGCTTAATTAGACTCAAACAGACACAGCAATTCATAATTCCTGGAGGGAAAGCAAGCCCCTGTTTCAGTAGCACAGATTCAAAGGGTTTCATCTCCAGAATGATCTCTGAGGGCATGAAATATGATTCATTTATATCTTAAACCCTGTTCACAACCAAGTAAAACCTGTAACAGGGTTTTCTCACTCTGATTTCTTAGGGTTTCTTTTCCCCTTCAGTGGGTTTTAAATATCTGCTAACAATATCTTTGTGACCAATCAGGAGCTGAGGTCTTGGAAAATACAGTGAATGCATTTGCATCTACATATATTTTTGTGTGCCTACATGTGGTAGTAATGATTGGACTGAGACTGCATGGACATGTAAGACCCTGTTTCCCAGCTCTTTGGCAATCTGTATCAAATCAAAGCCACATTTGTCTTGTATGAGGGACTATCTTAGCCAAGGTGATTCGGTTATTCTTGATAAGGATGCCTGTGTTGGTCTCTTCATCGGAAAACATCTCAACAGCTTTTTCAATGAGAGCTGCTGGACTCAGTACTGATGTGCAAAGTCATCAGCACTGACCATTTGCCTGCAGTGTCTGAACACCTGGCAGGCCTGCAGCCTACCTGCTGGAAATCCAGAGATCCAAACAATTTCCCCAGCAGCTCTAACAAGGGGGAGAATTGGGTGTAATCTCCTCAGATTTTATTCATTATCTTTCTCAACCGTCACATAGTGGTCTAGGTGGTTTATATCTCTTGCCACTGAACTTGCCACTTTCTCCTTTCTATCTGCTGGTTCTTATGGATTCTCACTGAACATCTATGGAGACAATATTTACTGTGAAGGGTCAACAAAATAGGGGAGCGACCTGGCTGCAGAAAGTTCTTCAGAAAGGTCCCAGATTGGTGATTTATTTCAAAATCTAGCCCTCTAAAAATTTACTTCTTGATATCCATTGTCACAAATAATGGAACTGAAAGCCTGGAGTCTGCTGTTTCTTCTTGGCTGAAAAAAAAGCTATGCTGGGCCTCACTTCATTTTTCATTTTAAATGACACAGTCATTGGAAGCCCAGGAGAAGCATAAACTCCTTGAGGAGATGTGTAAAAAATAATTTATTTTTTTAAGCTAAACTTGGCAGTGATGGTTCAGAAAGGCCTTAAGCTGCCTTATAAAAACCCATCTCTTCTACAGAAAATGATGACAAGGGACTCGCTTTTTAAAAGGTCAGATCTTGGGGATGTGAGATACAGTATTGTGTGAGATAGAGAGCCATGTCATCCAGGAGGCACTAGGATTAATGCGTTCTACATCGTGACTCATAATAATCATATTTAGTGTAAGTGTAAACATATTTTCTCCTCAGAGTTTGTGCCACAATTTGATATAAGCTTTTCACTTGGGGAATATGGTGTCAGTGTAGGAATTTGGAGAGTTTAAAGGCTTCTGACAACTGTCAGTTTGAAAATTGGTGACAAGAGACACAAAAACAGTGATGTTAAATCCACAGTAAGGGACAGCTTAACCTTTTGATCTTGAAATGTCTACATGTATTTTATTGTTTGATATAAACTTACAGAATTTTACACACAGACAACAATAAACCACTGTGAAATATAACTATCATGCTGAAAAGTCAAAATGCATTTTTTAACTTAGGAAAATAAAGAACAAAGAATGTAGGAACACTGAACATTCCTCTATTTTCTTTCAATGTTGCTCCACTAAAAGATAACCTTAAAAGCTCTGCTTTTGACATAAGCATGAATTTCTAGACAAGACCAGAAATGTGATATTTCTGGTGTTTTTCAAGCAATCAAGTGCAACCTACAACCTATCTGAATTCTAACGAAAGCATGAATGCATAGTTATAACCTTTCCTCTACAGCACGATGCCTGAAAACTACAGCCCAAATCTTCAATTATATGTACATGCTTAAGCATAAATCCATGCACTGCTACAGTTTGCAGAGTTGCCAGCTCTCACATAAACTTTGAGTGACATGACATTTAATATCAATATTAAAATAGCTTGCTGAGAACCTGGGTTTTCTTAGAAATAAATAAACTTTCTGTTGCATAGAAGAATTGAGAATTAAGAATCTAAAAGTCACAGCATTCAGGGCACAGACCAAAGATATTTCTGCAGCCATATCAGCTATCTGTTTTTTCATTGCCAACCTCTGAGGAGGTTAAATAAAAATACAGGGCAGCTTTGAGGATGCAGCAGTTGACTTCTCTGTCCAAAATAAGGGGAGTCTTGAATTGGTATTAGTACTTTCTTAATTTTTTTTTTCCAGACCCATAAAAGTTCTTGTGCAGTTTCTTTAGTACACGCTCATTTTTGTGCAGCTATTGTCACATGTAACCTGGCACCTGAGTTCTGCACATATATGTGCTGTATTCCACTGAAATCTGCCCTAAGCCAGAAGCAAGTCCTGATGAATTCCTAATTAATCTAGATGTCAGAGTAGGTGTGACTGTAGGCTAATTACAAATGCTGTTTGGATATATGCTGAAAGCTGTCAAAATGACTGAGTTTCTTTATTGTGTTCATTAAATTGTGCTCAGCAAGCTCTTCTGCAAATTCTCTCCACTGACCTGGGCTTTCTCTTCTGTCTCCTTTCTTTAGCAGTCTGTTGTCTAAAGAAGTCCTTCATCAAATTCTTGTGGGTTATTTAAATTTTTTAAATTCAAGTTCAGTTTTGGGTGTTGTACCCCTGTAAAATTATTGACACACAGTGGGTGAAGGGACATGTAAGTGAAGCTCTTCTCTGTCATGCAAAGATGCTTTCCTAGAGCCAGATTTACTTCTGGAATTTATTGCAGAGGTGCAGGCTTCTATGATGTGTGAATGGCCTTATGAGATTATTCTCTAATTACAAGCTACTTGACAGAAAACAAGCTAGTGATCAGGAACTGCTTACTGTAAGATGACTTTTCACTGCTGGAATAGAAAGAGATGAATGTAAATGAGAACTCTGACAGTTTTTTTATGGTTAGGTTCAGTGATTGGGATTTGTTTGTTGTTTTTTTTTTTCATGTAGTATTAGTCATCTTCTACCATTAATGTAACATACTGATAAGAAAATGTAGGCATTGAGTTCACTTGCTTCATTTGTCATGTTTGTAGTGTTATGGAACTGAGTGCTAGCTCATGGCTCTTCAGAAATAAGTGATTTGTACTAAACAGGTTCTATCTGTGCATTGTTACTGAGTGTAATAACACTTTTCATAATTAAAAAAAAAAAGGATAGGGGGATGGTATTACCTGTATAAGTACCTGACTATCTGCAAGATAAAGCAATGTGTAAAGCAAAGTTAGCCCTTCCCTTAGCACTACTAGATTACCTTGCATAGCCCACTGATAGGAATGACAATGCAGCTGTCTCCCAGCGTAGTTGGCATTTCAGGTATAGCTTTAGGAATTCCTAATATTTAATGATCAGAACCTGTGAAAGGATATTAAGTTCTCTTCAAGACCAGAACGTATGACCCTAATTTGCCAAAGAAGACACACCTGAATGTTTGAGTTGGATTAGGTTTTACCTCCTTATATGTACTTGAAATTCATAACCTGAGAATGCTCATAAATGTGAAGCCAGATTTTGACCCAATTACTCAGACTGGTACAAGGTTGCTCACATGGTTAACTTGCCTGAAGTTGAGATCATTGTTTGTGAGCCTGATATAAGACAGCATTTATTAAGGAAAAGTGCAATTTAATCTCAGTGGAACTAGTAGTTTAAGTGTCCCTCTTAAAAAAGAGCAGCTTTCTTTGCTGAAATACATTTTTAAAGTACAATTCTTTGAAAAGATACAAATAGCCCTGAGAATACTCTTTTGGTCATAAGGACCTTGGTGTATTTTATCTAAATTCTTGATCAAGATACCAAAACTGGTAAAGAAACTGCTCCAGGAGCTCCTTCAGATTAATAATGAATCTACTTTATTCTGGGAAGAAAAACTGCAAGGACTGCAGAAGTTGAATTTCCATACAGGGTAGACTAAATCTGTGAAGGTAAGTCATTTATGCTCCCATATCATCTGGTCTCTAAGCCATGATTTAATGAACTCTTTAGCTGGGACCACAGCAATCCTCACGCTAAAGTTCTCTGATGCCCCTTGGAAAAGAATAATTGTATTCTCTCAAATAAGTCAGAATGAAAGAAATCTGCATATCATTTGTTCTTTGGAGTCTTGTAAGACTTTCATTTACAAAAAAAAAAAAGAAACCACAAATTAAAATTCTTGTGAAGCAATTTGATGCATGGATAATCTAAATGGTGATAACAATTAATGTATGTGCCCAACAAATCATTCTTATAAAGAGCAGCTAGAGTTTGAAAATGAACACTTATAAGTTCAGGCTCAGGCTTGTTGAAAATTATTTTTTTTTACATTACAGATAGGCGGTGAATGATGAAGGGGAAAAAATTATGTTGAAATATAGAATTTCTAAAAAACTATATTTAAATGTAAAAATATGCAGTGCCTATGATTTTTTAGGGTAAGAGGGCAATAGGGGTATTTTTTCTATTTTAGCTAAAATCACATAAGCTCCATATTTTAATGCAGTAATATTAAAATTCATTACATGTGTATTTACCGGGAAATGGGAAAAAAGCTGGGGATTCCTTGGATATGATGGTAAAAACAATTTTTTTCTCCCTGTTTTGTCAGGAGGCAGGGGGTTAAGGGCATATGGTAGATGGAAGAACCTGTGAGGAGAGTTATTTTATGAGTACTTCTTCTGTATTAGAAAGTTCAGGTAGCCCTTTGGGTGTTTGTTTCTTGGTTCTTGCTCAAATGGTTCAGTTTGTTTTAATTAGTTCCTGTATTTTTTTCCTGTGTTTTGTATACACAGTCAAAAGCAATGAAATAAAATTCTGTAAAAAGAGTGAAGAATTCAGTTTGGATGGGGGTATGAATTTTCTCTTCTTCCCTTCAGGGATAAACAGAGTGATGCCTCCAATTTTGTAATATTTATGTAAACTTTTAAAATTATGCTGTTCACGTTTACTGAGACTATCCAAATCTACTTCCTTCAGCCACACCAACTCTGTAATTAATAAGCTTACAAAGTTGTTTTCAAACTTCACTGCTAAAGACAATCAAATCTCTCTTAATTTTTTTTTTTTTTAACTGAGCTAAAAACTGGAGGAAACTGCCTTTCTTAAGAAGAAACAAAAATTACCAGCTTTCTTATATATCTGTCTCTTTACATACCAATAAAAGTGAGTATGTGTCTATGTCTGAGAGAGACTTTTTTTTCTTGGAAAGCAGAGATATATCTGTATCTTCAGGGTAAGAAATCACTGTCTTCAAAGGAGAATGGACAGTGTTTCATTAATGATCTTTTACTGCAGATAGAAAGTGTGTCTGTGGTGAGGGCGGATGGGACTTTAGCTATCTCCCTAGAGCCAGATGCTAAATATAGATCATAGTATGCCAAGTCTGCATCCTATGAGGGGCTGAGAGGGAGGGTGAAGGGACTGTCTTGTGGTGGTTAAAACCAGCCTTTCTAGAAAAACAGATGTCCCATGGAGCTTCATGGCAGCAGGAGAACAGACTCATGGCCCAGGGGCTCCATCAGTTTTCATGTTGCGAATTAAGTTCGTGCCATGTGGAAAGCAATATCCCAAACACATGCTGTTTATTAGAGACACCTTTAACTACTTCCCAGGTCTGCTGCTGCCTCTGACAAAATGACAGTCGCTCTCTGTGGGGAGAAGATTCAATGGCATGTTGTGGTAGGGACACCTTGGCTAAGGGAAAAACACCCAGCCAGCTGCTTGCTCCCTCACCCTTCTTAGTGGGGTGAGGGAGCAAAAAGGCTTCTGGGTTGAGATAAAAGCAGAGAGCTCACATTTCAATTTCTGTGATGGAAAAAAAGAGACTTGTCTCGGGGAAACTTAATTGTGTTCCCCTATAAAATAGATTTGGGTATTAAGAAATAGAAAGACAGGCATTAAAACACCACCCCTTCTCCCTCCACTCTTCCCTCACCCAGACTCAGCTCTGGGACCACTGGAACTGGCTGTGTTCAGCATGGGGCTGCTCAGCTTTTCCTCTCATGGAGACCCCTGCAGCCCCTTGCCAGAACCTGGGCACCTTTACCCAATAGACTTACACAACAGGAAAAAATGCATTAATAGAGATTCCCAAATCAAATATGATAAGCAGGTATGTCAGAAAGAAGTATAAACTGTATTGAAATAAATCCCTGAATTGTACAGGAAGGTAGCATTAACATTTCATGGCCTTTCCTGAGGTGTCCTGGAGACTGACTGAGAAAACCACATGAAGTGTTTCCTTCATTAAAATAAAAATAAAATAGTCACTAAAGATTGTCCTTATGTGATATGGCCAATGACATAGTTTGAAAAAGGTTGCTTGGTATGCCTAAAAAATACTTGGAAATAATTACTTCTCTTAAAATTAAAAAGGGAAGCTCTTCAGACTACCTAAATGCGAAGTGATACAGCATGCTTATTAATGTAAAGCAAAGACTTAATAAATTGTCAAGAGGAAAAAAAGAAGAAAATTAGTTAAAAGAACCTTTATGAAAAGGGCAATGGAACTGATAAAAAGATTCTGGCTTATCTCCTCAGGAGAGCTCATCTGAAAGCCATTTGTCAAATAAGAACTAAAAAGGGATGTGATAAGGGATCCTAGATCTATTAAATCTGTCTTTTAGGATTTTTATACCTATTGTGTCATATCACCTCACAGTACAGTGTGAATAAAATCATATTTTAAAATGTGAAACTGCCATTTATATCAAAAGTTGCAATTACATTAGAAGAGACAGTCTCAAATAGAGGCTGAAAATACTTAAGTTTTAATAAAACTTTTAGGAAGTTTGCTAAAATTTTAGAAACAGGAAGGCCTTTGAAAAGCTTGTGGAAGTGACAGTGCCTGATCAGCTGGTTTGTTTTCAAACCCACAGATGAAACCTTACAGAGGGATGCAAAACATCACTGTCACTGTTTGCCATCGCAGCATAGTGTCATTGAAAGAAAAATGTGTGTTTGGAACAGGTGAATTCTGATTGCGTAATTGTGGGGTTTATTGCATTAGTATTCTATTACTGCAATTGTGTTATGCAGTGTTTTTTTTAATGGCTGAAAAAAAATAATATATTTTGGCTATATATATATACTAAGCCCTATCTCACAAAAAAGTTTGCAGTTCATGAAAGGGTGATCATCCAGAAATCATGCTAGAAGCCCCAACTGAAAATTTAAAAAATTTGTTCAGTTGTCAGATTGAAGAATCTAGTTTCCAATCAGTTGTAGTATATGGATATAAATGTATGTATAGCTGGGGCTCTTATTGTCAGATTTCCCTTTAGGAGTTATTAAAATATACACTGCTGCAAGGAATGAAGATTAATGTGCAATCTGCTACTAAAAATGAGCCAGCCTATATTATAAGGGTGGAAGATCCAGATAGCCTGCTATCTATGATGAATGGAGTCTGCCCATGCTGCTCACAAGGGTACTTGTTTTGTCATCGTAACTCATAAAGGGACTTTGACTATGTTGAGTGGCTATTGTTACTGCTTTGAGCTATTTTGAATGATATGAATTCTGCATGACCTTAGAGCACAGAAAAAAGATCTGTTTTGTGTTTATTCCAAGAAATAGCATTGTGTGTCAAGATAGATTGTGGAAAGCATCAGCTCATTTTGTGGTTTATTCATAAATACTGTGACCTTCAGAAAAATCACTTAATCTACCCTCTAACTCTATTGCCCATTTTATAAATAGTAATTCTCCATTTTAAGAGCATTTTTGAGAACATAATCTATCAGTAGTTTCAAAAAGGTGAGATACAATGATGATAAGAGACAGAAAAATGGCAAAGTAAATATTGTTTCGCTTCCTGTTCTTCTTGCTGGATCATTTTCTGTAGATATAGAGGCACTACCTGGAATATTAAACAAGTATATCTTAGAGCGAGGAAGTGTTATGGGTTTGGTGTAGGAAGTACCAGGATAGAGTTTGCAGTCTGTGACTCAATAGAATATCAGACTTCACTTGAGAATTTAGTTGATCTTAGCAGTCTCAGATGGAAACACTGAGCAAAAGACCTGTTAATATGTGAGCTGAGACTATATTCCACACAGCTTTTCTTACTTTGAATATTTTCTCCAGTTTTTCTGACCACTGGTAGAGATCAAATGAAGAACAAAACCAAGACAGAATCATAGAATATCCTGAATTGGAAGGAACTCACAAGGATCATCAAGTCCAACTCCTGGCCCTGCACCGGACAGCCCCAATAATCACACTGTATGCCTGACAGCATTGCTCAAAAGTTGTCTTCTTGAGCTCTGTCAGGCTTGGTCCTATGACCACTTCACTGGGGAGCCTGTTCCAGTACCCAGCCACCCTCTGGGTGAAAAGTCTTTTCCTAATATCCAACCTAAATCTCTCCTGACACAACTTCAGGCCATTCCCTTGGGTCCTGTCACTGGTCACCACAGAGAAGAGATCAGTGCCTGCCCCTCCTCTTCTCTTCACAAGGAAGCTGTAACTGCAATGAGGTCTCCCCTCAGTCTCCTCTTCTCCAGGAAGTGCCCTCAGTGGCTTTCCCTCAAGGCAATCACCATCTCCACTGCTCTCCTTTGGACACTCTTCAACAGCTTAATATCTTTCCTATATTGCAGTGTCCCAAACTACGCACAATATTCAAGGTGAGGCTGCCCCAGTGCAGAGCAGAGTGGGACAGTCCCTTCCCTCGACCAGCTGGCGATGCTGGACCTGATGCCCCCCAGGACAAGGTTGACCCTCCTGGCTGCCAGGGCACTGCTGGCTCATAATGTGCCTACCATAAATGAGGACCCTCCAGTCTGTTTCTGCAACACAGTTCTTCAGCACCTCAATTCCCAGTCTGTATGAACATCCAGGGTTGCACCATCCCAGGTGCAGAATCCTCCACTTTCCCTTGTTGTACTTCATGTGGTTGGTGATTGCCCAGCCCTCCAATTTGTCAGGTCTCTCTTCAGGGCCCCCCTGCCTTTGAGGGACTCAACAGCTCCTCCCAGTTTTGTGTCATCTGCAAACATAGTGTACCTTTGAGACCTAAGTTCTTTATGAAGATGTTGAAGAAAACTGGGCCTAAGATGGAGCCATGCAGAACCCAACTACTGACAGGTCATCAGCTTGATTTACCCCATTCACTATAAATCTTTGTGCCCAGTCAATGATCCAGTTGCTCACTTATTGAAGGACACGTATCCAGCTGTGTGCTGGATTTTGTCCAGAAGGACACTGTGAGACACAGTGTCAAAAGCTTTACTGAAATCCAAAAAGATTACGTCAACTTGTTTTCCTTGATCGATTAGGTGGGTTACCTTGTCATAAAAGGAAATCAGGTTTGATAAGCAGGACTTTCCTCTCATGAAGCTGTGCTGGCTGTCCTTGATGACTGCATTGTCCTTTAGGTGTTTTTCAAGACCTCCCAGAATAACCTTCCTGATAATTTTACCAGTCAGTGAAGTGAGACAGACAGGCCTCCTCATACATACATACATACAGGTAGTTTGCAGGGTCATCCTTCTTACCCTCCTTGAAAGCTGGGACAACATTAGCCAGCTTCCAATCAACAGGGAGCCACTCCAGATTCCTGACAGTTAAAAAGTCATTGAGAGAAGCCTTGCCATGACATTAGCCAGTGATTTGAGTATTCTTGGACTTATCCCATTAGGCTCCATAGACTTACAGGGATTCAGCTGTAGCAGTAGATCCCTCACAGTTTCAGATTAAACTGGGAATTTATTATTCTCATAGTCATTCTCATAGTCATGGTCCTTCAGCTCAGGGTACTGGGACCCTCTTAGCCCATCATCAGTGCTGAAGAGAGATGCAAAGAAAGCATTAAACATCTCTGCCTTGTCTACATCCCTATTTGTGAGGTGACCATCCTCATTCTGTAATGAGCTGATGACAATAGATTCTCTCCTAGACTTTTTAAAAAGGCTAAAAACGTACCAAAAGTACCCAAAAGTGTCACTAATTACACCCAACAAAGACTGTCATTGGATTCCCAGGCTTTAAACAATAGTATTTGACAGCTGATTTATTTATATGTCATCAAACTTTCCTTGTGTTAAGACAGCTGGAACAATGGAGGCTTAGCCTTAAGATATTGTATTTGTTGATGATGCTAAATTTACCATTGCAACAGCTTTTCTTAATTACAAAATCTAAAGGATTTGGATGTTCTTCTAGGAAGAAAACTACTACAAGTCCTGCCACTGCATTTAAGATTCTAGCTTCAAAAAATTTGAAATGGTCGAGAAATTAGTTTAGTAGGAAAAGGCATAAACTTCTACAGTTAGTTTAGAAGCAGTCTTATTCCTGGATAATCAGAGCGAAGAGTGACAGCACATCAAAATATATGTCAAATGTACAAAAGTAACAAACAATTATAAGAAAAAAAAGGAAATATTTTTATGTTGCAAAATGAAAGAGGAAGTAGGCTCAACAGAGATTATCACCACATGCATAAATTCTATAAATTATATCAAGTTTGATATAAACTGAGCAAACTTTCTGAAAATATTTCATAATTTTGGTCAAGATTGAGGTGTTCATAACTAGCACAGCTTTAAGACAGAATTTTTCCATCTACTTAAAAATATTTATTTTTCCTTTATTGGAGGTAAAGGAGAGATAAACACTATCAAAAGGTTGTTTTCATAAAAGGTAAAAAGGTGAATTATTGCTTCTCTTCCATTTTCCTTCACTGGGAAAAATAAGTGAAGAAAAAGGGAGAATCTTGTCTAGTTCACAACAAAGTTTTTTTCCCTGAAAGTGTGAAACAAAACAATAAATATTTTGTTTCATCTTACATTTTTAATAGAAAACACGGTCATTTTTTGCTAGCTATGATAGATTCTACTCTTTGGAGAGAAGGCAGTGGTTCACAAAACAGGAGCCAGAGGAGGTGCAGTGATGGAGATGTTGTGAAATAGGAAATGAGCTTCAGGCAGATCATTGTTGTTTCCTGAAAGCATAAAATTACTGGTAGTTCCAATTACTGGAACAATTATTCGTATAAGAAATATTATGCTTTTTCCAGGAACCTATATTTAGATTAGAGAAAACTGAAATGTCAGATGCAAAACCCATTAAGAGCCAAACAAATTCTTAAAATATTTTTTCCTAATATGAACCTGTAGTATTTTAAGGATCAACTTTCTCTTGTAAAAGGTCAGACTCCTGAGATGAAGCTTTTCGACTGATATAAACAGATATAATTCCACCAGCATCACTGAATTTCATCAACTGACATTTGGCTTTTTCTCAACCCCATAAAGCAAAGTCTACACAGGAAGGAATTGGGACAGCTCGTTCTGTTTGGGGAAGCAAAGCCCTCAGAACTCATGTTAAATGGGGCTTAGGGCTTAGATCTCTTTCATATGATTGGATTTGATCAATAGTAAGTGCCTACTTTGTAGTTCATGGCAAGGAGTGAAAGCAGACTTGGGGATTTATCTTTTCCTAAAGGACATTAAAGAACTTTAAAAACTGGAAATGTCATTCTCACATTGGAGGGCAGGTGATTCGAAAGATGAGCAGAGTGCAAGTTATAGTTCACCTAAAGACACACATACAAAATGTTATGTTTTTTAAATAAATATGTATTTTATTAACTTATTTTTAGTAAGGTTTAAAATCTGGTTCACCACTGTCTGAAACTGATTTTTTTATGATTACTATATTGTTGTTAAGATTTTATCTTTGGAAGTTACTGAAATATTTTACACTGTGTCTAAAAGGCTGAAATAACATGTTGGCTATATTAATAGATATGATCATTAACAACATGTTATTACCTATATGAAAGTAAAATGTGCACAAAACGTTTTGTTACATTACAGATGTAAGAGAAATTGCTCAGGTTTTTATGCCAACAACCATCTGTGCTGTCAGTTTAACAGAGAAACATACCTTGAGCTAACATAGCTGGGTTAAATCCAGCACTAGAGTGGTTGTGTGGGAGAGTAGTCTATGCTTTTTGTAGGAAATGAAATATTAGATCTTGGTATGCAGCTTGGAAGAATTTCACATTACATAGATGCTTTTATTTTCTTATGTATTTAATATTCTGAATGATATGTGCCCGAGCCCCAGAGTCTCTATGACCTTTCTAACTACAGTTTATTGTTTATGCCAGATGGCTGGATGAGCATCAGGGGTTTTTCATTCTTATTTCATAAAAAAATAATATATTAAGTGCAAGTTGCAAGAACTTAATAGCAGAAGGGAGAAACAGAGATTTGCTTACTTTAGTACAGCATTTGTGGTATCTCCTAAAATCATTTCTGCTGATACAGATGTAATGTAAAATTCAAGATGGTAGTAATATCACATTGAAGGTAAACTCAGCATAAAGTTTCTATTGACTGGAAAAGCTCAGAGGAAAAAAACAGCCCTTTTTAATTGGCCTGAGAGCATTTTGTTCTTCAGAATTACGTGCTTCTTGCTGAGGGGATCATGCCTGTGCATTCTAACTGTAGAGAAAGCCTTTAAAACACCTCATAAACTATATTAATGTATACTGAGATTTTGAAACTGCACAATAATTTAGTGGCTTAGTAATTCCAATTGTTTTGGTTGCAACCTCATGATCCTTCCAAGGATCATCCACCTGGGGCAATGACCTATTATTTTTATGTCACGACTGATCCATTTTCAGTTCCGTGCATACTTCTGGAGCCTTGCTCATATTAGAGTGTACACAGAGGCTAAACAGAAACAGTGTTTGCAAAGTAACATCTCATTTACAGCTGCTTCTGTAAATTGTTTCTATTTATGTTAATTACCACATATTTAAATTTGGAGAAACAGTCAATGTAAAAAGCACTGTCATTTTCTCTTTTAGGTAAAAACTGCTGAGGTTTATTTAGATGCAGACTTTCTGATCAAGGTAGATGAAAAATAAGTTGCATAACCCAGTAAAATTAGACTTGTTGCAAAAGTATGCTCAATTCTTTCACTCATCTAGCGTGAGAGAGACAATTAATTTGGGGCTTTTTCAGATACCACAAAGAGACAAGACCACTGCATTGGAAATTGACAGAACTATGAGTGGTGTGTTAACAGTCGAAGCAGGATTTTGCTAATATAGGTTTTAGTCTGCATTTTTTCTCTCCTTTTTCATACTTTTCCTCTTCATTTGCAGATCATTATATTTCTGTAATAGCTTAGCAGCTAAGAGAGACAGAGGTAATGACAATCCCTAAGTAGAACTAGCTGGAGGAAGAGCTGCAATTGCTTTTGGATCGCTGATTACTGTAGGAGTTTGCCCTCTCAGATTCTTTTGCCTTCTATTATTAAGTCTTCCTTATGTGAATATTGCCAATAAAGGTGAGAAAGAGAAGTACAAGTACCACCTTTTGAAGAATATAGCAGAACATCCACAGGGCAATACAGCTCTGCCTATTAAGTAGAGTAGCAAGCCAGTCATCCTTGAATTACACTATTTGCTATAGCAAAATCTAAGCTAAGACCACCAGATGGATTTTAATAAATACAGACAAATGAGGGAATATTTTGGTTTATTCATGCCTGTATAAGATTACCTCACTGTTGTTATGTACTCCATGCCTGAGGAAGAGCCTACAGATTTTTCTTTTTTAGTATCAGTGTTCTTTTATAGTGTGGTCCCATTGAGGGGTATGTCGGGTCTAGCTGAGATGAAGTTTGTTCATTTTCCCCACAGAAGCCCTCACAGTGCTGTGCTTTTCACTGGTAGCTACAAAGTTGATAACACACCAGTGTTTTGGCTGCTGCTGAGGAGTGCTCACACAGCAACAGCACCAAACCTCCAGCGATCCCCACACCAGCAGTCTGGAGGTGGATAAAATCTTGGGAGGGGACATAGGCAGCACAGCTGACCAAAACTGACCAAAGGCATAGTCCATAGTTTATTGCTCAGTAAAAGAAAGCTAAGAGAAAGGAGACAGGGAGTGGGGAGGTATTTTTTACTATGTTTGTCGTATGGAGAAACCTGAGCGTACTGAAGCCCTACTTTCCAAGAAGTGGCTGGGTATCCCTACTGATGGGAAGTAGAGACTAATTCTTTTGTTTTCTTTTCCTTCTGCACATGATCTTTACTTTTGCGCTATTGAACTGCCTTTTTCTTGACCCAAAAGGACATTTTTTTTCTTTTTTATTTTCTCCCACCCACATCCTGCTGAGGAGGGGTGTGATAGAGCTGTTTGGTGGGCACCTGGCATCCAACCAAGATCAATCCCACTACAGAGGATGTTAATAAAGCAGTTATAGTTTGATACTCTTCAGCAAGAAAATTTCTGTAGCTCTGCAGGCTTTGTCTCATTAATATTTCTCTGAACCTTTCAATCTGAAGGGCAGGTTGTGAATCTGCATCATTTCTCAAGGAAAGCCTTACCTAGTCCTGAGACTGGCACCAACACTGGCATATGTTTCACTGATGATCCACTAACCTGTCTTCAAACTCTCTCCATTTATTCCTACAGTCAAAATAAGGTACTGCTTATTCAACTTCACAAAGTCTGGATGATTACAATATGGTTTGTCCCTCTTTTTCTCTCTTGGAGAAATACATCACATGGAAAAATGGATATTAAGCTTTCATAGGTAAAATGCTACAAATAGGTATATTTATTATGGGGTGTTTGCTCCTTTGCATAAAAAATACCTCACAATATTACGGTTTAGATGTGTAGCTCATGCAACCAATTCTTGTTCACTCAGTCTCAGCCTTGAATTATTTTTAATTCTTTTCTCTAGACACATTAATAAATAACAGATCCACGGCAGTACCATAGACTTTAAATGTAAGACACTATAAGCTAACCCCTGGACATTTTTTGTAAAAAATTATTTTTGATCTTAGCCCATCTCAGCAGTGCATGGGGGAGAGAGCAATGATCTGAATGTTTTAAAAAAAGTTCACGCCTCCACTCATAATACTTACCCTTTATATGACATGTTTCTCCTGAAAGGTGCTCTACTATAATCAGCTCTTTAGTCCAATAATTAGTTATTTTAGGGTTAGAAAGGCAGTAGTACATTTTTCAAAAGCATGCAAACCGTTTAGAATCCCAGAATATTCTCCCCTTCTTTCCTCAGCCTCAAAAGGAATCTGTGACCAGATTTTCACATGTATTTAGGCCTTTAACAAGACCAGCCTAGAGAAATTTCAAAAGCCAACTTAGGTGACCCACATATAGTTGAAAATTGAGCTGGGCCCCTGAGGCCATTTTGTGCATGCTTGATTAACTTTGAAAATCCAGAGACAAGGCACTCTGTAGTTCAGTTTTCATCGACTTAGAATGAAACCTAAGCAGGTAAAAGCCAAAGATCTTGTTTTCCAAAATTAAGAATTTGAGAAAATATGGGTATTTTTGGAAATTGTACATTACGTATTTAAGGCTACAATAGACAGCAGGATAGGGATCCTGCCACAGACAGAAAGAGCAATGCCCGGGGGAAGGGAGTAGTACCAGGTTGCAATGACTTTAGGCAGAGAGGGAAGGATTGGCAACACAGCTGAGAGTGAGCAGGTTGTAGTTTGGCTGTAATGTTCCTTTGGAGGTACAGAATAAGTGAAGTGAAGGGACAGTGGCAAGGAACAGGGCAGCACTGATGGTGAGGAGGAAGGAGATGAGTATCTTGAGGAGGGACTAGCAAGTGGGGGGTGAGAAGGTGAAACGTCAAGTGCCAGCAACCCTGGTAGTGAGGCTAATGGGCTGAATGACCTTGCAACAGGCCAACTTTATGAGCAGGTAAGTGAAGAGACAAGCAGAAGTAATATCAGATGATAAATAGATCAATATAAGGAAGAAGAGGGAAAGGGGAAAAGAGAGTGATGGGGACAAACATAGCTGGTGTCAAATGGAAAGCAATGAGAAGTGGTGGGAAACAAGGTGTTGAAGGAAAGAGTGAAGGAAGAATCAAAGCCTGGAGATTATTATCTACAGAAAAGATTCCTTCTCCTCAGTGAGAAGGTGTAGCAAATGGGGAAGATGAGAGAACCACTAGTAGCAAAAGGGAGAGTAATGGAGTGCTGCAATTGCAAGGTGGGTGGCAAATGGCAGATAATTCTGTTGGAAAGGGCAGGCATTGGGTAAGGGAGGTGTTGGGGGCAAAGAGGACAGTGAGGAAAGGCAGCAGGAGAGGATGTCAGGTCTCAAGTGGAGGGAAGAACAGCAACAGCAGTACAACAAGCAGTAATAGAATCACAGAATCAGTAAGTTCAGCTGTTTTGACAGGAAATTGTACTGAGTCTGGATGGGATGGATTTCATTTCTCCATAGCAATCCATATGGTATTATGTCCTGGATAGCAGTGCGTGCACAGTGCCAAGGTTTTATTTGTTTCCCACTTTACCTTCCCCCACTCCTCATCCCCCAATGGCGTGGAAAAGAGACTGGAAGTAAGCACAGCAAGAATAGCTGATCCGAACTGGATAAAAATATATCCCATACCATACTTCATCATGCTCAGCAACAAAACTGAGGGCAGAAAGAGGGAGGAGAGTCTCGCAAGGTAACCATTGCTTAGATATTGGCTGGGCATCAGTCAGCTTGTAGGAGGTGGTGAGTGATTGCTTTTGCATTGCTGGGTTTTTTCTTCTTGCTTTCTTTCTTTCCCTTGCTTATTAAACTTCCTTCACTTATTAACTTCACTTATTAGCTTCATTAAACTGTCCTTATCTCATGTTTTCTAGCTTTTGCTCCTCTATCCCACTGGGAAGAGAATAAGCAAGCAGCTGTGTGGGAGTTTTGCTGCTAGCTGGGGTCAACCCACCATGGAGTTGAATACTGCTGCTTGGAAAGGCTCTGAGAGCAGGCAGCTAAGGAGTCGGGAGCAGAAGCAGCTATGGGAAGTAGTGAAAAGCGAGCTGCATTACAGCTGGAAGCTTACAGGCAAGGGAAGCTTTGAGAGCAGTCGATAAGGAGGATGAGGAGACTTGCCAGGGAATAAAGTAGCAATCACAGGCAGAAAGTGCTGGTGATGTGGCAAGAGCAGGTTGCAGGCTGTGAAACAATGGGAGAAGTGCATGTGTGACAGGCTGGCAAGAGAAGGGGGACAGCCAGGGCAAGTGGGAAAGAACAAGGAAGAAGTCCAAATGGACAGTAAATGGAGCTTGTGGGCAATGCAGAGAAAGCAGGCAGCATATGGAGCGACAAGCTGAGGGCGAAGATAGGCAGCAGATCAAGGCTTGAGAAGACACACTTAGCATAGGGTGCAAATGATATGCAAAGTCAAGCCAGTGGGCTGGCAACAGCAGGAAGCAGCACACAGGATGGTGAAGAGAGATGGCAAACATGGTCCGACATGAAAACTGAGTGTGGTCAGCAAGTCAGGTACTGAAATGAGGTGATGAGGCCAGGAAGGAGCAGTGTAGAGAAACGGTGATGGGCAGCAAGGAAAAGTTGAGAGCGCAATCCAGAAAGACAGCTTTGAAAAGTCATAGGAAGAGCATGTTTACAAGCACAGGAAGCAAGCAGTGGGAAGAAAAGCTGGCAAAACAGCCAGTGAGAACTGGTAGCTAAGGGAGGTGGTGAAGGCAAGCAGCAAAAGAAGGGCTTGTTCTGTGTAAAGTTGGCAATGGGCAGCAATACGTGCTGGGAATGAATCAGTGAGGAGAGGTGGGAATGTCAGGGGACACAGAGTGGCAGGAGGAAGCAGAAAGTGAAGGAGAAGTTAGGGTGTTGATGGAGTGTGGTGACAGGAAGTGAGTGAACAAACATGGACAGCAGACAGGAAATAGGGACAAGTTGTGAGGGCTGTCTACAAACAAGGCATCTCCTGACAGGTGAAGACAAAATGAAGCAGCAGTATGGCAAACAGGAAAATAAGTAATGGCATGGCAAGGTGAGCCCAGAAAGGTCTGGTCATTCAGGGAGCAAGAGCAAGCAGTAAATGGAGTGACAAACAAAGATATTGTGTGTAGAGAGCAAACATGGCTGTTGGGAGAGGAGGAGGAGGAGGAAACATGCAGCAAACGGGGCTGGCCAGAACAGACAGTGAATGACAGTAGCAAGGCACGTGGTGGGAAAGAGTGTAGATAAGAGAAGGGAAAGCAGAGGCAAGCAGAGAGGTGTTGAGGGTGGATCGCAAAGACCAGGACAAAGATATGGGATCACAGGGGAAGGTGAAAATGGGACAGAAAAGACGCATGTGAAGCAACATGAAGTAAAATTAGAGGCTGTAGGGGTGAAGGAAGAGGAAGTGAAGAGAATTAGGTGAGGGCAGGTGTCAAATTAGGAGAAGCAGGGTAAGGAAGGGACTGATGAGGCAGTAAGGAAAGCATCAAGTGAGGTGATGTGGCAGCAAGAGGCAACAAGGAAAGGATAAACAGGAATAGAGGACCGAAAGAGAGAAGGTAGTGGTGGTGCGGAATTGAGCCCAGTAAGGACAGGCAGAATTGAAACAGGAGACACAGTAAGAGATGGCAGAAAATGAGATGGCAGCAATGCCAGAGGCTGTGAAAAGGATGGGGTGTCACAGGCATTGGGGCTTGACTGGTATGCCCAGATGGAGAAAAGGGGAAAAAGGAAGTGCAAATGGCAAGCCAGTGTGTGCCAGTGATTTCTGGGGGTGGAAAGAGGTGTTAATTAGGTAGGCTGAAGTAGCAGGCAGGATAACAAGTGAAACAATGAAGATGATGAGCAAAATACAACCCTGAGCCTTGCTGGCTGGAATTTATTGAACCCTAAAAGAAGTGTGGACTTGCTTTCCCCCACCTGACTTTCTCCTGAAGGGGGAAGGACTATTTGCTTTTCCTCCTCTCTGTTAATCTTTTTCTCAATCATTGTCTCCACAAAACACAGGATTTGAAATCTACTGACAATAATACTTAGTTCCTTCTAGGAACTGTGGGATGGTTACTAAGAGAACCAAATCCTTGAATCTAAATATGTCAGCATTTCCCCCTGGTCTGTGTTAATGACCTGGGGTCCTTACTTTTCACTTTTTGTCTATGACCTTTTGTTAAAGGGATTTGTTAGATCACAGCCAAAAAAATCTGTACCAGCATTTTGGACTGATGAAAGGCATAATCCACTGAGCAGGGCTCTGGCAGGATGACTGGAAATAGAAGTCTAAATCCGACTGGTGTGGTGTGAAAATAGTTAAAAATTTGCTGTGACTGAAGAAGTACTTGGACTCATTTTGTATTAGTCTAGTTGGTTTCTTAATAGGGGATTAGGAGTAATTTATTGCTTAATTCAGTGCTATCTTTACTCACACATCAAGTGGGCACTAAAAAGGATAGATGCATTATTAGCAAAGACCATATCAAGGATTTACAAATAAGAAAAAAAAATAAGAAAAAATCATTATTCACTATTTATTTGCCCATGAAGTGACTGAAATTTTCAAATTGGTCTCATAGATCAGTTACATTCAATGGCAGATGCATATATTTTATCACAAGAGGTATTTTCAGGATTTGTCTAAAGCTGAATCACAGCAAGTAAAGATCAACTTTTCATGCAATATGTTAAGGAGGAACAGCAAGGAAGCAATCCAGTGGAGTTGACTCAGCCCTTCGCCCTTCTAAAGTAGATGAATTGCATGCTGTTTGCTGTGGGACATGTTTCAAATGAAACATAAAGGAAAGCAGCCCTATAGACTTTGCCTGGAAAGTATGGTCCACGTTCATATCAGCCCATCTAGGGAACCCAGATCAAGTTTTCACTGAGAGAGTTACAATGTTGGCCAAGTTCCTTTCTCTGCTCAGTGAGAAAATGCTACAGAGTTTATGTACTGCCTCTTGGCGACCATAGCCTTAACTTTGCCCCTGCTAAATATTTTGAGGATTAATCAGTGCCTAAATATAATTTAAAATGGAATATGCACCCAAGAGTTCTTGGTCACCAGTTCCCTTTTGGTGGCAGACCTGCTTGCTACTGCTCACCAATGGAAGAACAAATGGATTCTGGTGATGCCATGCATATGCTGTGTATAATTAAGCACCAGGGCTGCCTGCAGGGTGAGCGATTATAACACATTTATTTCCTGTATCAAAGAGAACTCACATTTAATTAGTTTTTCCCAAGTGAAACTGATACCATGAGAGACTGTCAGGAAACTAATTTCAGATTGTGTACCATTGCAAGTCAAGTTTCTTTGAAATATTTAAGGAAAAAAGTTTGTCAAATAAAATGTCACACTCTTGCTGGGTTTATGTCACTCTTTGCATAGAAGTAGAAATGGGGAGTTAGCTTGTTTTCTTCTTAAATTGCAAGCTCTACTGCTGATGCGCCCCAGTTTTTAAAATTCTAAAAAAGATTAAGGTAACTTTGCCCATGGAAATATAAGATAAAAGCAGTTTGGGGAACATCAACACTAATGAAGTCTGGTTTCCTCTGGATTTGCATCCTCCATTTGTATATCTGTAACACCATCAAAATAATGTTAGATTTTCATAAACTTCTTTAACAATTCCACTATTAACTGGTACAAGATATCATCAGTGTTCTCAACTACTGCTGACTGACTAGGTCATAGGACAACTCAGGTTGGAAAAGGACCCCAGGAGGTCTCTAGTCCAACTTTCTGTTCAAACAGAGATAACTGTGCCATTAAAACAGTTTGTTCAGAGTTTCTTTCTGCCGGGCTTTGAAAACTGACAAGGATGGAGACTGCACTGTTAGAAGTAGCATCATATTCACAACTCAGTCTGTTTATCAATTAAGTTCTAATCTGGAGCTATCTCCTCCACCCAGCTTTTGATTTTTCCCAAAACTTGTGAGGATGAGGTACTGGGGAGGGGATGACCTGTTTTGCTGTCAGATCATCTAGAAATCAACCAATGGCAAAGGTCCCTCAAGGGAGTGAGTGAGAAAAGATGAACAGGTAGGCAAGCGTCCTATTTCCCAAGCGTCCTATTTCCCAGGCATCCTATTTCCCAGGCTAAAATTACAGCTGGAAGCACTGAACCTCTCCACAGAAATCCAGATAGAACCATAAAATTAATTTATATTGACAGTTTCTACATTCAGAAGAAGCATGTAGTTCCCAGTTCTTATTTTAAATGCAATATTAAGATAAAGCGATGCTCTTCTGCCTTGCAGAATCTGTGGCTGGACAGAACGAGCTAAGAGTGTTTTAACATAAAGCACAAAGGAACAGTGTCAGTCACCTCAATGGTCTTTATTATTTCTGAAACAGCACTGTTAGGATCACTATCTCTCATTACCATGTTTATATCTGGCATCTCAAATTGCTTCCAATAGATGAAATTACCTCACTCTTGGTCTTGCCCTCCAGAGGAAAAAAACAATCATGTCACGTTCATGTGTACTGGTTTTGGCTATGGTGGAGTTAATTTTCTTCACAGTGACTAGTGTGGGGCTGTGTTTTGGATTTGTGCTGAACACACAGTTGATAATGTAGAAACGTTTCTGTCACTGCTGAGCAGTGCTTAGATAGAGCCAAGGTCCTTTATGCTTTCCATAGTGCCACACTGGCAAGGAGGCTGGGAGGTGACACAGTCAGAACAGGTGGCACAAACAGAGCAAAGGGATATTCCAGACCATATGACATCATGCTCAGTATATAAAGTGTGGGGAAAAAGAAGGAAGTGAGGGATGACGTTTGTCTTCCCGAATAGACGTTGCCCATGGTAGTGCCCTGCTTTCCTGGAGATGGCTGAATACCTGCCTGCCCACAGGAAGAGGTGAATTTATTCCTTATTTTGCTTTGCTTGTGTTTGCAGCTTTTACTTTCACTATTAAACTGTCTCTATCCCAACCCATGAGTTTTCCATCTTTTACCTTTACAGTTCTCTCCCTGATCCCACTGGTGGTGGAGTGAGCCAACAGCTCTGTGTAGTTTGATTGCTGGCTGAGGTGAAACCACACCACCATGTCAAGTCATTGTTTGATATGGCCCTTGTAAGATCTCTGCTGCTACTTCACCAGTACTGCTTGTCGAAAATATTAGATACACTTCATCTGTCAGACCATGAGTTAAGCTATGATCCCAGACAGGGTAAAAGTGAAATTATAAGCAACTGATCCTTTGCTCTACAAATGAACAAACAAACCCTGAAAGTCTTAGAGGAAACATCACCAGTACCCAAGAAAATATGCTCAAGATCAGAAATATTTTTTTTATAATTGGTCAAAATTACAGAGAGCACAAATAAGCATGCAAAGTGTATCATAAAGAAAGAGGATTATGAAGGCACCGTGCTTGCATCTAGCTGTACATGTGAACAGGTTGTCAAACAATAACAAATGAAATTGTAATGACAAATAGGAATGGAATAGCAAGTTGTTCTCAGAGGCATCTAATCTAGCTATTTGGATGATAAGCCATATAATTCCTTGTTGTGTCATCTAACCCTTCACTGGGCAACCACTGTGATCAGGATAATGTTAAATGTCAAGGAATTTGTTCATTCATTACACAGTAGGATGACAGCTTACTTGAAAGGCTTCCTGATAAAAGGGGCACAAGACATGTTTCTTGATTCATGCTCAAATAATTTATTCAGCCCAGATGCATTGCTCAACTTACAGAACTACAGTGTATTAATTATATTACGTGTGCAAAACAAAGCACATATGTACATCTTCTTGAAACCAGAAAAATTGTGAAGTTGGTATAAAAAGCAACCCAAATCTTGCACATTCAGCTTATGGAACAAGTTTTAGACCTACGCAAGTTTTAAAATATTTACACAACAGTATGCATAGGAAAAGATTTGGTTAACTTTGGGTAATGTTAAGTTTTGCTAAATACTTAGGCTGTAAATCTTTGAAACCCATTTACTGGCAAAGACTTTGATCAGAGACTTTTACATGTAACTCAGTGATGAATATACTGAACTAAACCAGCCAGAAGATTTTAGGACAAAGTCAAATTAGCTCCATTAGTGTCAAAGTGATTGAATTGAAAGAGTTTTCTTATAAACTCAGAGTAATAAGAGGTTTTTAACAGTTCTAGAAGCTATTATCTCTTAGAAATGCATGACTTAAATGTTTTGTAATGAATCCATGAAATGTATGAGTAAAATTCACAGCAGAATACAGGTTTTATTTTACTTCTGTCTTTTTCTCTATCTATTGGTTTTGTTTTTTTTTTTTTTCTCTTTTTAGAATGTGTAAAATTATTTAACTTCTAAATTAAGGTCTTTGTTTCTTAATGTGACATCACCTTCTGCTTTTCCTGATAAATTGGGTTACTGCCTGGTACCCCTGAGGGTTACGTATGCTGATATGTTGTATGTCTGGTCTTACCACCAAATGATATGGCTCTATTGCAGTTCTGATATGATGTAATTAAAAATATCACCTTCAGTGAATTACATGGGGTTTTCAATAGAAATTCTTCAGAACTCCCCAGTGATTTTGCAACTGGTCTCTGGTGTAAGAGACCATTTTCAGATATTCACCAGCCTTTGAGAATGCAGAAATGTGGCAGAAACATATGTTATGCTGAAATCTCTAGGACTCCTAGTGGCCCCAAAAAAATGTTGCAAACATGATAGGAAATGATGAAGATATTTTGTCCCACAACAACACATTATTATTATCATTATTAACCTTTCTATGGCTGTTATTATTTAGAGGATCTTGAGGTTAGTTCTTGATCCCTAGTGGTTAATTAGTTGTACCCCAGCCAATTGGTTTCAGACTGCAGATGAGAAGTAATAAATGTGGAGAGAAGACTATGACGTGAGCAAGCAGAACAGAGAGGGGAGCAGGCAATAATTTCTGCATATACCTGTATGTAAGAACCAATTTTAACTGAAAGGTGACTTACTGTCCCTCCCAGCATCCTTCTGGACAAGCTGCTCAACTGTGAGATGAGCAGGCACATGGTGCAAGGGATTGAAGAACTGGCTGAAAGGCAGGGCTCAAAGTGTGGTAGTGAATGGGGTAACATTTGGATGGTGACCAGAGACCAGTGCTGTTCCTCAGGGCTCAATTCTAGGGCTAATTCTGCTCAATATCTGTACTGATGACCTGGATGCAGGAGCTGAACGCACGGTTAGTAAGTCTGCGGAAATAATTCTAAACTGGAAAGGCGTTGTTGGCCTTGCAGAGGAATCTGGATAGACTGGAGCATTAGGCAATCAACAATGGCATGAAACTGAACAAGACCAAATGCTGGATTATGCACCTGTGATGGAGTAACACTGGATATGAGACTAAACTGGGAGAGGAGTGGCTGGAGAGCAGCCCTGTAGAAAGTGGTCTGTGGGTGCTGGTTGGCAGGAGGATCAACAGGAGTCAGCAGTGTATGCTCTGGCAGCCAAGGGGGTAAACCACATCCTGGGGTACATCAAACACAGCATTACCAGCTGGCCAAAAGAGGTGATTAACCCACTGTATTTAGTGTGGATGCAGCGTCACTTTCAGCCGTGTGAGCAGTTCAGTTTAAGAAGGATGTGAAGGTACTTGAGTGCATCCAGAGAAGGGTAGCAAAGCTGGGGAAGGGTCTGGCTCACATGTCCTCTGAGCAGCAGCTGAGGGCACAGGATTTGTCTAATTTCAAGAGGAGGAGGCTGAGGGGTGACCTCACTGCTCCCTACAGCTTCCTGAGGAGGGGGTCTCCAAAGAGGCCAACTGCCAGTGTCTAAAGGAGAGCACATGAGCAGTGCAAGAGCCCTCTGTCAGGGTCCTGGGGGTGCTCACAGGACTTGGTGTCTGCGACCAGACTCCTCTGGGACCCCCTCTGTCTCCTGCCAAGGGCCCAGGGAACGTGTCCCACCTCAGCCCGGGGCCTTCAGTCTCTGCCTGAGCCATATTCAAGGTGTGCCTGTTTCTGTCCCTGTCTCCTTGATGGGTCTGGGCCCTGCACTGCAGAGAGCTGCTCTCTGGGATGAAGCCCTCAGACCTGAGTCATAGGTTGTCATGCAGAACCCTAGGCGTAGCATGGTATAACTATCATCTCTTCTCCTTCACTTTCTCCTTTTCTTTCCTCTCTTCTCCTCTCTTCTCTTCTCTGTCCTACCAAGTAGATAAGGTAATGCCAGGTCATGAGAGTAGACTTGGAAGCTGATCAGTAGTGACATCTGATTTCTAATTATTGCCAGGATGGTTTGGGTTTGGCGGGTTGTATGCATTTTGGTGTGGAGTCCAGTTGTTTGCTTTTCAGTGGTGCCATTGGTGGGCAATCTACTATTGGATGTTGGTGTAGTAACTGGTGATCTGATCTCACAGTTTGCAAACCCCATTTACACCTTTGAATAAAAAAACTAACATTCTCCATACCAAAGATTTTGCTATAAAAATAAATTAAACTTTACATCTATATGTACAGGCACATAATTTCATATCTAGCCAGGAGGTCTATTTTTTTCTCTTCTGAAGCCGGAGTTGCATTTAATAATAAGGGCTGTCACCTTACGATCCGAAGTACCATAAATTTTAAATATTAATGCATGCAGTTTTATTTTTAGCTTAGGATCAAGCTTTGCTTTGTGGTGAGTTTTTTTATATGTGAATCAGGTCTTAATATTCACATTAGGTTGTCTGAGTTGCTTGCATGATATGAAGAGTTGTAGTTTTACATTCTGTTAGTCACCCTTGGCTGCTTTGTCTTCATCTAGGCACAGACTCAGAAGTCTCTCGCACCAGAGGTGTCTCTGAGGGAGGGTCTAGGATCTGCTAGATATAAATTGTTATTCTTCACTGCTTTCTAAACATGAGTTGTGGGAGGCAGGGAGGGAGGGATGGAACGGCTAAATGAGACAACCAGTGGTCTGTGCAAAGCTGAGAGGCATGAGAGTCAGGTCCAAGTCCCAGGTATGCTACAAAATTCCTTGATAAGCTTTTGAAACTGCTTTCAGCTATGCTTACCAGACATCTTGCAATGCTGTGGAAATGTTCCCAAGCTAGTTAGGTACCAAGAAGAAGGCTGCTATTCACAGAGCACTCTATTCAGGCTTAACCGACCCCCCCCAACTGACAAACAAAGTATCTTCCAGGCTTGAGTATCTCTCCTCCGCGCTGTACTGTATCTGTAAACACCCCCTGAGGTACTCCGTGCTTGCGCCTTTCTCTCTGAAATTCTCCTTCCCTGCTCACACATTTTTGATGAACTGCAGGGAGAAGTGCTATTTCTCACACTATGTTTGGATGGCACCTAACAATGGATGTCATAATCTCTAGCCAACAGTGTGATACAAATAAACAGAAGGAGTGATCTGCTATTATTTGCTTGTACTGCTCTATCAGCCAGAGATAGCAAGCCAATTTTACACCCTTTGGAGTGAAAACATAGGTAAGCCTGCAGCTGGAATGATAAGATTGTAGATTGGATTAATCTTTCAAGAAGGATAGCAGGATCTGTATCACCTATCAGACATCTGAAGTGGTCTGGATGAACTGTCTTGTTCCAGTAGCAGATTAAAGGCAAAACACCAAGAAGAAAAAACAGAGAGAGTATCACTTAGACAGTGAAACAGTGACCATCAAGTCAAACCCCACTGGCTATAGCTCTTCCCCGGAGCGCCTGGCTGGCCTATAAGTCTTCTGTTAGCTGTCACTAGGTGGTGCAGGAGCCAATGTCCCTCCCACGTGTGTGCCCAAGGAACCTCCTCAGCCTGGCATTTCTTAACAGGGGAAGAAAACAAGCTGCACTGCCCTCTCAGTGAGTTCTGCCTCCAGCTTGCTGGCTGAGTGCTTTCCCCATTCCCAGTCTCTCTCTGTCTCTTTTTGGTAGTCTGCAGTTAGTCCCGTTTTGTTCTGAAGGATGCACTTTAAGAGACAACCTGATGCTGGTTCAGAAACTTTCATGGTAGCCCATACCAGTTATTCTCCACCTTCTCCTCCCTCTCTGTACTTCGTGGTACTGTCTACCAATACTGAATCACAGGCACAAAAGCAAATATATGAGGAAGGGAAGGGAAGGCATAGAGCACTTGCCATTCTCAGTGTCGAGTTATACAGCAGCCTAACAGCTGGTAAAGCATATTCCCAGAAGCCAGCTATCCTTCCAGCCATGAATTCCATGGTGCTCTACACCTAGTATTCTGAGTCATGCTGGGGTTTTGTTTACAGGATTTTGATCTTATTTTAGGCTCTTCCAAATCATAACCCAGATACTGCTGCTATACTATGGACGTCAGGTCACAAGAGCATGCTGCAATTATGAAAGATTAATGAGGTGCTTCATTAACCTTTGCACTTTTGACTGCCTGGAAATATTCATCTGTATTATTTTCAAGAAAAAAGAAAAAGTGTTAGCAAAAGGAAGCAAATACTTTGCTGTTGTTAGACCACTTTTGTGCGAGAATTTAGTGCTGGTTTTTTTTTTTACTTTAACTTCCTTGCCTGCTCATACCTTCCACTGCATTCTTCTTTCCCTGCTTTCAGCTTTCTCTCCATGCCTGTTCTTATATCACCCTGGGAAAGGCAGTGATCTTCTCAGCAGTGGAGGGACATCTCACCAATAAACCACCCAAAATTCAGATTTTATTCAGGGAATTTTGTAATCTCGTGACTCTAGTTTTAATCTTCTTTGATTTTGTGTCAGTTTTCCAAGACCTCCCATGATTTAATAGTGATTTTAGAGGTAAGGTTTATTTCAGATAAAAGGAAAAAGGCAACTTGCTTTTCATGTACCTGCTTTATGACTACTCTAAAGGAGTATGAGAACAACTCTAAAACACATATTTAAAAAAAGGAAAAGTTTACTTTATGAGATTAAGTACTTTGCACTGCAGGACAGTTTTAGACTATGCTAGAAATTTGTTTCTGTGCTGAAGTGAAGAAAATGAGTAAATGAGGAAACCCACAATAATTATAACTTAGGTCAAGCAGCTATTTTAATACATTCAGATTTAGCCTTAGATAACTTGTTATCCAGTTTTTGATTTGGTTGGTTTTTTTGGGTTTTTTTTTGTCATACTGTACTATGAAATTTTATAAGAATTAGAATTCAGTGGATCAAACACTGTTCACAAAATTTTCCCACTGTACTAAATTGCTTTTTGAATCTCTTAAATCTCATTGAAGTCCAGTAAGCCCCAGACTCCTGAATCATTTAGGTGTTCTTAAAACTCTATTTTAGTTTATACTCTTTAGGGGTTACAGCCTTACCTCCAAAAGCTTATAGTTTAAAATTAGACAAGATAGTGAAATAATTGATGTGAACCTGATTTGGTAGAGGGAAAAATTCAAAGACATATTGAGGGAGAAGGTTTCACACATGTCTAAGTATATCACATAAAGCTAACATCCATGTTTTCCCGCCCTTCTCCCCTTGTTAACTTAAAGACTGAGTGGTTTGTCCATGTCCATGCTTGAACTGGGCAATAGACACCAGTCTGAGCTCTTGTTGTCGGAGTTCCTACTGTTGTAATCAGAGGTCAGTCCACCTCACTTCCACAGTCACCTTTTTTCTCTATTTTGAGGAAACATCTAAAACAGCCTCCAAAGCAAGGATGAGAAGCTCTGTAACCTCTGCAAAACTGGGGATTTCATCTTTTTTATTTGTCTGTGGGGTCCCATATCCTCTCTAAGGTTTATGAGAGTTGCTCTTTTCCTCCCATAAAAAGAAAGTGAAGGAAGAAACACTGGTGAACTGTGACTCCAGAATATTGCGCTATGCTCAGTAATGAACCTGCTTCTTCATGGAGAGAGATGGGATTTGGAAAATGCTGAGGAACCACTCACATATTCCTTGAACATGATTTACCACTGGATGGGCACTGGGTGTAAATCACACTGTCCTTAAATTTCACACCTGTGACAAACTGCTGGCCCAACCACCCTGATTCAGATGATGATGAACTGTCACATCCCAGAGATTTTCTTTGAATTTTAGGTTTTTAATTTGGTTTTGGACATGGAGGCTTCTCACTAATTAAAAACAACTCTTAAGGCTGAGGTACCAGTTGGTGATAACCAGTTAAGCTTGCATCAGTTTCACCCCTGTAGGTGAAATCCTGGCCTCATAGAAATTACTGCATAAAACTCCCATGAGGGAGGACAAGTCAGGCAATCTTATTTCATAAGAACAAAGGTCAACAACCCTTAGCAGCCTTTTCATTTGACAGATGAAGACCTAGATCCTTAATTTCATTTAAGATTTGCACCCATACATAGATTAGTAACTTATCTAGTACCTATTAATAACTTAGCTAGTACCTAAAACAGGCAACATATATTTGCTGTCCGAAAAAAGGATCCTGGAGTCTGGAGAAAGGCTAATGCAGTCGAACAGTAACAAATTATTTATAAAGGAGCATCAGGCCTTGTGTTGCCTTGCCAAGGCCTGTTTGGAAATGCCTATCAATCACCTTTAACTGGTGTGCCTAATCTCTCACTTCAATTTTAGGGCCTTTTTTCATCCTTTTTTTCCTGTAAATATACCTTCTTTTTTTTTTTTTTGTAACTCATCACACAGGAACTGGTGAAGGTCAAACATCAGTCCCTCTTTTTATACTGGACAATTTAAAGTCTATAACAATGAACTCTATATTGAACGCTTGTCTTAGTTCAAGATGTTTCTAACTTGGGCTTTTCACAAACTGTTATTGATTTCCGCCTCTAAACCAGTAAATCCTTTTGTGTAGTAATTCCATAAATACAGCAGAGTTGGGAAGGCTGTGAATCTTCATTTGATCAAAAAGTTCCAAATCTCTCAGATAAATCTATAGCTCTCAGTGTCAGCTTTGCAGGTATTCAATCATCTTTCCTTGGACGCTAAATGAAATGCCTTGAGTTTATGTTTAATTTTTTGGTAAGCTTCTATGACATCTGTCGTAAATATATTGTCCTCAGGCGACTGTCAATTAAATACAATTTGCATTTATCATTATGAGAAAGAGGTTATCCTCTTAATAAATTTAACTAACTCTTTTTCTGTTCTTTTAATTTATGGTCACAGACAGTTATAATTTCAGGAGGATGGAGGGGATGAAATAATTACCTGAATCTGCCTAATGTCTTCCTGTAAAGTTCTTTTAAAACTGGGTTAGTAAACTCTAATCCCTATTTATTTGGACTATTTATAAAAAATGTCATTAGACTCTGCCTTGAAAATATTTGGATTGGATGAAATTAACCTCTTACAAGCACAAAAGGGACAGCACTGGCTACTAATTTAGATGTAGGGTCTGAAACTAATTGCCAAGTCCTTTTCTTGTCTCCTTGTTCTTTAGCTGCTTGGCAAAGTGGGAAAAACAGCTGCTTTAACAGTTTTAGCTGGAGCTACTTCTTAAATTTGATAATAGATGCCTGGCTGTAATCTGCGTATTTTTACTGGTAACACAATTGCCCTGCTACCTGGAGCATTGTCCTTTATTTGGTCTGTAAAGGCTTAGCTGTAAACAATATTACAGAGGTGAAGACAGGGTTTTTTCCTGCAGGAATGGAACTGCCAGATTAAGAATATATCTCTTTTACTGCACATCTTTTTATCATTCACTACAATAAGTGTTCAAAAGCACACCATGTATAATACTTCCTGAAGACAAGCACAAATCAAAATCTCTGGAAACTATTAAGCATTAAAAATATCTATTCATTAGTGATACTAGTTTTATGGCATTTTATAACTTTCCCTACTTCTGAGGCCTAGTCTCTATTCCACAAAAAACACCTTCTTGTTTCCATCCTGCAGAGACAATCTTACGCTCTATAGACAGTGTCCTAATCTGAAAGATATAATCTGAGGAAAAATCAGAGGAGCTGAGTTTTTAGTTTTAATTTGACTTTCAAATTTGCTGCTTCTGTTTCAGACTTGGAGAAAGGAGATTTTTGCCTGAAAGTTTGTCTTCCCATTATTTGTCCAAATCTCTAACCTCTTCCTTCCATCCTTGATTTCATTATGTATTAACATATCATGGCAGCAGCAATAATATTACTGTCAAAAGAAGACAATAGCTGAAGACTAATTTGAAAAAAATCAAGTTGCCTTTGCAGAGTCCTAGATTTGAATTGTTTACCATTCCTTTGGATAGGACTATCACTTTTTTTGTTTCATCTAATTCACTCTTGGCCAAATGCTTTTCCCTCTGATATTCCTGCAGTCTCCAAAGACTTTCTCTGATCTTAAGAAAGTGGCTTGTAGGCCAGATAAAACAAAAAGGGCACAACTACACTTAGCTAAATCAAGACTCTGTTATGGTTTTGTGATTTCTTTCCAAGAGGCTTTCAATTTAAAAATCCTCTCAATTTATCAAACAATCTCTAATTGCTCTTTAACATCCAGTTAAACTTAATGCTTTGTATATTTTGTATTCAAACAAAAAAGTTTTGTTGATCATTAATGTTAGCTCTGCTTTTTCTATGCCTCCTTATTCCCAAATGCAAGGTGAATATAATGAAATGAAATTCTTTTATCACAAGCAATAAAGCCAGGGCTTATTAAATAGTAGTCTATCATTTGCATTGGCTTTGTTGCATCTTTAATGAAAAGCTTGATAAAAGAAGTGCATAGGAGCCCACAAGAAATGTAGGATAATAGTTCTTCCTTGTAAAGGTTTGCAAATCCCTGAACTTGATCATAGAGAAACTATAGCATCTTTGCTATGATGCCATGTCGGGTCCGGAAAGTGTTCCCAATGTTTGAAAACAGTGATCCGTTATTAAAACTTCTTTCAGTGCTGTGCTCTTGGTTATTAAAAAAAACCAAACAAAACACAAACTCTTTGTGCATTAACTATACTTCATCCCAACGCCAAAAAAAAAAGCATTGCTTTGTTTCCCTGTAAACTAAGGTAATCTTTGAAAAAGTTTTGGTTTTCTACAGTAGCTCCCCATATTACTGGAGTACCACTAGATTAATCTGTCTGCTGTTTGTCTGGTTATTAACAATTCACCTTTGTGTCTTAGGGTTTGGGCCAATGAATTACACACTCATGCACATAATTATTCATTCATATTTACTTATGAATATACATTCATATATGTATATGCTTTCATATATGTGTACATATATACGCACACACATGCAGAGGATACATATTATAGCTATTTAGAATGTCAGGTTAAAGTCCTTTGAGCCTGCACAGTCTAAGCAGGAAAGGAGCCAGATTGTGCTTCCAAACTTCTAAAATATGTCATCACATTTGTGAAGTACTGGTTTTGCACCAGGCAGACTAGCAGCAGAATTTAAGCAGAATTATTCCTAAATAAGAATTTAAGAGATGTAACAAATGTTGATTTGGAGGAACTGCATTTATAGCAAACACAGTGCTGTTAAATCAGTAAGTGCCAATGAAGAGTACAGCCACCACCAGCTCTCTTAACTCTTTGCTTAGATCCAGCATCCCCACCATGTTAATCTGATGGTGCATGTGCTTTTAAAATCAGACAACCTACCAGAAACTGGCAACAAAAATTTGGATGAAGTGAGTCAAATTCGACACTCATTTGGCAGATAACAACACCTGCTGTTCATCTGTCTGCATTTAAAGAGTTGGCCAGCTTGCAGTTCATCAGCATGGCTTTTGTTCAGGGTCTACCTTATGAATGAATGCCTTGGAAGTTCCAGATGAGTGCCTTCTTCTATTTCTCTTTAAAAGAAAAGGAGACCTCACAATAAATTCACAAGGCATGAAAAGTAATTGGGAAACAACATTCCTTCTGAAACACTCTCTTAAAAGCATTTTAACCAAGCATATATTTGCACAGTGCTCTACATTACATTTGGCTTACTTCATGTTTATATGATTTGTGGGTTTTTTCCCTGCTTATGTCTGGAGCCTGGAAACCCATTAACTCTTCTACACTAAAGAAACATACACAGTGCACAAAAAGCAAGGAAATTAGAAGATCCCTGGGCTGGTCTGCAGCCTGGTTATCATGGACCAAGACAGGGATAAAACTCTGGGAGACTGGTGTCAGCCACATCCCAGCAGAAACTACACAGAACAGAACCATAGAATCATTAAGGTTGGAAAAGACCTTCAGGATCATTGAGTCTAACCTTTGACCAAATTCCACCACGCCCACTAAACCATACCATCCAGTGCCATGTCTACTCATTTTCTGAACACTTTCAAGGATGGTGACTCCACCACTCCCAATGCTTAACCACTCTTTCAGTGAAGAATTTTTTCCTAATAACCAACCTAAACCTTCCTTGGTGCAACTTGAGGCCATTTCTCCTTGTCCTGTTGCTGGTTGCCTGGGAGAAGAGACCAACCCCCAGCTCGCTGCAATCTCTTTTCAGGTAGTTGTAGAGAGTGATAAGGTTTCCCCTGAGCCTTCTTTTCTCTAGGTTAAACAACCCCAGGTCCCTCAGCCAGTCCTCTTAGGACTTGTGTTCCAGACCTTTTGCCAGGTTTGTTGCCCTTCTCTGGACTCACACCAGCACCTCAGTGTCTTTCCTCTAGTGAGGGCCCTGAAACTGAACATGGTACTTGAGTAGAGATAAGTACGCAGAGGCCCTCACTTCCCTAGATCTACTGGTCACCCTATTTCTAATACAGGCCAGGATGCCAATGTCCTTCTTGGCCACCAGGGCACACTGCTGGCTCATGTTCAGCTGGCTGTTGACCAGCACCCCCAGGTCCTTTTCCTCTGGGCAGCTTTCCAGCCACTCTTCCCCCAGCCTGTAGTACTGTATGGGGTTGTGACACAAGTGCATGATCCAGCACTTTGCCTTATTAAACCTACTACCCCTTCGATCCAACCTGTCCAGATCCCTGGGTAGAGCCTTCTAATCCTCCAGCAATTTGACGCTCACACACAACTTAGTGTCGTCTGTATCTAAGGCCACACAGTAACTATACAGATAGTAGGAGTAACCTCATGAAGCCAATGCTTTCTATACATGGAAACTAGTATGCACTTCAGTTTGGCTATAAAGACACTGCATGTCAAGGTGTTGCTTAAATCAAGGCATAGATAACTTCCTCGGTTTCAAAAAAGGATGGACTTGTTATGCTGGACATTATCTAATAACGTTAAATTGTCCAAACAATGAGTTTCCCTACAGAGGTTGAGGCTATCTGTTTACTACTGTTTCCCATGGGAAATGTCACTGACAACATACGGATTCCTGCAATGTACTTCTATAAAGTAGGTGGCATTGCAAAACTATTTTGTCAAAGAGAAAAAAAAAATGGCTGTGCTTTGACTTAAGTGTTGTTTGGTGGCTTTTGATGCATCATCACATTAAGACTCTGTGCTTTATGTCACCAACATATTTTTAAAATTCAGTCACTATGCCTTTATCTTCTGGACTTTCCTTTCAAGCTTAGGTGCTGTAAACAGTTCATGACTTGCAATTTCAATCTGGCAGCCTTTAAAATTTGCTGTCCTCAAAAATTGTCTTGTCAAGTGTCAGAGACCTAGAGTTAGAAGTAAACAGAGTTGACAGGACCATTTAACTTCTATTCTTAGGCATTCTGCCTGTAATGATATAAGGATGGCATTAGGAGATGCCAGAATCCATTATACATTTCCTGTCCTGACATACTTAAAGTGGTTAATACAGGACTGGTTTATTGCTGAAAAAAATCTTTGTGATGTTTAGTCAAATACTTTTATTGTTAATCTTGTGTTTAGTACGTTGGTTTTCTGTCATCTTCTGCTTTATTCCTAAAGTTTTTTAAGTATTTGCCAATTTCAGCTGCACATTTCTGGATGGGTAGACCCCTTGGAAATACTGACTCCCTGCAAACTTTGTGGTGCGGTGAGACTGGGGAGGAGAAATGAGATAACAGTGAGTCTACATAGAAGCTTATCCATGAATCCACAGAAAACAGGGATTTACTGTTTCTGATATTCAGAAACTAAAGGGTTTTTTTCTCATGTCCATGTTGATGACTGAGAATAAACTGCACTCACAGGTAATCTTTTCCAAGTACATGCATGCTATCAGGTTGGCTTGTTGTCTTTCCACAATGCACACACAGTTCTCCTAGCATTCTGCATTGAACATATTTCTTCAGTCTTTTATTGGTTTAGTTGTCCTCATTGGAATCTTTCTGATTTATTTCATATTTTGGGTTGAAGCCAGCGCTTTTCCACCAGCACCACCTTGACTTAAAAATAAATCTTGGCGTAACAGAAATTAGGGTAATGGCAACACCATAGCAGTGTGCAGCTGCAGACCTGGCCTTGCAGAGCTGATGTAAAATAGTGCTGTTATTACTCCCTTGATTCCTCACTGGGTTATACTACTGTTTATGCTTTTCAAAACAGTAATCAGGTCTTTTTGGAGCAGTAGATGCACACTTCATGCTTGTCTGGAGTTAATGGGCTCGGGCTGTACTGGGATCCCTTGATTAAGCTTTGGTATGGTGAAGCACTTCAGGTGTACTATGTTGGATCACAGCCCCAGCCTGCACACCAGAGCCTCTCTCTTTCCCCAGTGAAGCACCTTGAGCATATGGTTTTTTTCCAGCGCTTGCTGAAGCTTAGCTACCTCCTTTGCAGTTTTAACTGCTTTTCTTAGCGTGTCTTAGGCTATTTAGGCCAAACAACCCAATCTGGTTGTCTGCAGTTAGACATTTAAAGCAGTAACCAAGCAATAAACAAATAGGCTGCTTCTATTTGAATTCTGTTTTCCCTCAGTTTGTTTAAAATCAGTGGGATTCCTGAGTGCTTGAGAATTCACATTTGGGGCATATAAAGTTTAAGACTTTAGTGTTGATATTGTCAGAAAGTGGAATTTAAGAAAAGCAAGCTCCTCAGACACGTGTCCCAGCAGGGGCAGTGGGAATCCATTCCTGCGTGTTTACCATATGTTACACCACACTGCTGTAAAGATCTGGGTTCAGGGACGTTGTAACTCAACTGATTTATAATGGTCAAGGAAGTTGCAATCCATCAGCTGAAATAAATCAGTGGACATACATTTAGCCAGTCCCACCTATGGAAATTATCTCTCTCAGACTACTTCATTGCCTTAGTCAAGGTAGACTGAGAAAGGGCTATCACAGCTCAGCTACTTCTGAACACCAAGTAGAACCTGACTTTAGCAAAATTACAATTTTTTTTGTTCCTGCAGCACCAGAGAAGGAAAAATGTCTTAACTGTTTCTTCAGTTGGATTGACTAGACTCTTCCCATGTAACTGCTAAGTGAGGTCTTACTTTCAGGCTAAGGATTATGTCTCTAGAGGGATGACTCCTGCTGGAGCTTTTAGAGGCAGCTAATTCAAAGGCCCCACTCTAAGGTGAAAGTCTAGCAGACAGAAGTTCAGCAACAGAAATATGCTGTCTGATATAGTTGTTCCTTATGTGATGTATTAATCATTACTATGTCTAATGTAATTAATGTCTGAACTGATTTTGTCAGAACTGTCTATATTTAAATACATACATATATATATACATAAATATATATACATAAATATATATATATATAAATTTAACAATAGCATGAGCACACAACAACTCGATTGTTTATATGTGTGGTGTCTGTGGGAAATCTTGCTTTTTCATCTTGAAGGGGTATAAGCAACCTTCCACTATGGAAATGTTTTGTCTGGAAATTCAAGTGGGTGTTTCCCAAGGTCTTCCTTCTCTTTCAAATAAATTTCCAGTCCAAACTGGTTTTCTTATGAGGGGCCACCCATGTCACCTCTTGGTGATTCACCACAGTGCTTCACAGATGGAATATTCCAGGTAGAAGCTGAAAGAGGATGCTAGAGCTACAACTCTCACGTAGCTTTATAGGGCAGAAAACTTCTTTTTCTTGTAACACCCATATGTTTTTCATCTTCCAGGTACTGCTCGAAATAATACAGCTTTTTGTAAATAAAATGCAAGTCCTGGATAGAAGAGAACTCAGGAGAGCTGTAGACTAAGTTTTCAGTTATAGAATATGTTTTTCTAGCACAATCTCCCTTACAACCTGTGGTCACCTTTTTAGCAAGTGATTAAACATTACTGTGAAGTACGTAAGAAAAATTATACCAATTTAACAGATGTCTGAGTGGAAACAAAGCAAAGCAGGAGCCAGTAGTCCCTGGGAGATCCAGAAGACTGGATTAATTTCCAACTGCTGTATCAGCCTCCTTCATAAAATAGCATATTTTCTTCCAACATCAGTTTTTGCAATTATTCCTCAGTAGATCAACTGATCTACTTTTGAGTGGATCTTTTAATTCACTCTCATCACCTAACATGCAAATGCTCTTTGGGGACAGTTTCTCTGAAACTGCTGGTTTTCTCTTGGACAGTGACCTCAGGAACAACTTGGTGACTTTGTAAAAGAGCCTGAAGCATTTAGCATTGCTGCATTGATAAAACAAGTTGTCTACTCTGGACTGGTGAAGAGGAAGCCTTTGAAAAATTGTTCCTGGTTGTAACTGTTCTAGTCTCCAAAATGCCTTGTTGCTAGGCATTTGTGGTGTCTTATTTTGGTCATGGATTGAATATTTTATAATATAGTATGCTGCCTTTCAAGAAGAATCAACCCAGACTTTTTTCTTTCATATTTCTTTACCCTGTATTTTATAAGCTAATTCCACTACAAGCATATGAAAAACACCTTCCTTCTGCTGATAAAGCTATTTTTTATTTTTTGTTTTATAATTTTGCAGTACAGCTATTTTAACAAAACATTTATTGTTAGAGACTTATTTACCCCAAGAAAGAATCATCATAATGGTTAGAGCCCCCAAGTAGAAGCTGCTTTTATTTGCATTACTGTAACACCCTCAGGTCTCTTAAGAGATCTTGCACGGGCCTTCAAATTACACACAGATATTACAGACAAACACTAAGATGCCATTTACCATTCCTATCCCAGAAGAGCCTTCAACCTTCTTGATAGTTGCCTGACTTGTATGCTCTTCACTTTTTTTTTTTTCCCCTCCTATCCATAGGCTATTTATTCTTCTGCCTATATAGCTATTTTTACTCATAGGATTCATCCCTACTGTGGTAGTGTTTGAAAATAGCAGTTATATTATTCTGGCACTGTACAAATACCACAGTCCCAACCTGAAGTACTTACAGTTTAAGATATAAGCTTGCTTCTGGGGTGGGTTTATTTAAAGAGGGAATTGTGCCTGAATATGAATATGAATAGAGCTAGGCTAGTTTTATATTAGTTTCGCTACGAAAGCAAACTTTCATACTCAATCCTACATCTCTTTTATTTGCTTTTTCTTTATAGCCATGTAATTCCATATACTTTGAGAAAATGAATTATGTCTCATGCTAGCACTAACAATAAGAGAAATAAATGCAAACAACACATTATACAGGTAAACACTACAGGACACAGCCATTAGAGGATATACTGGAATGCAAATTGTACACTTCAGATGCTGCAAAAGATTGTAAGGTGTTTGTGTTTGGTTATTTTTATTCCCCTCAATTTAGTCCAAAGTACCCAAGATGCTTGGTGGGTCTGTTACTCTAAGATAGATTACATGATGCAATTACTTTGGTAGAGGGAAACACTTGCCTGAAACTATATAGAAGTCAATTTTATGCAGTTGAATTTGGATTTCAAAACAGTCTCCTACACGCAGAACATAAACACCCTCCCTCTTGTCTAGGTGGAGGCAGTAAAATGAGGCTCCTAATTCACACTGGGTGGTAGGAGGCATGCTGGAACAGGGACCCGCTGCTGCAGTCTGTGCAAGAGGAGGGAGTCCCAGAAACCTGGGAAAATGATGCAAAGCTGTTATGGTTAGTACTGCAGGTTTTGTAATGGCTCCACTGATAATTGTAACACTGGCCAATTTTTACTGGCTTTGGCATTGTCTCCTCATTTCCAGATTTTGACTTTATTTTGCTCTTGTTCCTTTATTATTCTTTCCTCTACTTCAGGTTGGGGTTTTTTTGGGGGGTTATTTTCTTTCTTTCTTTCTTTTTTTTTTTTCTTTTATGGTCCCCATCAAGCAGCTGTTCCTTGTGTGGGCGCCTGATCACTGCTGCTTTTCATTTGCCATAGTCCCTCCAGGACTCTCATGTCATCAACACCTGTTCCTTATTCTTTTGAGCGGTGACTAAAAGGCACATTAACCAGATCCTTCCATGTCATTCACAGAAATTACCTATTGCCAGGGCAAACAAAACCCAGCTAAGGCTCTAACTCTGTTACCTTTCTTTTTGCCTTTCTTTCTCCTTTTTTTTTTTTCTTTTTTTTTACCCAGCCCCTTCCATCATAGGAGGGCAGAATTCCTGGTTCTTCTTCCAGACCACCTATCAGCTATTACTGGTAGTGTCCTCCCTTGCCAATCCATTAACCACTCACCCATCAGCAAGTCAACAGCATTCTTAGCACCTGCTAACCACGTACATGCAAAAAAACTTGACTCGTAAACCAGCTGTAAGTTTAACTTTTTGGCCCTTAATTTTTATTTTTCATTCCTTGCTCAAATGAAGAGAAATGAAGCTTTCCTCTGGTTTTGCTCATAGTTACAGACTGCAGTTTTCTCACTGTAAAAAAGAATTGTAGTTTGTGAGCTAGACTGGAGTCCTACAGTTCACACTGCATTAGTCCTCCTACAAAGTGGCATTTTATTACATGTAAGGAAGTAATAACTGATGTTATTGTATAACTGTAGTTGCTCAAATGTTTCTTAATCTAGATATAAAATACATTAATTAGACTGGACTCACTCTCAAAGAAGTTAGTTTTGGCAGAGCTTTTCTTGGTGGGCAGCAAGGAGAACTGAGTTGTTTATTTTTTTTTTTGAAAGCTTAGATAAGATGTTTAAAGAACCTCACAGAAGACAATGCTAAATCTAAATCCTTCTATTTTTAACAGGCAGAAAATGCAATTAACCATCTTTCCCTAGAGTAGCAATACAGCAGGCCCCAGCAGGTGTGTTACTATTGCAATATCAAAATAAAAAGTCTAGTCAGCCTTTCACTATAAGAATAAGTGAAATGCAGAGCAGATGCTGTAATAACCATTAATTTACATTCACCAACTATATTTGTTGTAAAAGTAGATGAGGACACTGGAAAAACAAGTTATTTTTGGCACTTCCAAGCAATATCACAAGAAAACTACTGTAATGTGTTTAGCAGAGCAGTGAATACATATTGGCCAAATTTATCTCTGCTATAACCTTGCAGAAATGTAGAATGAATTCAGTCCTAAATTTCACTTTGTGGAAGGAAGGATGAAATTAAAGGAGTTTATTGAACATCACTGGAAGTTTTCCAGATCTGGTACTGAAGTAACTTTAAAAAAACTTCACAAGGAAAATAGAATAATACACAGACTTTACCTAAACTTTACTGTTCAGAATTTAGAGCTAAAACTTCCTATAAGAAACAGATTTTAATGAGTTGTGTAATAACCTATATCCAGAGGAACTCAAAAGGAAAGTAGCATTTCTTGGATGCTGATTACTGTAAGACTTCTGTGCTTAGTGCTGGCGTCTTTGTACCGATTTAACCATACAGCATGTCCCTGCAGAGCCACACATGGGTGTGGGCACTTAGCTACTAGACTACTGGGTGAAAGGGTCAACAGTATCTTAAATTATACGATACTTCTCATGTGGGGTTGCTCAGGTACCATACATACAATTAAATGAACTTTGCCATAGGTCAATTTATACTATTTATTTATTTTTAGACATGAAAGCAAAAAGCTCAACAAGCCTTTCTGGTTTACTACAAGGGTTGAAAGTCCTCACTAAAGCACAGTATTCAACTACTGACATAATTTACCCTTAAGCCTTGTGTCACCTTTGTCTGTGGGGTAATATTTGACAGCTGTTTCTACGGAGAGAATGGCAAAGCATAAGAGCCAGAGAAATATTTTCAAATATTTTCAAAATTATCCTTGGCTTCATTTCTTCATGAAATACTGATATTAAAACAGAGTTTTGACTTCTCTGCAAAGTTGTCTTTTTGTATGGAGACTACAATCTAACGGATCGTGGTTCTAATACAACCAAGACATAAATCCTTTTTGTCTCTGATTGTTATTCCTGCAGGTGGGTGCTTATGATATTTTGTCTATATTTGCCTGTATTAGAAATTGGATTTTTTTTGAAAAGTCCTATTATATATCTGCCTCAGTTTTGAATGGAACCTTGATTAATAGCTTTTGCTGGGGACTTGCTAGACCTGTGAGACACATCAGGCTGGCTATGAAGTCAAATTCTCAGGGTTTCCAACTAAACAAAAAAAGCCACGCAAAAAAAATTACGGGAGTCTCACTTCAGTAGAAAAATTTGAAGAAGCTTTTGTGCTATTTTTGTTGAAAAGGTTAAGCTTTTTTCCTCCCCATGATTTTTCACTGAAAACAATTGAGGAAATTCACTACAGATTTGCTGGCAGATTCAGCTCAAGGTGTGCGTTTTTCAGAGAGAAAAAAACATGCTTGAAATCTTTTTCCAACTGGAAGTGTTACCATTGTGCTGCATTGCATCCTTATTTTTTAGTAAAAGAGCCAGTGCTTTACAGTTTCATGCTGAGCAAATTTGAGCAAGGTGAGATAAGTGGTCAGACAGTGACTTTTAATGGCTCTCCCGCATCAATCACATAAAAGATGAGGGTGGTGGGAGAGGAGGAGAAGAGGAGGGTTCTCAAATGAAATGAGGAAAGTTATGATGGCTTGAGATGCTTTGGGAAAGAGAGACACCTTATAGCAGAGACAGGGCAATAAAGGGAGAGAATGGTATCCATGTATGTGTCACTTTTTGGTGGCCATGTGTATGTTAGTATGGTCCTGGCTTTAACCCTGACACAGAGGGATAATCACACAACATGATTGTGGTGATTTTATACTGTCAGATGCTTTCCCTGGACTCCCTCCATTGTCAGTGGAAAGCAAATACTTCTCTGGAGGGGAATTCAGAAAAGGAACCTAACTTAGTTGTACAGAATTGGTCTCTAGAGAATATCTGCTTCTCTCCATTGCCTATAGAGGGCATCTAAATCTGGGTTGATGGCGTGATTACTTTCTCTTTTCCTGAGCAGTTCTGATTTTAAAGGTCCTGAGTAACTGCACTATGTGATATTTCCTCTGGAGGTTTGTCAGCTCACAGGGGAACGCAATTCAGAAGCCAGACGTGAAGGGTCTCAATTCTTAGACCTAATGCATTTAAAAGATATGGGATCCAAAATTTGAATCTCTGTTAACCAACTGGTAATGGACTTCTAATGAGGATATGGTCATAGAGGCTATAACCAGAGCGCAGCACTGATCTTTGCTAGCTAAATGAGGTAAAAAGTGGGGAAAAAACACATGCCACAACTTGGACGGGTCTTTTTAATTCAAATTGCTATCTGGAAAGGAAGCTCTTAAATTTATTTGCACTGAGCGCAAAGTCACAGAATGGTGTTTTCAAGAAAATGACTGTTCAACAAAAGTTATGTCTACCTCAACAGGTAATGCAGCGTAAAGCGAGTAGATCTGTGGGCTTAAAGAGTTAATATGGAGCATCTTGAGTCCATTGTGCTTGGTTCAAATTGTGAGTTTGTGGGGGGCTAGGAGGGTTATTCTTTGGACTAGCTTTAGTCTGGCCCTGCAGACTGGACCACTTGAGTGGGTGGGTGATATTTGTGCTCTCAAACTATTTTCTGATGCAGTTTTGTCTGAAAGGTATGCATGTGATGCACACCAACTTCAGGAGGTGGAAGACATTGAAGTGATGCATATCTTTCACAAAATAGGGAAAGGAAGAAAGGTGACAACTACTTTTAATAAAAGATCAAGATTGCTGTAATGTGGCTTATACTGCTGGCAAAGAGAAGAGTATTGCTGTTCTGCTAAGGGCTGCAAAGCTTCAAACAAGGGTGAGGTGTTCCATAAACTCTAAACTAAAATCCCAATTCACACGTGCATTAGTTACCTTGAAGGGATGCCAACAGACAAGGTATACATGATAGTAGAGAATACATTTTCTAATTTTGTCATTATTAATTTTATTATACATTTTTATCCCTTTTGCCTTTATAGTTTTTTAATACCTCTCATTTATTTTTCTTCGCTTTGAGTTATTTTTGTCATTCTTACGAGCTTAGTAGGACATCAGAGAAAAACTGATGTAGCCACACTGACCCCACTACCCACTGGCCAACTGAACAGTTGCATCTTGACCAGTGTCTCCAGCCCTTATAAACTGTGAAACAAATACCAAGAAGCTGAAATGTTTGTAGGATGCACTCCCTCTCATCCTGCATATACAATATGACAGTCTAATGGCATGTATGTGCTTTAAACTTCCCATTAATTTTGTGCACAGCAAAAAATAAATTATTACCTTACAATCCAGACAGTATAGCACTAACTCTACAAGAACTTTGCCGGGTTTTCAAGTGTAGGTAGTTAAGGACCTTCCAGCCTTAACTGTGGCACAATTACAATAGCAGCTTTCTCCTACTAGCCTACTATTGCCAACCCCTGGAGATCTAGCTTTGAAGGAATAATCATCAGCAAATTTCATTCAGGCATTTGCTCACCTCCCAAGATTCTTCAAAGGGTAAGGAGGTGCATGTCTGTGTGCTTTTTAATGAAAACAGCAGGCAAGGACTGGTGACTGCCGAGAGTATCTGAAAGACAATGAAGCACAACCTGGGCAGAACTTCAAGTAGAAGTGACCTGAAGTCACATTTCTGAATTTCCTTTGGAGCTGTTGTGCTCAGGTATGATGCACTTTAACTAGAATTTGGAAAGAGTACAAACAGAAATGTGGATAGGAAAGGGAAGAAGAATGGTTTATTTGCCTCACCTAAAATTCAGAGTTAGCAGAGAACTTGCCAGAGAAATGCACATTCTTATTGCACTTGCTATAGCACACAAATCCCATTTATTAATATTGCAGCAGAGGATGGTACAACTGTAATCATTTGTGATTTCAATAATTTATATCAATACACAATTCATGAATTCTGTGTTTGCACATTTGGAGAATGCTACAGCTGAAGAGGATCTATTGATAATGTAAGAGATGAGTATTTCTAATAACTTCCATATTCTTTTGGATTCCCTGGAAAAACAAGACAGCTACAAAATGCAAAGATCCAGGTAATTACTGACATTAAGACTGTTGCAAAATACATGAATGAATGCAGGTCATAAAACAAGAATATTACCCATGAACCCAAGTGTTGAAAAAAGTGTGTAAACACTGAATTTTTAGCTCTTTAATCAGCAGAGAGCACAAAACCATCTCCATTTAAATGAAGTCAGCAGCTCACTTTTTTTTGTACCTTAGTACTTTGTGTGCTTATATATCTGTGTCAGGTCCACAAAATGCTCAACTATCTTTTCAATAGATTCTGTTTCCAAAGCAGTGTGTATCAAAATGCCATGTGACACGTAATCCAGTGGAAAACCTTCCAAGGATTCACAGCAGTTTTGGGGCAACAGGACTTCATCACTGGATGGGAAGTGAGGCATTCTGATGTGATGACCAGTAACTAGGAGAGTGAGGGAAGTGCATCATTCACACTTTGTAAATCTTAGTCTGAGATGCATGGTGGTCCTTGATACCTTTTGGGGACAGCAATGTAAGTTGCAAGAGACTTTCCTTCTGGGTTTATTTATTTATTTATTTATTTATTTTATTTCCATGTTTCAAAATTTGTGATGTGAGGGGGGTGTGCTAATGAAAGCCCACTTTTGTGGGCATATAGAGGTGGAAAAAAGCTACTGCGCATGGAGGGAAATACAAAAAAATAAAAAAACAAAAAATCAACTCTGCTGCTAGGCTGTCAGTTCATGGAGCCACTTACGTCTAGCAAGCACATAACTGTAGGAAAGCAGGGAAGAATCTCCTCTGCTGGCAAACCAGTTATACTTGAAAAGACAATATGTCACCTGTCACACTCAATGGCATGAGAGCTTTCTTTTCTGGACATAAAATGTAAACATTGCCAGAGGTTAGAACTTGGACTTGGCTCTTTGATTTATTTATTTATATTATTTGTCATGAAAAAAAGACAAATTGAGGCTAATGTTTTCAAAAGGAAACTCATGACCGGATGAGAAACAATAGTTGAAACAAAGTGAGGAATTAGAGTGGTTTAGATTTCTTTTGAAGAAAGATCAGGTTACATTTTTTTGGCTGTCAAAATTATTGATAGTTTAATTTGTAAGTCTTTTTGCTCCAACCTAATTTTCATTGATGACATGAAAACTTCATGACTCAAAAATTAAATTTCATTTTTATAGGTGACTTCAAAGAGAATTTTTAAATAAAACTTCAAAGCTCCTGTTAAACTGAATAATTCCTGCCTCAACTTTAAATAGTGTTTATATTCTTTTGTTTATGTAGACACTGCAACCAGTTTTAACACAATCAGAAAATTCTGGCTGCTGTCATTTATCCATTGCCACAATTACTATGAAGAGTAGTAGAGGTGATAGTTATAAAAACCCACTACCATGATTACTTTTGCAGTCACCGCAAATGGTAGTGCAACTGTAGATATGAAATTTTTATAAAATTTTCATACCAATCATTGATTGAGCATGTTCTGCTTCCTGAGACTTGGAAATATCCTGCTGCACACGCTTTCAGGTCTTCTTTTAATAGAGGGCAAGAAAGGCCCCAAGAATTATTTATTGTTTGGATATGAAAAGTGTCATTCAGAAACATGGCATCATAATGAGAAATTCTAAATCTATGTATATTTTTTTCATCCAAAAAGCTAAACTATTCAACTCAGTCATCAAGGAAACAGAATCTGAATGATTAAAGAATCTTCTTCTTGTAGAAAAAAATAATTGACATTTTCAATTTTTTGTTTGATACAGCTCTACCAAAAAAAAAAAAAAAAAAAAGAAAAAAAAAGAAAAAAATCCTGTTAGTATGTGTGATTGAAAATCCTGTTTTATAATGCAGACACTATAAATTACAAGGCCATAAACAAAGAGGTTCTAGTAATGTTCTTATCCAGATCAGCTGTGCTCTCATGATTAATCATGTCACCGGAAACCTATGTAATCTATAGCTGCCTGTCTTATTTATCTGTTTATTGGGCTATCAAATGCTCCCATTTCATTAAGTGCTTGCTCTCTACTGAGAAGGTACTTAACATTTTGCATGACTGTAGGCTTTTTTCGGGGCTCTGTGCTTCAAAGACTAGTAACCCCATTTAGCTTCTGCTCTTTTCCAGGCAATGCTGCCTGTCAGTGGCTCTCTGGTTCCCACATCAGGGCCTTGTCACCTGTGAGGACAAATCTCTGATTAGAAGGCCTTCATTAGGGTGCCATACTCTTTTCAGTTATTCAGTTAGTTGTAGGAGCTCTGTAAATAAGGCTAGATGTTCTCTAAAAATCAAAATCTCCTCTTTCTCCCTGTAGCATCTAGCACTTGCCAACAAAGTGACAGCAAGAGGATGTCCCTGCCTCAGGGGAAAGCTTTCTGTCTTGAAAGAAAGGATGTTTCTGAGGGCAATTCAGTGTGTTTTTCTTCAGGGTATGGTACTTTCCAGAGGCAAGTTCACAATTTAAGCCCTAGGCTTGCTCTGTAGTCAGGGGAGAGAGGGATTTCCAGCGGGCAGATCTGAGCCACAGCTAGGCTTACTTGTCCTCTGGAAATGCCTCTATGCTTCTCCTGACTGTAGTAGAAGCCTAAAGATGATCAAAGTTACAGCAGAGGAGCAGAGATGTGGAGCAATGGACAGGCTTCAGTTTGGCAGGAGAGCTGCGAGATGGGGATGCAGCAGTCTCTGATCAGACTTGTCATGAAGTGACAGGCAATCAAGTTGTTCTGACTGTTAAAGAACAGGAAAGGAGAGGAATTCACAGTTGGAAATAATTTTTTAAAAACATTACTGAGCATGAAAAAAATGTGACTGAAGGATAGAACAAATTGGACAAATAAATCCTATGCTCCTGCCCTTCATTCTTCCAGGTCACAAATTTTCAGTTGCTAATTTTTTGTGCATTTTCCTGATAGCTGACATTTTCAGAGGGAAAAATGACCCTATTTAAGAAAGAAAAAGGGGAGTAGGGAAAAAAGGAGATGAAACAGATTCCAAAAAATATGGAAAGTGAGTAGTGGTAGGGGAAGACTTGAAAGAGCAAAGGAGAACTGTGAAATGATCAAACTAATTTAATCAAATTTGATCAAGTTAATTTGTTTTTCAAACATGAATATGCAGAGGATGTACGGTATGTATGTGCACATAATAAGGATAAAATCAAGGAAAATAAAATCTGTCACCTCCCAAGGCTGTATTAGTTATGCATAAACCATTTCCAGGGAGACAACCTGTTCTTAAAAACTCCCATTGGTAATGGACCCTCAGTCTTGCCTGCCACTGTAATATACTGTTTAACCATCATTATTCTCCTAGTAGCTACTATAAATCTTACTTGCAGTAGTTTAAACCCATTCATGTCCTATTCATTGTGGAGATGGAGAAGCAGGACATGCTTCTCCTCTATTCTACAGCCTGCTACATATTTGAACAGTTATGGTGTTAATTCTACGCATTGTTTTCTCTAGTCTTTACAATCCTTACTTATTCAGATATATTTCCTAGGCTTCTGTTGCACCCAGCTGTTTTCCATCTTTATTAATGAACATACCCAAAACTGCCCAGAAAACTCCACTAGAGAGCATCTATCTCAGTTTCTGACTGATGTGAAAATATGTCCTTATGACAGGCAGTACACTTATTTGCATGTCTTCTTATTTGTAATAGGAGATCACTATTGATTCGTATCTTTAAAATCTACTCTAATACCCATTTCCCCCCATGGTTAAGCATATAGGTTGCTGTCTTATGAGTGAAACTTGACTGTTCCTGGAAAACTATATCTTGCACTTCTTGTCATGTAATTGCCTTTGTTTTTACTAATTCTGGTCCCAGTTTTATTGTGTGCTTGCAGTTACATCCACCTTGAGATCATCAGAAAATGTAAGAAACGTATTCTCTATTTCATCATTCTTGGTACTTCTGCTAACACTGACAGGGCCCCGGACAAACCCCTGTAATGCCCCTTGATATATTTACATCAATAACCGCTGTAATTACTGAATATCCCTTTCCAAATACTTGTGTGACCACCTTGGAACAGTCCTATCAGGAAGCAATGATGCACTTAGACAACTTTTTCCAGGATGCCCAGTTCAGTCTCAGCTCTCATTTTTGGCTGCACTTCATAATGAACATTGGTATTTGTACAGCTGCCTTCTATCTTCCTGGTTGGCTGAATAAGGGCCTGATTATTTTCCAACAACTTTTGTAATTACCCTTGAAGAAGTAAATTGCTATCTTTTATGTACAGTCCATCTGTCATTATTATAACTGTTCCTCTCTTCGTAATATTTTCATGTGGGTCTTAACTGGCAAGCTTTTGTAGCTTGGCGAAGATTTCATGAGCTCTCTTGTCTGTGCTGTGAAGAACAAAGAACAAATTTCAAAGGTAGGGAGACAACACTAATGAGCAGAGCTGCTACTTACTCACTATAAAGGTGTCTCTCAGTCATAACATGCTCTGGGTTTATGGTTTGTTTGGTTTTTAAAAATCTCTGTACTGATGCATGACATCAGCAAAAATAGGGAAAACTGTCTTTTCTAGCATACGTTTTTTTACACAGCCTCCTTTATTAGACGAGAAAGGTAGTGGAGAGCTCTCATAAGGCAACTTCATACCTTTTCCTGCCCAAACTCTGTGTACCTTCAGAGTGCCTTGTTTCAAACTGCTGGCCAGGGTGAAAGTTTCTGCCTGTGATGTTAGTGCTGGTACTCTACGCCTTCTCCCACCTTGGAATAAAACAACTCTTCTCAGAACAGGTAATTGCAAAAATGTTATTGAGAAAAGTTTAGAAGAAAAATGTCTGGAAGTGTATTAAAGCATAAATCTTTTGATAGCACCTTATGACAAATATTTGTTAGGCAAGTTGCCTGTATTTAAAAATCTCAAGTAAGTTTAAAGGGTAGAGTTCAAGAAAATTATGCTAACATATATGCAGCATTGTACATCATGACTAATATAATTAGAGGCCTTATTTCTCCACAGACTAAGTCAGAACATAACAAATCCTTACAGAATGTAACACCTTCAAATTTGAATCTCCAGAATGTTAATTAATCTTTTTTAAATTCTTGGGATATTCTTTGGTTTGGTTTTTGTTGGGCTTTTGCCTTTTTTTGGTGTTTTTTTTTTTTCTTTTTGCTTTCTTTTTGTTTTTTTGTTGGTTTTGGTGTTTTGTTTTGTGGTTTTTTTTTTTTTTGAAGGGAAGTGGGGTCTGTGTTTTGCTGTGGTTTGGTCTTAATTTTTTGTAAACAGAGGTAAGAAACTTTGCCTATAATTGTCATGTGGCTTTAAATGAGAAATATGGCTTTAAGTGAGTTATATGGATAAAAGAGCTCTGGTGTTGTTATTGCTAATATCAGCCAAAT